>CM021106.1:653955013-654135204 GCA_007115665.2 Sequoiadendron giganteum | reverse complement strand
ATAGAGAGAGAGATGACAGGTCAATGAGTGGTGGTAGCTTCATCTTTCTTCTCTTGCTTAACCATGAAATATATATCTATGCTTTCTTCTGACTTAGATGAGGGGAAGGATGTATTTATTTTAAGCAAGAATTATCTTTTGCTTTGAAGGCCAGATCCTGTCAGTTCTGGAGATCTGGAATTATTTAGATCTATTGAACCAGTTTGATCGGATCTAGGCATTTGTTTTTATTATTGTTTTTTCAAAAGAATTTAAAAATATGAAAACTGACTTGCTCTACACAGGTCACCAATTGAACTTTTGGATATTTAATTTTTGCAGGATTTGACTCACATAGTTTTTGATCATCTCAAGATGATCTCAATGGGTAGTCATTACACTAATGACATTTTCCTCATGTATGTTGGTAACAATTACAAGGCAAGCGAACCCACCTCACACATAAGCACCTTTAGTCATTTGTTATTATAGGGGGGAAATGGTGAATGTAATTCACTATTTTGATTTTTCACTCTCTAGCTTCGTCCTGTTGGAGAAGGTTTTGGAACATGTAATGCCTTACAAGTCACCCTTGTCTAATAATTCTTGCTATCTTATAATTCTTACCAAGTACAGCCCAATCATGTATTTATGTTAAGTCAGCAAAGGATTCCATGGACATTTTGATGAGATTTTTTATTTGTGGATCTTGACTGATGTAAGTTTTAGTCATATCAAGATGACCTCAATGAATACTTGTTACACTATTGCCATTTTTCCTTATTTATGCTGGTAATAATTACGAAGGAGACCCACTAAGCACACAAAACCTGGTAGCTATTGAAGGCAACTCATATTGTGTTATAAAAGGGACATTTTTGGGTTTTTCTTTGAAGGTTATTTTCTATGTTCCATGGGGATGTGTCCTTTAAGAATTTAAATCCATTCCTGTACCAACGACATGTTTCAAGGACATGGGGATGGTTAGGAAATGTCCTCAAGGTTGTTTCCTACAAAAAAAAGTTTTAACCATTTTTGGTACACTTAAAAATTTATTCGAGATGGCTAAGGGATGCCTATACCTTGAACCCCCACCCTTGTACAACAACCCTAAACTTAAAACAAGGACACTAACACTTAAAAACAAAAAAATTCTCACAATTTTGCCATTTTGCATAGCAATTGAAAATTGTTGTGTAGCAATTGAAGACTTGTTGCATAGCAACTAAAGATTGTTCCTCAACAATTGAAGACTTGTTGTGCAACAATTGAAGACTTTTGGTATTACAATAGCCATTTTATCTTATTCTTTTTGAAATTTTTGTTTGTAGATACATTTGCTCCTCAATTGAAGACTTGTTGTGCAACAATTGAAGATTTTTGGTATTACAATAGTCATTTTATCTTATTCTTTTTGAAATTTTTGTTTGTAGATACATTTGCTCCTTTCTCTCACTTGTTGGGAAGTCATTAGATATGCTCGTGCAAACTCTCTTAATCATGAAGAGATTTACAGTGTGCTTGGGTAGATGAAGCAAGCATAGCAAGGATCTTGATTTGGGATTATATGAGGAGCATATCAAGCCCATTGTGATGTGAGGATGGAACACTCAAAACACCCCACTGTATTTGGCAACCTATGCTCTATATCCCAAATAGTGATGGAGAGGTGAAAGAAGGGCTCGTGAAGGCTCTTTGAAAGATATATAGTAATGAAGAGGCAAATGTATTTTGAATATAGTGGTTTTTCTGTTTCAATCTTTGGGCTCCAACATTTATCAAACCAAAGGTGGGGACATATAGGGTTACATTAGCTCAATTTGACCTATTAGATGGACATGGTATAACAAGGATGCACTAGAGTTGAGGATGCTTGTCACTCAACTCCTTTTGTGGGTTGTTAATTTCACTATAGCAGAAAGGATTGGTTTGCATACAATTTCATTCATCTAGTAAAGATGAACAGGCTTACCTCACACTTGGTTCTGAGTTGATGGTAAGCCCTAACAAAGTTGCAAAGAGTATGCGACAACTGGTTCATGAGTTCACATAATTGCCTAAATGCTAATGAAGGTTTGAAGTTGATGGTAAACTCTAACAAAGTTCAAAGCTCAAGATTCCAACTGAAGGTTGTAGAGATTATGTGATGGCTGATTCTCAAGTTTGTGAAATCACGAAATGTCGACAAAGTTCTAGAATTTTCAAAATCTTCGACAATTCTAACAGGAGAAAGTATCAGCATTTCAGAGGGTTTCCAAACTTCGTAAAAGGCCAGCAGAGTTTGGTAGAGCTCGAAATTGCCAACATGCTCAAGACCTTGAAACCCTACAACTTGTATTTTCATTGATTGCCCCTACGTACTTCCATGCAAGAACCAAGGCTCCATTAATGACCAAATTTGACATTGCAACTACTGCAAGAGGATTTTTCCACCTAAACACCATTGCACATCTCAAAGGCTTGGATTCACATGCACTATCAATGGTGGAAGATGAATACAACCATGCGGTGATTAATGTGGTGTTTGAGTTCCAACTCTTGATGTCTCACACCTACTCTAGATTGCTTGTTCAACGGATTTAATGGGATTTAGCTTAATCTTGCCCACCACATTTATGATCTGTAGTCCTTTGCCAAATTCCCACCAACAACTGGGCGACTAGACAAAGTGCTATATATACCAGTTCATTTTTCATCTCAATGGGGTGGATCATTTCTACTTTTCCATGTGATTGCAAGTGTCAAGGATTGTCTATGGTTTCATCTCCTTAAGTACAGTTGCTTTCAGAGCAACACATATTGTAAATCACATAGAGGTTGTATTGTTAATTGATGCCTATAACTGAATGTCCCCTTTCCCATTTGTAGATCTTCAAGGGAACTTCTATGTGATGAATTTGACAAGCATTCTAGCATAGGGTTCTCTCTTGCCACATTTGTTGGTATGATTTTAATAAGGATTTGATAAATGTCGCAGCATTTTAAGTCATTGAAATTTTTGTTATGGCCTCTTCTTTATTGCATATGGATTTTTGGAGTTTAGAGAGAGATTATTAATTATGTTCGGTTGTTTGATATCATATTTTTGTGTATGTTTATGCATAGCTTGTGTTATGTTGTGATTGCAATGTGTTGTTTCTTTTGGTAAATTGAGACTTTGTAATCCAATGAATAAGGCATCGGTTCTGGAAATGTATGATCCACCATACTAAAAATGAAAAACTTCTTTCACTAGCAGTTTATAAGTAGGTTAGTAATTTGTATGCATCTCATGATTTAGTGATTCATTCAAGGAAACATCTATAGTGAGCCTTAAGAGTTCTTATCCTAAGGAATCATGTTTTGCATACCTTCATCTTGCACTTGTGCAATGATGTCTTTATTAGCTTAATAAGAGATTTTTTGTATATTAGTCTTTGGTCTAGTGATAGCTTTTGGGGCTAAAGTGCACATTGGATACTATTGCAACACTTTTAGTTCGTTTATTTTCAGTGGTGATTAATCTTGTTAAGGATACCTCTAGAAACACTCTCTTGTGTTTAGCTGAGCCTGAAGGGAAGGAAAGAATATTCACTATGAGCATTTGTTCTTAAATTACTCACATTTTGTTGATGAGCTCATCAATCCCCCTTCAAGATGATATCTCTGTGGCCCTAAAGTGGATTGATTCCTCTAGGATTGTGAACAGCGATTTTGGGACCCAACAGGAAGTCTCAAGGGATGAGGATTTGTAGTTTTGTTTCAGTATTCTGATTGCAAAAACCTTCTATCAACCATTAATAGAAGAAAACTTAGTATGCCTATGAGTGGATTTCTAGGTGTCCAAGACACTAGTGTTCGGATGTCTAGGTGTCCAAAATTGAATTCTGGTTTGAAACTTCCCAAGGATTTTGGGTGTAAAAATAGGTCTAGGGGTAGCTAGAAATCAGTCCAATACTTGGCAGAAGGCTTAGAAACATAACAAATGGTCCTAGAAGACACCCAAGGGAATAAGCACTAAATTGAGTGCAAAATGTAAGGCAAAAGTTGCAGAGTAGGCAATTTTCAACCTTACACCCACTTGATAGATATTTTATATATTTTATTTTTAAAGGATTTGTACTATTCCTTATAAACCTTAGCAATAACAATAGTATGCACTCAGGCTATTGTGTAGATACTAATTTAGAGAGTGTAGTTTGTTAATATGTCATGGCAGTATGTTGTAGAGAAGTCTCCGATTTTGATTTGCAAAAGATGAAAGAATAGAATGAGGATACGAATTTATGCTATCTCTAAGAACTGACAAAACTAAGGAATGTGAATGGATGAGCATGAGTGAATTGGATTGCTGAACATATGCAGCAATTGGAGATAAATGAAATCAGGTTTAATTTAATGTTTGGAAATTTAAGAACAAGCATGAAATTCTACTCAAATACTTTGGAAGCAAGATTTGATTTCATGCAGAGTTACAGAGGAACATGTCCCCGGGGTTTATTAGGCATTCCCATTCTTGTCACTGCAGATTGGAAACATTCTAGACACATCCCTTTTCAAGGAGGGCACAGTAGGGGGCACCTAGCCATACTTTGGATGACCTTGAATGTTTGCAGGTTTATTCTGGGCATTCCCATCGCTGTCATTGTAGCTCAGAAATGTTCCAGAAACATCCTCTTTTAGGGGGATGACAGGGGACACCTTGCTGTCTTTGAGATGGTTGCAGGTATCTGTGACATTCCTTGACCATCCTGGGGATGACCAGATGTCACTTGATGACTTAAGCATTTTTAAACAAAAAATAATGTGTCATCTAGGTGACTTTGAGGCCTGGTTGTGATGAATATTTCCATCACATAATGACATAAATGTATCTTGCCGACTTTTCCACTACATCCTCGGTATTATGCATATTTTTAATTTTGGTAATCCTAGAACTATTATGGGTCCAATTTTTCTGATGTCCACATTTGAGGTGGAACATTCTTGACAATAATCCACCTGGGTATAGGACAAGCTAATATCTTGTCATGAGAAGTTTGAGAAACCAAGGAACAATTTTGAAAATTGATTTCCCAATATTCCAAAATTCTTTACTTAAAGCCTTTTTTGTATATTATGATTTTTGAAAAATATCACAAATAATCCTCCCTCTCGATCATTCTACAAATGAAAAATAAATGTGCAATTTTTTTCCCCACAATTCACTAACCAATCATTAAAAAAATTCTTGATGGAAGTGCCTCTTTATCCGTACAAGCAAGAAAAAATAGCAACATTCTATAATTTGTTTTCTTCTTTTTTAATAGCTTCTACCTTTTCTTCATTAGGATCAACTTGGAGAATTCTTGGAAAAGGGGGGTCCTTACCATAGTTCGCAAACTCAGACTTGGAGAGTACTTGGAAAGCCAAAAAAATTTGACTCGGAGAGTACTCAACAAAACTTAGCACCTAAAAAAAAACACAAACTTTTGAAAAAAAAAAAATTTGTTGAAAAAATAATAAATTTAATGCAAAATGTATCAAATGAGTTTGGTGGAGGTCTAGGGCATAGATCCACGGAGTTTCTTGACGGGGGGATGCGGGTGTGGGTTTCGGGGATGGGGGGACCAAGGGCCTAAGTTTGGGGACGGCAGGGGGACAGTGGCAAGGTGGTGGCAGGGCGCTGAAATACATATAGTACTTGAAAAATAAGTTATAAAAAGATGTATAAGAATTTTACATCTTGGAGACAACTAGGAGTCCCCTAGACGTCTTGAGGACACCCCGGCATCCTCAAAGTCCTAGCAGCATCTTGGAGAAGGTGACGCTGGTGGTGGGCTGGAGGGGGGACGTCCCCTCCAAGTCCCCAAGTCTCCAAGAGGAGGACGTCTAGGAAACGCGGGGTTTTTTAAAAAAAAATTAGAAGGAAAAAAACAATGCTTATAAACCCTTAAAAACAGAGATTTCACAATGTCTAACCAACGGTTTTTACTTGATTTTGACATGTCGAGTTAAAGAAATGCCTAATGCCTCTAAGAGTTTGATGACTTCTCTGTATCAAATCCTTTTGGGGTTTGAATACGTTATTGTATCAATGTTTAGTGGTATTCAAGGATTTTATTGTATTTAATATCTCATTAGATCAAATGACTTAACTATGTCAATGCTTTGTGGTGTTCAATGCTTTCATTGCATCAAGTTACCCTTGAGTTACAAGGATTTATAATCAACGTAGCATGTCAATTTCAGATTGGATCTTGCTTCATGGAAACAACATATCATTGTATCAAAGCTTTGTGTTATTCAAGGGCGAATGTAAGATTTATAAGCGGAAAACTGTGTTTTATGTGCATTTAACCCTAGTTCTTCCAATGTTTTACCCACGTTTTCATGTGCAGAGGCCATGTTGTGAGTTTTCACTGTGGAATCGCCAAGTTTTGGCGAGTACTTCTCAAAAAACACAGCTAGTTTTTGTCAAAAACCTGTCACTGGAAACTCGCAAGTTACACCTGCAAATAATCACCTAGCTTAAAATTTCACGAGTTCTTGGAAACTTGGCGAGGTCTTGCCGAGTTTTCCAACTATGGTCCTTACCATCTTGTCAAATCGCAGTCTGTTCTTCTTTATGTTGGATCTCCATTGTCTCCTCTGATTCTAGCCCCAAATTTGTCTGTCTGCTGCTACTTCTGCATATTCAGTATTAAGAATGTCTTTGTAAGATTTTCTTGCCCCTTCCATTGGTCTCCCCACCTTCTTTGTATTACATTCCATCATTTTTAATAACTATGTATTGTTAAGTCTATCTACTGTGAGGCAGCAAACCCCCAAGAGGTGTGCTGCCACCCCTGTTTGCACATGCAACTACCTATCTGAAATAAATACAGAACAGTATGGTGGTAACAATCACCAATTTAAAAATTTGAATTAAAATGAATGACTCAGAATTAAAGCCACAAAATTGCAAAATAACATAACAAAACCCAAAGATTGACCCCAACATACAAAGTCAACAATTCAAAGTAGAATTTTGGACAAGAGATATCAAACACAACGAAGAGCATTAATCAGAGTTGATTCCAGCTAGAGGAGCATCTCTCAGGTTGGAAATGGAGGATGACCATTTGTCTCCCTCACCAACCTCAAAGCTCCTCCTCTTGACAGATTGAGATTTAGAATAACTACGCAATTTCATAGTGTTTGCAAGTATGAAACATAACTCCTCTTTCCTGTTAAACTAGAAGTAGGTAGAATTTCCAGGGTTTCAACGGGACTATGCAATGAATTTCAAAAATCAAGGGTAACCTACCCTTTGTAACACAACACTTTATGAAATAGGGAAAAAGGAAATAAGGTTTGAACTTACAAAGGAGTACTTGGAACTTGGTCTAATATTGAAAATTGCATATCCTACAATTATCATGTAATGTATTGGGCTTGCTTTAATGTCTATAGCCCTTAGTGTTGTTTTTAGGTTCATTTGGCCCTAGCCTTAGCCTTATCCCACCTTTGGTGCCATAAACATTTTCACTCTCTTGATTGAAAAATTATATTGTCATTTAATAGTTATATGTGATGTATAATAACTCCATAGGTTGTGTTTTGTGAATAATAAAATTTTAAAAAACCATCAAAAGTCACTAACTATGGTGGGGGACTAGTAAGTGGAAATTGTGGTCCTCCCAAGCATTCTTCCATGGGAGATTTGATTCATGAGCTTCTTACCATTACCAAGAAGCTCACCTATGCCTTTGGGCCTTTTGTTGTACTTAGTTATATATGCAAATTTACAACGAAAGAAATGTAATGCTGTTAGTTTGTTTGTCAACTCTCATGTGTTTTCTCAATTTAGCTCTAATGTTATGTGATGTGCTTCTATAATGAATATGATGAATGCCTTATATATGGATAACTTAAATTTCCTATATTTTTAAAAAAATCCTATTTTTTAGCTCCTGTCCTCACACATTGCAGGAGATATGGCAACTTGCAATTTGCTGATTATGCATTCCTTTCCATACAATGTTACTAAAAAATGTTAAGATCTTAAATCATATTTCCAATAATTCTCAAGAAGGATCATAACAATAGATCAATGCAGTTAATTCTTAGATAGTTTAAGAACAACCCAGCAAGAAGGAATAGGATATTGTCAAATGTATTGGGGTTCATGACAGTCATTCTCAACAAAAAAACAGATTGGAGAGTTAACAATAAGAATACATAACAAATTAAATGATTATACCACAGGTGGCTATAACAAATGGAATGAATGTGAAAATTCTTTTACTGTTTTGTTAAGTCCATTTGGAAGGTTAGTCCTTAAATTACAATTAAGAGTCAGTTGTGTTTTACCAATAATAGGTGGTGACTCTCTCAAAATTTACAAATTCTGGCAGGCATACAGAATGTTGAGACATATCTAGGAAGCCAATTGAATAAGGAACTTCTTCAGATTTAAAATAAAATAAAAATCATTAAACCTTGCTGTTGCATTTTTCCTCTTTCGCAGATTATTCTTGTTCAAATTCTCCAGCATTTTCATGTTTATGGGTATTATGTTTCATTACAGCATTAATTGATTCCATTGTTGAGTATCTGTCGAAGTTCTTGTGAAACAAAATATTTGAACCTTCCACTCATAATTAGTTAACATCTTTTTGCAGCATGATACCCATCATGATGAGGATGGTTTTACACTTATCGGTTTCACTCCCACAAATAAGTCCACACTAAACAAACGTGGAGATGATGAACGTGTCACAGGGCTGCTTGCAAATTCTTCAGATCTGGCAAATGGTCATGCACGTATTCGTCCTGGATTTGCACAAACACCACCTGTTACAGATGCTATGCCAATGGTAGAAGTGTCAGATCAAAACAGAAGGGACTCGAAAAGAAATTATGAACAGATCAGAGGACGTGTGAATAGAAGGGTACTCTTTCTTGCCCCTGGAGAAAAGAATTCAGTATTTTCAACTTCTTCAGTATTTGGTTTTTATTAGATTGTCACTTGTCCAGATTTGTTATTACAGAATAATAAGATTGAGCAATATAAATAGTAACACATAATGAAGTCAAATCTCAACTAATTACTAAATGATGTAATTTACAGGACCCTCAGGAGCCAGTATTATTGTTTACAAGACCTCTAGATCCAGAAAGATTGGCTGCTGCTGGGATTGTGCTTCCTCGAGGGCGTGTTAGGATGGGCCGTGGAGGGCGTATTTTAGTTGATCGGTGGGATCCTCTCACTCAAACACCTTTGGGGTGGGACAGGTCTCCTTTTTCAACAGAAAGTCTTCAACCACCCCCTCCCAGGTTGTAGATGTCAACTAGCAAAGTTAGTTCAGTTTAATTACTCTTTAGCTTGTAGAGTCTCAGGAGCAATTGCAAATGCAAATCCAAGGCCTTCATGAAGAGGAACACTTGTAGTACCTGTTGCTATTGACAGAAAGCTAATTGCATAGATCTTCCATAAGCTATTTTTCTTTTCCAGCAGAGATAAGTCTGCTCAGGTCTCTGGTTGAGGCTCTTGTACTAGTAACTTTCCAATGTACTGCCTCTGAAAATTGGCATTCGTTTGAATCCACTTGAATTGTATAAGGACAAGAGATGTTATACAGCTATACCCGTCATACAAATTTGTGTATTCAGTCACTGAAGGAGCAGCGAGAGTGACGTTTTTCATGCCCAAAATGATGGGTTGCCAGCTGCTTGGCAGCTTCATTGGTTGTCACTCCTAATTTGGGTGTTGGATGTGATGCGGTCTTGATATGACCCACAATGTTGTACAATTATTTGCTTTATCTTTGTTCGGCTAAAGCAACTTTGCATTTTTTGATCTTACAGGCTCATGATGCATACAGGTTTTTATTGAAATTACTCTTTATGGAGCTTGGATGCTCATTTCTCCAATGTATCCATATGTTGATTGGATCTTTCATACTTTTTTTTCAATAGATGAAGAGCCTGAAGAGCCCTTTAAGCCATTGGTTTCATGTTAATGTCCTTATTATCACGTCCCTGCAAATTTGATGTTCAGGTGTTATATAAAGTACATTGATTGCAGAGGCAGCTACAATTTGTTTTCATCCTTTCACCTAAATGGCATGTACAAATACAAATATGGTTACTAATTTTCAATTGTATGTATGCTCATTACTTGGTTCAAATAATTTCTTGAGATTTGCAAAGCAAGTCTAACTGTTACAGAAAGATGGGAGATATCTACAAGTTCATGATTAATTAGCAGTTTTAGAGAGGAGATTTTCTTGGATGAACTTCTGCAAATGGATGGATAGCACTTCTTGATGCCCTGTAAACTCACAGTGCTATGCAATGTATGGTTCTTTAAATAAGACTGACTTGTTGACAAAGCATGATGAAAAAGTTGTAATCATTGTGCACCATAGCTTGGTTGCATTCTTGACAACTGACCTAATCCAAGCCCTGTCTACATTTCATTACAGCAAGGTACGTTAATCTCTGTTAAATTCTCCAACTTATATCAAAATTTAATTTGTTAGTCTATACATTGTCCACCATTATTATTATGGAAGTGTTAAAACACCTATCAGACTTGGTATGAGGTGAAATTCAACTTAATAAAATGGAGGCACTTTTGTGTGTGTAGGTAAACAAGGGACATGATCTACAGGGTTTCAATCTTAAGTCTCTTTCATTGAAGGCTCCAACTTCTTATCTCTGCCTGACCCTTGACAGGGCCAAATTGATTTGAGCATATGCAACAAACTTCAGTGGATGCTTCATTGGAGCCCCCAACTTCATCTCTTCCCCAAACCCTTGATGGAGGCAAAAATGATTCGAGTATATACAATAAAATTCAAGGGAAGTTCAATATTCTATTGGATTTCTTTCTTGCAACAGAGAGCAAGTTGGACAGCACCCGCATTTTTTATAATCTCAATCTTGCTCGAGTCGTACCAAACTTTGATCCTAAACCCAACTTTGTTACAAAATAGCACTAGAAAAAAGTTGTCTAAAACTAAAAAGAAGATGTTTGTGGTAATTGGAGGCCAAAAACATAATTCATTATTATAATTTGTTTTTACATTGTACATTGTATTGCAAGCAAGGATCAATATCTAGAGAAGTTTCAGTTCACTTGAATTCAAAATTGCCTTGAACAAGATATCGAGAATTGTGATGAAAAAGAGCATATATTCTACCTTTCTTTTTCATAAGAAGCTGAGATAATTTATCAAATCTTCCAAGGATCCTATACCTATACTAAACTGTGTCAACAAATAGTAGCAGGATAACGATGTCCCAAAAAAACACAAGATAGTTGCGATATATGGTAGGCTGAAAACACATTTTATTTCAACGATTTGTTTGTTCATTGTACATTATATTGCAGGCATTGCTCAAATTTTTACATAAGTAAAAAAATCACATCAATTGAAATCTAAATTCAACAAGCAAGATCTCAAGAATTATGAAAAGGAGCACAGATTCCAACCTAATTACTTAAAGTGGTGGAAATTGATCAAATTTTGCAAGGATCAGTTGGAACCAGCCTAAAACTGCGATGTTTATTAGCATGATTGTTCGTGTGGGCTGCCATACATCGTTGAAATTGGTCTTTCAATATGTAATGATGCCGACATAAAGCATTACCAGATGTAAATATATAAATTTATGTTGGACTTTTCTCCATGTAAATATTATGTTGTGTAAATATCATATGCTTGCTGATTTCTTTACTGTTGACTTACATTTCCTTAAATCTCCATTGGTACCATACAAAATAAATTTTAGGTTTGCAACATAATTTTTAAATTTTGATATTGTAGTTGTTTACTTTTATTTCTAACATTTGGTGTTAGAGCTTTGCCAACTTTGTTTCTTGGGTAGAAGCGTGGAGGTTTTTTGTGTTATAGTGAGAGTTTTGTGGAAGCTAAAAATGGAGAATCTCTTTGAAAAGAGGGATCAATGGTTGGATGCAACAATAGAAAATAAACTCGATAAATGGATCAAGCTAAGTGGGACAAAATAGATTAAAAAATATGTGTACAATCCATCTTTGTCTTGTAGATTTAGTTTTATTAAATGTAGTTAAGAGCCCACTACATATGTCTTATGGAAATATTTGGCTGCAATATACCCAACCAAAAGCCTGGTAAATGAATTATATTTGAAAGGAAAAATATTTAATCTTAAAATGAAGGTGATTTGGTTGTTGAGCATTTAAATTCATTCAATTTGATTTTGAGTCAATTTACTTTAGTTGATATTAATATTTGATGAAAAGGATAAATGTTTATGTTTCTTTGTTCGAGTTATGGGAAAATTTCATTCTTGCTATTAGTGCTACTTTTGAGATCCCAAGTTGGATGTTGTTGCAACATTGTTGTTACAAGAAATGAGAAAGAAAACTATGGAGAGCTCATGCTCTTCATGTCAAGAGAAGGTCCAAGGAAAAAGGTGGATCTAAAGGAGAATAGAAGGGTATTAAAGACAAGTCTAAGGGACGATCTAAAACTCATGGTAAAAAGAATAAAGTGAACTATTACAATTGCGAAAAAGGGGACATATAAAAAAGGAATGTATAAACAAACATAAAAGTTAGATTCCTCTATAGAAAAGTCCTCATAATCAAGTGATGAAGCTTTATTATCTTCATGCAATAATACTTCTAACAAAAATTGGTCAGTTGACTTAAGATGCTCATACCACATGACTCCTCACAAGCAGTGGTTTTTCGCATATGAAGGATATGATGGAGGTCAAGTTTACCTTGGGGACAACAACTCATATTCTATTGTTGGACAAGAAAATAAACAATTTTTATTTAGTGATGGAAGGATTAAAATCCTCCCTAATATTTTACATATTCCTAGCTTGGCTAGAAATCTAATTTTTGTAACTAAGTTGAATGATTTAGGAATGCACGGGGGTGACCCTTTGGTGAAATGGTGGGGCTTCTAGCCTGTAGAGCCAACAACCAAGGTTCAAATCTTGCAAGGTCACTCTCTACCACGTCAACAATGGAGTTTGTTGTTTACCCTCGTATTAAGGGGGGGCTCCTTGGTGAACTGGTGAGGCTTCTTGCTTGTAGTGCCAACAACTAAGGCCCAAACCTTAATATTAAAATTTTGAAAGGGGCGAGGGGTCTAGCTCAATTGGCTAAAGCATTCTATTGCAAACAAGATGTCACAAGGTCTAGTCTCCCCCCCAACTCGTGGTACCAGAGGGCGTATCATGCCAATGCCACCGATCATGTGAAAATAGTTTACCAGGCACACTACAGTTTATAGGGGGACAAATACCCGACTGATTCCTACAGTCTAAAAAAAATGATTTAGGAATGCATGTAACATTTGATCACCATAGTTGCATATTAGTGAGGGGAAGCTTGGCGGTAGCAAGAGGAATAAGATTAGTAATTCTATTTAGGCCAAATGTCGCTACTTTGTGTGAATCCACCTATGTGAATATTTTTGAAAATACATGCATGTTGTGGCACCATAGATTGGGCCACATAAATGATTTTTAATTATTATGAATAAAAAGTTGCTTGATTTGTTTTCTTATTTTGATGAGTGTTTTTTTTGTGAGCATTGTGTCTTGGAAACAAAATAGAGCATCATTTTTTTAGGAGGTCATAAAACAAAGAGTAAATTAGAAATGATTGATATGAATGTTTTGATTATATGAGAAAAATAGGTTTTCAATGGACCCGAAACCATTAACACGCAAGTTTTGACGAGGACCTGAAACCCACACAAAAAGACCAAGTTGCAAAAACATTAAACATAGACAACCAATAGCAAACCAGAGGCAGATTATAAAAGAAACAGTATGAAAACACAAATCTGCACCAAAAGAAAAGGTTTTAACGAGATCCTCAACCCAAAAACAACCAATTACAAGGGAACTTGCAACTAAGAACCACCTAAATGGCTAGGTAACCATCAATATGTAATAGTCAGATTGTAACACAACACTTATCAGCACCAACCAACAATGCACTTCCTGAAACATCCAGGTAACCATCAACCCGTATCAGCGAGATTGCAACACAACACCTATCGACACCAACCAATGAAACCAAACTCCCCATCTCAATAAGAGAGTTAGGAATCAGAGTAGAACACCAAGAAACCTCCCAGTCACACCAACAGGGAAAAGGAAACCTCTTGCAGCACCACCAAACCCAAAGAGTTGAATCATACTCCACCTCAAAAGGAGTAGGCTCCCCTCTATAGGAGCAAATGCCATGAAGAACTTTACCACAACTACATCCAAACTGTAACAAAAAACAACTCCACCTCCATAGGAGTGTGCACCACCTCCAAAGGTGTTATAACAACAAGGACCAACAACAAGGAAAGCACCTCCAAAAATCCATAGACCCCAACTCTACCTCTAAAAGAGAGGGATCCACCTCCGTAGGAGTAATCTTCACCTCAATAGAAGACTCATATTGTAGAAAAGGGAAGAAAACCATCCAACTAGTAGCAAGGAGCTCCATGACAACCACTGACAACTCGAGAACATGGCCCAACAAGAGACACACAGGGATAAACCCAACCACCCCACAAGGGGGTAAAAAGAACACACGAACAAACAACAAATTCTTCACAGAAGCATGCATAGAAGTAACAAAGAACCCCTTAGCCACCAACCAAGAGAGAAGAAACTTATGCACACCAGGAAACAACAACCTCCCTGTCCAGGGAACAGTAGCATCCCTACCCAAAAAAACAACCAACACCAACAAAGAGACAATGGGCCTCGAATGAGGGACAAGGCAAGGAAAGCCTCCAAAAAGAGAGAGTAGAGAGCCGACAAGACACTGAAAACCAACCTCCAACCTTACATGCTAGTCAAGGTCTGAAACATGCCAAGAACTATCCACAACCAACTCCACTAGAGGCAAACCAACAACCTTAACCCCAAACAATGAACGCACCCACATAAAGGCAAATAAACCCCTAAAGAGCTAGAGAGAACCCGAAAATCCTATAAAAAGGGCAAGAGGAGAGAAGGCACAACAATAGAAATCCACTTCCAACCCTACATGCTAGTCAGGGTCTGAGATCAGGCCACCATTCTCCTCAAACAACCCCTCAGCAAGAACTCCAAGCACCACAACCACCACCAACACCAAGGAAGAGATAAAGGGACCCGAAAGAAGAAGGACAAGGCAAGGAAAGCCTCCAAGCAGAGAGAGTAGAGAGCCGACAAGACAATGAAGAACACCCTCCAACCCTACATGCCAGTCAGGGTCTGAAACATGCCAAAAACTGTCCACAAACAACTCCACTAGAGGCAGACCAACAACCACATCCCTAAGCAATGACAACTCCCAAATAGAGGGAAAAATCCCCAAAAAGGCCAGAGAAAACTAGGCAAACCTACAGATAGAGAAAAAGGAGAGAAGGCACAACAAGAAAAAACCACATCCAACCCTACATGCCAGTCAGGGTCAGAGATCAGGCCAACAAACTCCTCAAACAAACCATCAGCAAGGGCTCCCAACAAGGAAGATCTTGGCAAAACCCCAAAGGGTGAATGCAATAGCCAGACCCGAAAAATAGCTCCCCAATAGGAGAACAACAACACCCAACACCAATCCACAACTTCCTAGAAGGATATCAGCAACAAATAGATCTGCAACAACACATCCCAGGCCAAAAATAGTAGCTAGCACCACTCTACAGTAGCCCTACAGAACGACACTAGCAACAAGCAAGGAGAGCCCGCACAAAAAGGGAGTAGAGAGAAGGCAAAACAATAAAGCTCAACAATAGACTCGACATGCTAGCCAGAGTCAAAGGGTAGCTAGAAACTCTCCACAAACCTCCCAACCGTAAACAAACTAGACCGCACATTGGATGCCAAAAATGAACCGGAGCCACAGTGAAATCAAGTGCCTCCTCTAAAAGAGAGAGCAGTCAAGCATCATCGTCGTCGTCATCTAATTTCGAGCCACCATCACCCTTTGCATCCAAGGATTTCAAAATCCCCGTCTCGCTCACGTGCTCCATCCCCTTGATATGAATGTTTTTAGACTAGTGGATAATGGTTCTTTTGAAAAAAATGATATTTTGTGACCTTTATTGATGATGCTTCAAGATATATTTGGTTTATTTTATGAGACACAAATATGAAGTTTTCACTAAGTTTAAGGAATTTAAAGTTTTAGTACAAAATCAATTAGAACATAAGATAAAAGTATCGGTATATGAGAACAAATAGGAGTATTATTCTAACAAATTTGGTGTTTTGCAAGGATGCAAGTATCATAAGGCAAAATACTACTCCTTACACACCTCAACATAATAGGTTTGTAGAAAGTACAAATTGAACTTTAATGGAAAGAGCCAAAAGTATGTTAAGTGATGCATAGTTAGATAAATATTTTTGGGCAAAAGCTATATACCACTTGTTACTTGATAAATAGATCTCCTTGTAAAGCTCTTGATTTAACACTTTATGAAGTGTGGATAGGTAAAAAGCTTATGTTTCACATTTAAGGGTTTTTGGTTGTAAAGCTCTTGTTCACGTGCCTAAAGAAAAATGAACTAAGTTGGATCTATAAACTTTGGAATCCTCTAACCAAGAAAGGTCTATTTTAGAGATGTGATTTTTAAGGAATTTAGAGTTATTTTTTATCCTGAACAACCAAAAGATAAAGGGAAATATAGTGCATTTTTAATTGAAGTAAGAAGATGTGCATAAGGAAACACAAAATGATGGATTTGAGGATGGAAAGAAAGAAGAGTGTTCAACTGGGAGTTATGAGTAGGATGAATATGAAATTACAAAAGTTGAGCATATAGAAGAACAAGAGAAATAATCCCTTACTCTACCCTTGGGAAGATCCACAAGATAACGAAATCAATTTAACACATATAGCCTACCAAATTTTCATTGTGTATTTTCTTTACTTATTATTGATGATACAAAAATAAGAGGGTTCAAGTGGGAGTTATGAGTAGGATGAATATGAAATTACAAAATTTGATCATGTAGAAGAAGAGAAAGAATTCATTACTCTACCCTTGAGAAGATCCACAAGATAATGGAATCTAGTTAATAGGTTTAGCCTACCAAATTCTCATTTTGTGTTTTCTTTACTTATTACTAATGATGAACTGATCCCATAGGAAAGTTATTCTAGTAGATGATAGTGAGTCTTGGAAGCAAGTCGTGTAGGAGGAGATGATGACTTTAGACTCTTGCAATACCTAGGATTATGTATGTTTTCCCAAAGGAATGAAATCTATTGGTTGAAAATGGATCTACAAGAATAAATCTGGAGAAAGCAATTCATTGGAGAGCTACAAGGCTATACTAGTGGCTAAGGGCTACTTAGAGAGAGGAGTTAATTTTGGTAAAATATTCTCTCCTGTTGCTAAATTATTATCAATTAGATTTCTTCTATCCATAGCTGATGCTAATAATTTTGAAATTGAGTAAATAAATGTTAAATATGTATTTTTATATGAGGATTTGGAAGAAAAAAATTATGTGCAATAGCCAAAAGGCTTGAGGTAAAAGGGAAAAGGACACTTGGTTTGCAACTTAAAGAGGTCTCTCTATGGTTTGAAACAATCACTCTGAATGTGGTATAAAACATTGATTCTTTTATGTTGAATTTGAGTTTTGTTAGAAGTGAAGAGGATCATTGTGTTTATATTAGATGCATTGATGACCATATACTAATTATTGTCTTGTATGTGGATGACATGTTTTTTTCATAATACTAAAGCTATACTTTGGTGGGGTCCTATGCCACTACATGGTAGATTTGTATTATGCATAAGAGCTAATAATTGAGGGAATTATCGGGAACCTTGACTAGCACTATGACACATGCAATAAGAATAATTTGAGGATATTATGAAGCCAAAAATAGAGTTCTATATTTTTGAATTTTATGACATATGATAGGTGTAATAAATTTAATATTTTATTTTGGATTTGTTTTTCCATGACGTGGACATTTGATTTTTTCACCTGATTTGGGTGTCAAATTCAAGAGTGGTTTTAGCTCATGGTTTTGGGTTTCATTTGGTGATTTCATGGAATTTAATCTTCTATAAATTAGTGCTTCAGGAAGTCATACAATCTATATGGACTCAAAATTTGGTGATCACTAGATTTTTGGGGTGATGCACATTTATCTTTTGTAGTCATACAATTTGTAGGGGCTGATATCATGAGGGGGGGAATTAAAAAAAAAAAGGTTTTAAAGTCTCAATCACATTAGCAATTGGGAGCTAGGAAAAATAAGGGTGTCAACAAGTTGGAGCCTATCAACAGTTAATGATGTCCAAGTGGCACTACTTGTAAAAATGTTGTTGCCACCAACTAACTTTTCCCACTCATTATCATAGAAAAAATGGATCAATTACCACTAGAACATTTCCAAGTCATCATCGGTTCACCACTCAATGCAAGTGACACTACCATTGGGCCACCCTGTAGCCAGGAGTTACATTTTTTCCCATTTTAGAGCACTTTAATAAAATTTGGCACAACTTGGGGATATGAAGTATATTTTTTTTTAAATGAATAGGTGTCAAAAATATAGTTCTAATCTCTACATAGCCATCCGATATATTTTTCTATGCTTTTATTAGGTACCTGTTATTTCAATTATAAGTTAGATTTTCTACTTTAGTTCAATTTTTAGAAAATTGTGTTATTTTTTTATAAAATGGAACAAGGGGTGATTTTCTTGCATTGTAGGGGTATATTGTTGTTTCTCCTTCCATTTTTATTTTATACTATACATCATGGATCAAAAAATAAATTCCACTCACCCCATACAATTATTATGGGTTGAAAAAATAAATGGAGATACATATGAAGAAATTGTAGTTATATCGACTTACCATGGGTATAAAACTTGAATAAAAAATAGTTGTAGAGAAAATAAAGTGATATAACAAGTGTGTTGAAGCCTTTAAAACTTTATGCATGCCCATTTCTCTATATATCCTTTTTTACATTGAGTATTGTGCTACAAAAAAATAGATATGGACCTAGTTGGAGAACTTATATAGGAGGTAGGATAATATGAGATTTTTTCAGTTGGAGAATGAACTCACTGGTTTGAACCCTATAGAATTTGGTAGAATATAGGAGTTGTTAACCAAAGTCAAATCACTTATATTATAGGTTAAATAATGTGGTATTGAGAAATAAGGCACCTAGTTGATTCGTTCCATCCTTGCTAAACTTGTTCCTAATTATTTATTTATTGTTCTAGATTCTATGTTGCTAGGATGCTCTTGGTATTACATTTGTGATGCCTTTAAAAGATGATTTTTATAGATAAATCACTAGCAAGTAGGAAAATTTGGTACAAATGGGTACTTTGAAGTCTTCAAAAGCATAGGCTCTCATTACTAGGTGCGTGCAAGAAGTTGAGTCCACTTTTTGGCCAAAAAGTGGGAGTGTTTCCCTTAATTTTTAGAATGTCACATTTGACCTTAAAATTTGAAGCACTTAGAAATGGAATCTTAAAAAAGTCACTAATCATAAAATGTAGTACTTGAAACCTAGTTTCCAATTATGTAATTTATTTTAATACCTAAATGATATAAATTGATTTTCAATAGGCGTGTCTAAAAACCTATTTTTAAAAGTCATTTTTTTACCATACGATGCATGTGTACACCATCCCTATTTTGACCTAAATAATTGTATTTTTCCGAATCCTTTTGGGAAAAGATTTGTAACACATTGGAGAATGCTTATGATATTTTTTTGTAATTTTTTTGAATTTTTTTTTTAAAAATTTTTACTAGCCATATTTTCTATTTTGAAAAATTGTCGTTTATGTCACACATAAGATGATTTAAACTTATCATTTTATTTTTCAAATTAAAAAGATTTTTCTGAAGAATGCTCACATATAATTCATTTTTCAAAAAAATATTTTAATAATTTAAGTTATTAAAATACTAAAAACCCCTGATATTTCAATTTTATAGACCAGTTTCATCAAAAATATTTGAAAAATAGAAAAAATAATCCAATTGTAAAAGCAATTACATAATTGGAATCTACACAGTCTCATCTATAATGGGTTTTAATTTCGTCAATTGTTTTCAAAAAAGGTCTTCAGACATATATCCAAAGTCACTCTTTTCTTGTGACATTGATATGACCTTCAAGTTGCAGGTCAAACTGGGTCCAAAGCTTAGGTTTGGGTCCCCAAGCCTTTTCTCGAACCGAAAAACAAAGCACACACCTAACCAAAAATTCAAATTTTAAAAAACGGGATCTTGTTTCGTAAAAGCATTAAAAATTATTTTTTGTTATGAAACGAGATCCCATTTTTGGCTCTGTGGCCCGAAGTGAAATGAGATCTTGTTTGCTAAATAATAGGATCCCGTTTCATTTTTCCCGATTTTGGGTTTTTTTCTAAGTCCAAAACTTCCACTACAAGTGGACTCATCTTCTTGCATTTACCCTACTAATCAAATTATAAAAAATCCCAAGCTTCAAACAACAAATTAAAAAAATATAAAATAATGACTTCAATAAAAATGAGAAAGCAAATGAATCATAATCATAGGCTAACCTTGAGTCCTCTTCCTATTTTAAGGGGTAATCATCTAGGAAGGAAAATATCTAAAACACCTCAGAAGAATAATATCTAATTGCCTTCATCTATGTCATCTTGTAAATATTATTATTTGACATAGTATTCGTCTACATAGTTAGGGACAACTAGACTGAAAAATGAGATGGGAAGATAAAATACAACACACTCTTTGCATCTACTAGTATTCAGTTAGGGAGATGAATTCTAGATTTAGAAGCCTCACATTATATGGCTTCATCACAATATATGTTCTCTTCAATTAAGCCTTGTACTATAGCACACGTTTTAGTGGGAAATAACACATATATGAGTTTTTGTTAGAAATGATCTATTGATATGAAATGTGGCAACTTTAATGATGTACATTATGTTCCTCCATTTTCAACCGATGTCCTATCCATATTGTTAGTAGGGAATCAACTAGCAGCCAAAGCAGTCACATAGATCCTATAATTGTAAACCTCTACAAAAATGTTGTGGAGCTTCTAGTTGAAAATACACCTTCTAGGATAGTAGTAGAATGTAAGGGACATGTTCCACCAAGTAGATATTTTTATAAGATATGATAGAATGTAACATAGTAGGTAGTAAGTAATACATACAGAGAAGGAAGAAAGGAAATAGGAAGTGGAAAGAAAAGAGACAGAGAAGGAATTATAAAGAGGGAAAGACCCCTAACATATGTATGTGATGTAAGAGTAATAATATATATACAAAATTATATCTAATATGTGTTATGATTTATGGTAATTAGTTTTTTGTATTTTATTCTTCTAACTAGTTTAGGTATTATCCAAACTAACTCTTTGCTCCTCTTGTATGAATGAGTGTAGGGTATAAATACAACACATAAAAATTACCTAGGTCTCAGAAGTTTGGTTTGTGTCTCCCCATTTTTCTTACTAACATTGTACCATTTTCTAGACCTTAGATAGGTTGTACAAAGGAAAGCGAGAGAAAAATTCAAATACTAATACAAGAAAAAAGTTTGAAGGAGATGATTTTTTTCATAAATTGAAACACTATCTCCTTAGTGTCAGCTTTGAGAGAGGGGATTATGCACCAAGGGAATGGGAAATGGAAAAGGGGGATATTTGAAAATAAATCCCTAAAATTATGTGACCTATAAAAGGACGTTATAAAATAACTACCATGGGAAAAGATAAAGGAGTAATGTAACACCAAACCAAAAAAACCCATGGCAAGAGGAGACATGAAGAAATCAAGAGAGATTAATGAGGAAATTGAATTGACCAAGAAAGTTAACATGGAAAGCTCAAATGGTGAAGAAAAAGGACAAAGATAAAATATGAAAAGGGAAGAGGTATTATAGAAGATTAGAGAATGCTGAGAAGAGAAAGAATGAGTGTGCCAATGTGGGAGTTTCTAAGTGTGCTAAGGTGTGTGCTGCCAAAAGTGAGAAAGAAAAAGAAACCAAAAAGGAAGAGTGAAGAACTTCAAAAAAATTGAGTTCACATTGGGAGAAAGCAAGCCAAATTTTGACAAATTTAGAGAAGAGCATGAATGAATATTGAAAATCTAAAAATACATTGGTAGAGGACTTTAGAAACATGGAGGCTCTAGCCCTACCGAATCTCCCCAAAATTCTAACAATATGATTGGATCTATCAAATTTCACAATCAATTTGGATGATTCATTCCTTGAATTCCTAAAAACTTTTGAGAAGATCCTATCCGTTCAAGAAGAGTGTTTGGAAGAATTATTTAATATAAGTGTAAGGAAGTTAAGAAGAGAAGAGCTATAAAAAGATAACAACGCCATGCTTAACTTAGGAAAATAATTGTCAACATCAAGTAGTGAAATGTTATTAACAAATAAAAGAACATCACAAAAAATCAAGCGATGTTATGAAAAGTCACAATGCTTGAACCAATACCCATCCCTCATGCCTTATAAAACAAGAAGGATATCAATTGAAGGGGTAACATAGAAAGGAGAAGGCGATACACAAGAGGAAGAAGTAGTAAATTTGGAAGAAATTTTGGGAAAAGAGTATTTTGAGATTAAGTTAGAAAGAGACAAGGATAGAGAAAATAAGTCCATGATAGTAGGAATTGTAAAGAAGTAGAATAAAGACTCTCTTCTAATCCACAAATTGAAAAAAAAAGAAGTCACACATATAATGGAGTCTCAATCAATTTTTTGATATTTAAGAAATATGCTACATAAGTTATGAAGCATATTTTCCTTCTAGAATTGTTATGGAAAAGAAAGGACATTAACGAAGAAAAAATTTAAGTTATTGGACTTGGGGTGTCCTTAAGGAGGGATACATTAGATTTATATAAGAAGACTTACCTAAAACATTATAAGGATTGGGAAGAAGTGAAGGACTTCCTAGCAAAATTTGACACTCTGAAAATACCATCAAAGAGTGTGAGCAAGATGAGGGAATTAGTACAAAAGAGAGGAGAATCAATAAAGGACTATGATAAAAGATTTAAGGTCGTTCATAAATTAGAGGAACCATTGACAAAGAAGTAGGGGGTGGAATGGTTCATTTATGAATTGCATAAATACATCAAAGAAACATTAGATGGGAGGATATTCGACAATATCTACATGCGGTAACCATAGCCTACCGCATTGAGACACAACCATAGAGGAAATAAGATAAAGAAAATGAAAGTGAAACAATAGAGAAATTATAGTTAGTAGTTGAACACCATACTTTTTGTTAGGATATAATGGCAAGAGAAGATGCCAATAAGGGAAAATAGAACATTTGGTGCTCTTATTGTTCAAAAGAAGGCCATTTATGAAATGATTGCCCAAAGGAACACAAAGAAAAAGGGGAAAAAACAATCAAAGTGGAGCTCCAAATAGTGCTATGAGAGCTCCAATCAATATATTGTGGGTTATGCAAAGAATGGGATGACCGTGAGACATACAACTGTCCATCTAAGGCATTTTTGAATGTGCCTTCCACATTAAGTTAAGATCCATTTAAAAGCTATGTTCTCACTAAACGATAACCCTTAATATTAAATATGTTTCTACAATGTTCTATCACATCAAATATATTTCCAATGAAAATCATATGAAATAAAATCATGAGCATAATTAAATTGGTCTTTTCACCATCAGATACCTTACATTGAGGTTAAATTTCATATAAAATAAAAACACCTAATACACATGATGGGGTATGAATCCACTACTTATATATCCCTACCTATCCTTCTTACTCACCATGTTTAATGACTTTTCTTTCCTTTATTGGATTTATCATTGTGTTTCAATGTTCCTAGTTAGTATGTGGATGACACAAAGACACCTTTAGTAGCATATTTTAACATAAGAAACTTTGAACATTTTTTGTATTTTTTTTAACATTTGAACATTTGTTGTATTGTTTGTTTCACTTATTCCCTATGATTTTTAGAATTTTTAATTTGGCCTTTTTTCTTAAGCCATATATGTTGTGATCCACCTCGCTTCTTCTGTTATTTACCTTGTGTATCCTTACACTTTTCTTGTTTATTTTATGCCATATTTGTTGCATTTTATCTAGTCTTATCCCCCCTTTATATTTATACCTATGCTCTTATTTCCCCAATTGGGGACATTTTTGTTATCTTATTTTGATGTTTCACACCTATACTTCCTCATATGTCATATTTTTTACATTTTCTTGTGTTTCTTTAATGACTTCTATAAATGATAAGTTAAAATTAAAACATTATCCCTATTTGGTGTTCTCAGTTTGGGTGTTCACTTGGTTCTTGTTTATACATGTTTTCATGGTATATGTCACACACTTCTAATTTATTCTATATGTCATGACTACTATGTATTCTATTTATGGTTTTAACATTACCTAATATTACTTATCTCATTCTTACCATGACCCCATGATTGTTACTTTATGCTTATGATCTTGCCTATCTATTATTCCATGATTATGTTATTATACTATATGATTCTTTCATGCTTTCATCTTATGGTTACATGTTAGTGATATCATTCATGCCCTTATCACATTTATATCATTAGTCTTCCTACAATTCTATCTTTATATTATTATGGTTTTCACATTACGGATAATAAATTTTACATGTACTTTCATTCTTATATCCTAATTATTTATGCTCACAGACTCATCTTTTGATTTGATTACATATCTCATGTTCTTGTACACTTCTTATTCAATTCAATTACATACTTGATCTACTTACATGATCCCTACTTATCCTTTAGGCCCACCGTTTCCTCCATGATTTGCCTATACTGAGGGAAAAAATACACATTTATGATTACTTCCTATTCATACCTCACATGCTTACTGTTAGCGAATGAAAAAGGCTCCTTAATGAAATATTCAAACTATGACTCCAGGCCTAGATTTGGCACCAAATAAATTTTGCCAACAACTCTGAGAAGATCGCAATTTTATTTACGATTTCTCTCTCAATTTTGTCAAGGTACAACTCCCTCACTAAATCTTCAATGAATTGTCCTATTCTAACACCCTGGGTATGCTTTTAACCAGAAAGCAGGAAAGGTGATGAACATTAGTCCATAAATATGGGGCTAGCACAAACAACATAAATCAAACCACAAATTGCCAATGCAAAGAATGAAAATTTATGATCATTAAATTCAAAAGAGGTCCTAGACCATAATAAATGAAGATATGCAACCGACCTTTCAAAGAAGATACAACTACATCGTACACATAATTCCTAGATCAACATAGTAAATTCATTAAATTCATAACACACAGATTATAAATCATTACAATATGCAATAAATGCTTATCCCTTCTCGATAACACCCCCAGGTGTATCCGAAAGTAGGAGAAGAACCCCTTTAGTCTCTACCAATCTAAAATTTATAGCATGGCTACTGCCATCGAATGGGTGCCAAAGCCATTACTAAATCATAAATTTCTTGCATTCCTAACGTTTCTTTAGAGGAAAAATGATTGGAGTTATCTAAATTTGGTAGAGGAATAAACATCGGCAAAGAAAACCGATTTTAAATCACCAATAGTCACCAAGAACCAATCATACATCTGACTCTCAATGCAACACATAGGAATATTAATCGGTGGAACGTGTGAGCTGCTTGTTGGGAAATTGTAATTTAGAGCATCATCAGCCAATCATATGGAAAGCAAATCAACATCTTATCAAGCTTAGGGAAATGTATCCATGTCCAACCAAAATTCTATAAATTCAACCAGCGTCACCTTCCCTTCATAGTCAATTGCATCAAACATGGCGAGCTCTCAGAGTGCTGGCAATTCTACTAATGACTACATTATTCTGTAGGAGATCGAATGTAATCTATTGTTTAGGCACATCTCAGACCAACTGAAAGAATTCTTCATGGTGCAGAGCGGAGTGGAGGAAGAGGTGCTCTACAACATCCTCGGCGAGGCATTTTCGAGCTAGGCTCATGTTCACAACACAACCATGTTGGAGTTTTTCATTTATACCATCATCAGGACTTCTGGTCATTGTGACTGGGGCGCGAGAGCACTGGAACACCTGGTGAAACCCGAATTTCATCATCACGTCATAGTGGCAATCAATGGGATCAACTACTACCCTCAAACTGGAGTGATCGTCGATGCCATCTGCATTGCTTCAGCTCTTCAAGATGAAACTTTAGAGGAGGTCGTGGCTCTTCTGTGGGTAGGGGTGACAAGGAACGACATGGGACTTTTTGCACAACTCCTCCAATCGCATGAGAATCTTCTATCACCAACACAAGTTGAACACTTGCAAGTTGTTACTGAAAGCATTCGTGTTCTAATATTTTTTGTGTACGTAAGAAAAACACTCTTTTTGTCTTTTGTTGATGATCAAAATTTTGTAGTCGAACCAGCTATTTTTTGTAATGCCGAAGCAATGTAAAAACGTTTTTATATATCAATAAAATATCACTTTTTGGTATCACTATGACTTTGCATGCATGACTTCTTTACGTTTCTATTCACATTATGCTTGGAAATGTTGATTTATTTACTGTATAATGCACCAGTTAAATAGATAAACTTACAGTTACTACATTAATCACTATATAACCTTTCTGAGCGGAAAAATGAATGGTTCACATAACTTGGTAAAACACCGCCTAGGTTCAAGGCAGCCCAAAGAATACCACCCAAAGTATAACTTGCGTGTGAAGTTTCCATGTTTTTGACACTTGACGAACCCATTAATTATCTATCAATGTTTGCACGACCACCACAAAAAGACAAGTTCGAAAGTGGGAAGAAAACACCACCTGAGTTCCAAATGCAAATAACATGGGCGATATAATGAGAGGTTTGTCAAAATGCTGAAACCCCGCTTGTGTTCGGGAAAGACAACAAAAGGCCGCCCAACCTAGCCTAGGTATCAAACTTAGGCCGAAAAAGAGAACATAGTCACTTAAGAAAGGAGGGGTGGGGTACCATACAAGTAACAATGGCATTGACTTGGGACAAGGACTGCAAAGGACATAGAGAACCTAGAATGTGGGACCAGTTCCTATCCATTGGGTACAGAGTCAGCAAGGACACTAAGCAAAAAACTAAAAATGAACACACCAAAACTGCACTATTTACAAGGTAGGACTAACCTACCAAAGAAAGGGAAGAAAGGCAATGATCATGCAAATCCGTTGACTGGTTGAGAAAAGAATAATCCCTTCCTAAAAAAGTTCGCCTTCTTGTACAAATTTTGGAACATGCTTGAGGAACCATGATATCCTAATGTTAATGCTGATAGGGATGTGCCCGTGAACCAACAATTTGCCAAAAAGCCACTTTTCATCAAAAACTTTCTCTTGCTGCCATTTTGTTGGGATTGGATCATTCTTTGTTAACCAACTCTAGCCATCAAGAACAGTCAAACCGAGCATCTCAAATTCAAATGTATCATTTTGAGCCTTAACATTTTCCTCGACATTATCTTCCTTAGAAGTCCCTCGAGTTACAAAAGGATTACCACGAGAAACAATATTTAGTCTGGCTTCATCACATCGACCTTAACCTGACTATTTTTATAGAGGGAAACTATTTTTGTAGGCTGGTGCAAAGCAAGAACTAGCACTTCTGGCTGAGAATAGAGTTCATCTTCTTCTTGCGAGAGACTTATTTTCTCCATCCTTTCTTTGCTTGCGATTAATCTTGGTCCTTAACAAGCAACATCCAGTCTCATATATGGATTGATCATTAATCAAACCAATCAAAAGAAGGTTATTGCATACTTTAAATCCATCAAAACTAAAAAGAGGGTTAGACAGAGTTGACCATCTTTCTTCCTTTCTGACATTGTCACTCCTTTTTGAATTGAGGCTTAGGTCCTTATTCTTAACTTCCTCGAAGAGGAAAATTCCATATTTTGGGATAGAAAGAGAAGTCGATGCTAAATTACTCGGATCAGTCTCATGAAGGGAGTCTATCAAGCTGTGAATTTTCTTGAAATTCATCATCTTCGTCATCATTGGATGAGTTGGAATCAGATTCAACTTCAAAAGAGGAATATAAAGTAAAGGCTTGATCATTACAATGTTGATCTTGTCTCATACTAGACTGTCTCATGTTATCCAAAATTGTCAAATTAATATTTTTGGCAGTCGGATAAGATAGCTTTGCCTCCTTGTGACCTCCCACCAAGAACTTGGGAAATGTCTTACGATTGTCTTCGGGACTTGCTTTTGACTCTAATTTCCATTTTCCCATGGTGATAAAATCATCTTCAACCTTCACTGCTTCCAATTGAGCACGCTCAATCTCATGCACCTTGTCTCTTTTGAGAATCAATTGTATGTCTGGCTCCAAAGCAGAGATGAATATGTGATACTGAATTTCTAGAATAGTTCTTTCTGGATTAGGAATCTTTTGAAGGAACTGATTGAAATGGTAAACAAAATCCCTCATCATTTTAGCTCTATTCTTCACAATTTGAAAGAAAAGACGTAAAGTATCTACAATATTGATTGGGATCCCATAGCGTTGGAGAAATTTAGTTTTGAGAACGTGCCATCCAGTGATGCTTCCCCTTTCCAACCTCCTGTACCATTCTGCCGCCTTTTCAACTAGACTGTCAATAAAAATTCTCACAAAAACATCCCCCTCTTGGATTCCTAGAATTGCGCTTACAACAGTTATAGCTGAAATATGTTCCTTGGGATCTTGTCCATTTAGACCAGAAAATTTGGGAAACCTTTTTCGGGAACTTTGGGGTAGGTCGTGATAATGTGATAGGGTGAGAGGAACAACTTGGTTGCACTAGAAATTGGAAGCCAAAAACGGAGTCGCCAACGCAAACAAGAGTAAAAGGTTAAGAAGAGGAAATTACTGTGGTAGACGAGCAGGAGGTGGATTATAAAGCTGAGGTATGGGTGGATCCCTTGGTTGACGTAATGGTCGATTAGGTTGATGATTACGATGATGAGGAGGATCCTCATAGTATTCAAATATCAACCTTGGAGGATGTTCAACCACAGGTGCATGTGGGCACCGGGCCAATTATTCCTCTTCTTCCAAGGCAAGATTTGCCCGAATATAATTAGTCACATTCCTCCTATATCTCCAGGAAAGCGTATTTAATTGGGATATGATATCATATTGTTCAACTCTGATCCAATCTAAATTTGGCTACAAAATAGGGAATGCGTCATGAAGAGGAAGTACCATCTTGTCGCATGATGTGACAAGAATATCAAGTATTAATCAACTCAAAATATCTTTACAATTATTCCCCAGCGGAGTCGCAAAAAATCTATTAGCGAATGAAAAAGGCTCATTAACAAAATATTCAAACTATGACTCCAGGCCTAGATTTGGCACCAAATAAATTTTGCTAACAGCTCTGAGAAGATCACAATTGTATTTGTGATTTCTCTTTGAATTTTGTCAAGGTACAACTCCCTCACTAAATCTTTAATAAATTATCCTATTCTAACACCCTGGGTATGCTTTTAACTAGAAAGCAGGAAAGGTGACAAACACTAGTCCATAAATATGGGGCTAGTGCGAACGAAATAAATCAAACCATAAAATACCAATGAAAAGACTGAAAATTTATGATCATTAAATTCAAAAGAGGGCCAAGACTGTAATAAACGAAGATATGCAACCGAACTTTCAAAGAAGATACAACTACATCGTACACATAATTCTTAGATCAACATACTAAATTCATTAAATTCATAACACACATATTATAAATCATTATAGTCTACAATAAATGCTTATCCCTTCTCAATAACACCCCCAGGTGTATCCGAAAGAAGGAGAAGAACCCATTTAGTCTCTACCAATCTAAAATTTATAGCATGGCTAATGCCACCAAACGGGTGCCAAAGTAGTTACTAAATCATCAACTTCTTGCATTCCTAGCGTTTCTTTAAAGGAAAAACGATCGGAGTTATCTAAATTTGGCAGAGGAATAAACATCGACAAAGAAAACCGATTTCAAATCACCAACAGTCGCCAAGGACCAATCATACATCTGACTCTCAATGCAACACATAAGAATATTAATCAGTGGCACGTGTGAGCTGCTTGATGGGAAATTGTGATTTAGAGCAGCACAAGCCAACCATAAATGGAAACCAAATCAACATCATATCAAGCTTAGCAGAATGTATCCATGTCCAACCAAAATTCTATAAATTCGACCAATGACACCTTCCCTTCACAATCAGTTGCATCTAACATGGCGAGATCTCAAAGTGATGACAATTTTGCTAATGACTACATTATTCTGGAGGAGATTGAATGCAATCCATTGTTTAGGCACATCTCAAACCAACTGAAAGAATTCTTCATGGTGTGGAGCGAAGTGGAGGAAGAGGTACTTCACAACATCCTTGGTGAGGCATTTCTAAGCCAGGCTCATGTTCACAACATGACCATGTTGGAGCGTTTCATTTATATTGTCATCAGGACTTCTGGTCATTGTGACTAGGGCATGAGAGCACTGGAATGACTGGTGAAACCTGAATTTCATCATCGTGTTAGAGTGGCTATCAATGGGATCAACTAATACCCTCGAACTGGAGTGATTGTTGATGCCATCTGCATTGCTTCAGTCTTCAAGATGAAACTTTAGAGGAGGTCGTGGCTCTTTTGCGGGTAGGGGTGACAAGGAACGACATGGGATTTTTTGCATAGTTCCTCCAATCGCATGAGAATTTTCTGTCACTAGCGCAAGTTGAATACCTACAAGTTGTTACTAAAGGCATTCGTGTTTTGATATTTGTTTTGTGTGCCTAATAAAAACTCTTTTTGTCTTTTGTTGATGGTCAAAATTTTGTAGTTGAACCAAACATTTTTTGTAATGTCGGAGCAATGTAAAAAAAAATTTATATATCAATAAAATATCACTTTTTGGTATCACTGTGACTTTGCATGCATGGGTTCTTTACATTTATGTTCACATTATGCTTGGAAATGTTGATTTATTTTATGTATAATGTGCCAGTTAAATAGATAAACTTATTGTTATTGTATTAATCACTATATAACCTTTTTCAGCGGAAAAAATGAATGGTTCACATAACTTGGTAAAACACTGCCTAGGTTCAAGGCAGCTCAAAGAATACCGCCTAAAGTATAACTTGCACATGAAGTTTCCATGCTTCTGACACTTGATGACCCCATTAATTGGCTATCAATGTTCGTATGACCACCGCAAAAAGACAAGTTTGAAAGTGGGAAGAAAAGACCACCTAACTTCCAAATGCAAATAACATGGGTGGTATAATGAGAGGTTCGGCGAACATGTTGAAACCCTGCTCGAGTGCAGGAAAGACAACGAAAAGCCGCCCAACCTAGCCTAGGTATCAAACTTAAGTTGAGAAAGAGAACATGGTCACTTAAAAAAGGATGGGTGGGGTCCCATACAAGTAACACTTACATAATTGATGTTCTCACACAATTACTATTTAATATTCATTATCCACTTGTTACATGATGTCATTTGTAAATGAATAGTACGTGATAATATATGTACTTACATTATTATATGATTTGATCACTTTACTAATTTTGCAAGTATCGATTTCTTCTCCAATTCCTTGTCTCTAATGATGAGGTAAAAATAACCTCATCAATATAAGTGAACTAAATACCCTTCCTTATATTTTCCAGCCACCTTTACCTTTCTAATTAATTATCTTTAGGATTAATAAATGCTTTCTTTTTGTGAAAAGTTATATAATCTTTATTTTTTGAAAATTACTTGAAATAAGCTAACCTACGCTAACTTAATGGTTTAGTTTCTAAAGTAATGAACACGTTTTCATGCATAATCAATTATCATGCTCAACTAGGAGGTTTCAACACAGAGTTCCATTGTCATGTCCCCCGGGAGTAGGACATCAAAACAGGCAATGTAAAAACTTATTTAATCATAAAATATAAGTATGATATTTCAATAGTATGTAATCTAAGAAATCTTTTATAAATGCCAAAAGACAAATGTAATATTAAGTTAGATATGAATATAACAATTATGAATAATAAATAAATATCCTTGTTTAGAACATAAAAATAGTTATGGGAATTGTATTAGAATATTAAATAGAGATAAATATTAGAACATACAAATAATCATATTTATGAATATTAAATAGAAATAAAACATACGAATAAACCTTTATCTCTTAGAAAAATCCAATTAACATATAATACAAATACAACTAAATAAAATTAAGGAAATAACTTAGAAAAAAACCAAACGTGATGAGCAAACTCCCGCAACTCATGAAAGGCCAAGCGATGGCGTGATTCGCATAGGAGACGTGTCGGTCAGGAAGGGCATCCCCCATATTGAAATAGGCATAGGCGCCGAAACCAGGAGGAGGGGAGAAAAGGACGTGAGCAAAGGAAGGAAGCACGCACGCGGCAGGACAACGAACCAGGTGAGATACACTTAGCTTTCTTATATGGTTCTCCATGTGTTGAATAAAATAGCAATGTAATTCTGAGACTTCATGCGCCTGATCCTTAAGCCTGATTTGTATCAAGAAAACAAACAACTCCAGGATTAATTTGTAACTAGTTACAAACTAGTGCAACTGGGAGAAATTACACTTGAAACTTGGACTATGTAAACCCGCGGTTCATGATTGCTCGACCTTATCGACATCATGCTCGGGAATAGTAATGGCATTTAACCTCTGGAAATATATCTACACATATAGACTCCTGATCCGTATGAGCCTCAGAAAATCATGGGAACAAATCTATCAATAGGAAATTAATCTAAAGTAAATTTTGCATACATTTAAAAGAGTTAACTGGGATTGTATATTCTGATAAGCAGCATATTTCTATTCTTCCATTTTTTTAATGAATAAAGGTAGTTGTTTCCATTAAGTGTTATTTGAATAACACAATGTATATTAAGTGTGAATAATCCATTGATATTTGAATTTTTATGCTTTACCGACTGTATTTAAATTAATTAGCTACCTACCAGGAGAGGGCAGTTATCACCTAAGCGGATGGTCTGTAAACCCCATCTAGGCTTCCACCCCGTTGGCCTTGAGACTTGGGTTGGGCATACTGCCCCGTTGGCCCAAGGCAAGGTTTAGGTCCAGGAGGGATGGGGGATTCCACATATGGTTATTACCCCATTGGCCTAAGATATAGGTTGGGTAACAAGAGGTGGTAGACCATTGGCCCTTAGGGACTCTCCTCTCCTGATGGGTTGAGTGTTCTGTGATAAAATATGTTTCTTTACATGTTATTTTTCTTAACTTATGGGTGCTAGATATTTAAGCTAATACATTGGGTCATGGTTATGTTATACACAATGTGACAGGTGCCTAACAGAAAAAAGGGAACCCTTAGGGGAGCAAGACTTGTGACTACTACCCACCCCCATGCAGGTATGGTACATTACAGTGGTATCAGAGCATAATCCTGCCAACCTGTGATGGAACCCCTTAATTTCACCTACCAGAGACAAAACCGTAGCAACAACATACCCACAAATGACCTTACAAATGACCCCTTTCAAGAAGAATTTAGAGCCCACCTTGAAGAGAGTAAAAAGAAAAGTCTGGCCATACTTCAAGCCCTCCAAAATCTGAACAACCATAATGAGAAAGAAACTATCTCCAACCACTCTGAGGCCCACAACTCCACACCAGTAAAAACCACTAGCTCTAGGCCCACTAGACCCTCCTTTTTACCTAGAAAAGAACACCAAATAAGGAATGAGGGCCTTGTAGAAAGTGTAGAAGAAATTGCTACAGCCTACCATAAACTTGACCCTGAGATTAGGGAAGTTATCCCATTTAAAGATTTCTGTGATGCTAAAATAAGAACATCTTCCGAGAAGGAAAATCGACAAACCAACAATGATCTCAAAAACAAAGTCGGTAAACTCACTCTCCCAAATTTTGATGGAGAAGGGAAGGTCACCGCCCGCTCGTGGGTACAAAAACTTGACACCTATTTAGCACTCAGCCCCATGACGGAAGAAAATGCTATCAAATTCTCTATACTACACCTAACAAGGATGACACATGATTGGTGGCATCACGGCCTTATAACTCAAGGCCACCAAAAAATCACTACCTACGATGACTTTACACAAAGGCTGATAAAAAGATTTGACCAAAAACACCCGAAATGGTACTTTAGGGAACTTACACAATTGAGGCAACATGGCACTATAGAACAGTATGCTATCGAATTTCAGAAATTAGCCGTCATGGTTCCGGAGATTTCTCAAGAAAGACTCACCTATCTTTTCATAGAAGGACTAAGGGGGGTAGTCAAAAGCATGGTTAGCACACTAGAACCCACCCACCTTGATGAAGCTATCCAAAAAGCCATGAAATATGAGGAAAGTTGACCAAAAGATAAACCCAAGAAATTCACCACCCCATCCAAACCCTTCTTCAAGGAGGGAGGAGACAAAAGAGGGGAAATGTCAAGAACCTGCCCCTGGTGCAAGGAGAAGAGGGATAGAGGCCATTGGTGTAGAAGGATGGATGAACTGAAAAGGAAGGGACTTTGCTTCCAATGCCAACAACCGTGGGCACAAGATCATAGATGTGGCGGTCAAGCCCATCAACTCGAGGCTCACCCGAGTGAGGAGTATCCCAACAAGAAGGCCAAGAGGGAGGGAGAAAACCAAGCAATGATAGCCACCATTTCTCAGGCCTCTAGACATAACCCTTTTCGCATCAAAAGCGCACTCTTAGGACAAAGACTAATCACATTGGTAGACAGTGGAGCCTCTCATAACTTCATCGACCAAAGGATAGTGAGACAGAGGAAGTTAAAAACCCAGAGATTCAAAGGGTTCGAGGCAACAACAACGACAAGTGCTAGGGTGCAATGTACTACCTTAGTACCTCAATTAAAGGTCCTTCTAGGAAATCACCTCATCACAGAAGATTTCTATGTAGTCCCTTTAGACACTGATCTCATTTTGGGGACCCCCTAGATTTACTCACTGGGGTGTTTTATGTTTGATCTTCCCAACCAAACCATTTGCTTCCAACACCAAGGGCAAGAAGTCACACTAAAAGGTTTACCTGACGGATCCCCAAAGGTAGTCTCATGTAAAAGAATGGAAAGGATCTTTAGAAAGGGTCAAGGAGAATGGGCTGCACAATGTATGATACTTGATAAAAACTCCACACAAGGAAAAGCCCTCCATATCCAGATTTAGCCGATCATTAAGAAATATGGGAAGGTATTTGAGGAAATTTCATCAGGACTACCGCCCAAAAGAGGGTTTGAACATACTATTGAATTAGAAGCAGGGGCAAAACCAGTCATCACCACCCCATGCCGACATCCCCACAAATACAAAGAAGAGATAGAAAAAACCATTAAAGAATTATTAGATATGGGGCATATTCAACCCAGCTCTAGTCCATTTGCATCTTCTGTGGTTCTTGTCAAAAAGAAGGATGGTACATTCCGAATGTGCATAGACTACCGAGCTTTGAACCAAAAAACCATCAAAAACCGCTATCCCATTCCCCGAATTGATGAACTCCATGGAGAAAAATACTTTTCCAAAATTGACCTTAGGTCAGGGTATCACCAAATCAGAATGAGAAAAGAAGATGTACCTAAGACAACTTTTCGGTGCCACTATGGGCACTTTGAGTTTTTAGTCATGCCCTTTGGACTTACCAATGCCCTGACAACCTTTCAATCATGTATGAACCATACTTTTCACAAGCAACTCAGAAAATTTCTCCTCATATTCTTTGATGACATTCTTATATATAGTAAAACATGGGAAGAGCACCTCCAGCATATTGACGAGACCCTCAAAATCCTAGAGCAAGAGTCATTTTACGCCAAAGCATCGAAATGTGAATTCGGCTTAGAGGAGATATTGTACTTGGGCCATAAAATCAACGCCCTTGGGGTGAGTGTGGATGAAGAAAAGATAGTAGCCATCAAGGAATGGCCAAAACCCAAAACTCTTACTCAACTGAGGGGTTTTGTGGGACTGTGCAGTTATTATAGGCGGTTTGTAAAAGGATTCTCCAAGATTGCTGCTCCTCTCACAGACCTTACCAAGAAAGGAGCCTTTTCATGGAATGAAGCAGCCCAATAAGCCTTTGAGAAATTAAAAGAATTCATGAGCTCCTGCCCAGTTTTAGCCATCCCTGACTTCACTTTACCCTTTGAATTATAATGTGATGCCTCGGGAGAAGGGATCGGCGCAGTCCTAATGCAAAATAAACACCCTATAGCCTTTGAAAGCCGTAAATTGACTCAAACAGAAAGGCACTACCCCATCTATGATAAGGAGATGTTAGCTATAATGCATGCCTTGGCAAAATTCCGCCAATATTTAGTCTATACAAAATTCCATGTGAAGACGGATCATAACAGCTTAAGATACTTTATGCATCAAAGGGACTTAAATGATCGACAACAAAAATGGGTTAGTCGCATACAAGCCTATGACTTCGATATCGAGTATGTAAAAGGAACTAACAATGTAGTAGTTGATGCTCTCTCAAGACAACCTTGCTTGAAAACCATAACCACCTTAACAACAAATTGGAAATATGACATCACTGCAGAATACGCCAAAGATCCCCAGGCTAGGGAAATCTTGGAAGGTCATTTTCCAAATGAAGAATACAAGGTAGTGGAGGAAATCATACTGTATAAAGGCAGAATCTGTTTGACACCCAATTCCAAGATCAAAGAGAAGGTCCTTAAAGAGTACCATGATAACCCACTAGCTAGGCACCAAGGATACTACAAAACTTATAGACAAGTAAGGGAAAAATACTCATGGAAAGGACTCAAGAAAGATGTATTGAAATATGTGCAAGAATGTATGGTCTGCCAAAGGAACAAGACAGAACAAAGTCACCCGGCCAGGCTCCTACAACCGTTACCTATTCCCAACCAAAAGTGGGAAAGTATCTCGATGGATTTCATCACAGGGTTGCCCAAAAATCAAGGAAAAAATTGCATCTATGTTGTAATCGACAAGCTCACTAAATATGCTCATTTCTTCCCCATATCAACAGATCACAAGGCACCCCAAGTAGCAGAGTTGTTTTCCAAGGAAATCTTTAGACTCCATGGTCTCCCGAAGAACATTGTTAGTGATCGAGATAGTCGATTCTTGAGCCAATTTTGGCGAGAACTTTTTTGCCTATCTGTAACCACTCTTACACCCAGTACTAGCTATCATCCCCAAATAGACGGCCAAACCAAGATTGTCAATAAATGGATAGAGGGCTACTTAAGGAATTATGTCAAATGGTTGCACTTAGGAGAATACTACTACAATACAACCTATCACATGTCCATCCAAATGAGTCCCTTCAAGGCATTGTACGGATATGAACCCACTACCTTTGGAAGTTTGATTACTCAAGAAAGCCAAGTACCTCAAGCAAAAGACTTTGTGCAAGAAAGCATGGACATCTTGAACACTTTGAAAAACAATCTACATCAAGCCCAAAATCAGCAAAAGATATACGCAGATCGGAACCGCATTGAAAGAACGTTTGAAGTGGGAGATTTAGTATTTCTCAGGCTACAACCATATAAGCAATCATCACTCAAGTCGAATGGAACGAAAAAGCTAAAACCCTGATTCTGCGGTCCCTACAGAATTACACAAAAGGTGGGGGAGGTAGCTTATGAACTTGATCTTCCAAAAGATAGCCGCATACACAACATCTTTCATGTATCCAAGTTAAAAAAAGCCTTGGGTCAACAGGTGGCCCCGTGCATGGAATTACCCCCAATAGATGATGAGGGGAAACTAATTCTAGAACCAGAGATAGTTCTTAATAGAAGGGAGAAAAGATTACGGAATAGGATCATACCACAGTTCTTGATCAAATGGAAGAACCTCCCCGAAGAAGATGCTACTTGGGAAGGTGAGGAGATATTCAATCACCCGAACTCCAAGTTGCTTGAGGACAAGTAATTTTTAAGCAGGAGGGACTGTCATGTCCCCCGGGAGTAGGACATCAAAACAGGCAATGTAAAAACTTATTTAATCATAAAATATAAGTATGATATTTCAATAGTATTTAATCTAAGAAATCTTTTATAAATACCAAAAGACAAATGTAATATTAAGTTAGATATGAATATAACAATTATGAATAATAAATAAATATCCTTTTTTTAGAACATAAAAATAGTTATGGGAATTGTATTAGAATATTAAATAGAGATAAATATTAGAACATACAAATAATCATATTTATGAATATTAAATAGAAATAAAACATACGAATAAACCTTTATCTCTGAGAAAAATCCAATTAACATATAATAGTAATACAACTAAATAAAATTAAGGAAATAACTTAGAAAAAAACCAAATGTGATGAGCAAACTCCCACGACTCATGAAAGGCCAAGCGATGGCGCGATTCGCACAAGAGATGTGTCAGTCAAGAAGGGCATCCCCCATATTGAAATAGGCATAGGCGCCGAAACCAGGAGGAGGGGAGAAAAGGACGTGAGTAGAGGAAGGAAGCACGCACGCGGTAGGACAACAAACCAGGTGAGAGACACTTAGCTTTCTTATATGGTTCTCCATGTGTTGAATAAAATAGCAATGTAATTTTGAGACTTCATGCGCCTGATCCTTAAGCCTAGTTTGTATCAAGAAAACAAACAACCCCAGGATAAATTCGTAACTAGTTACAAACTAGTGCGACTGGGAGAAATTACACTTGAAACTTGGACTGTGTAAACCCGCGGTTCATGATTGCTCGACCTTATCGACATCATGCTCGGGAACAGTAATGGCATTTAACCTTTGGAAATATATCTACACATATAGACTCTTGATCGTATGAGCCTCAGAAAATCATGGGAACAAATCTATCAATAGGAAATTAATCTAAAGTAAATTATGCATACATTTAAAAGAGTTAACTGGGATTGTATATTCTGATAAGCAGCATATTTCTATTCTTCCATTCTTTTAATGAATAAAGGTAGTTGTTTCCATTAAGTGCTATTTGATTAACACAATGTTTATTAACTGTGAATAATCCATTGATATTTGAATTTTTATGCTTTACCGACTGTATTTAAATTAATTAGCTACCTGCCAGGAGAGGGCAGTTATCACCTAAGCAGATGGTCTGTAAACCCCGTCTAGGCTTCCACCCCGTTGGCCTTGAGACTTGGGTTGGGCATACTGCCCCATTGGCCCAAGGCAAGGTTTGGGTCCAGGAGGGATGGGGAATTCCACATATGGTTATTACCCCGTTGGCCTAAGATATAGGTTGGGTAACAAGAGGTGGTAGACCGTTGGCCCTTAGGGACTCTCCTCTCCTGATGGGTTGAGTGTTCTATGATAAAATATGTTTCTTTACATGTTATTTTTCTTAACTTATGGGTGCTAGATATTTAAGCTAATACATTGGGTCATAGTTATGTTATACACAATGTGACAGATGCCTAATAGAAAAAAGGGAACCCTTGGGGGAGCAAGACTTGTGACTACTACCCACCCCCACGCAAGTACGGTACATTACATCCATATGGTTGAAGATTCAACGCAGACTTCCATATGGTTGAAGACAAGTGCTAGAAGAATAGGCACCAAAATTCTAGGATGCATGGTGGATTGAGTTTTTGTGGCTTTCTTGATATTTTTTGTTGAAAGACTTTATGGCTCACTCTGAGCTTCTTTAATTTTTTATGTTATGGAGTCAAGTTTGTTAGTTTGTTAAATTCAGTTAAAGACTTTTTCAGTGGTAATCTCTACCAATTGAATTATAGGATTCTGTTAAACAATTTTTGTATAAGTGTGCAACTTTCAGAAGTAATGTACAACAAAGAAATATTGTATGTTATCGTGATGAATTTCTAAATTATGTTTTTGAATTATACTTTCAATATGAATAAAGCAAGTTTTGCCTATTTCATTCTTAGTTGTTAAGTATTGTGAATGGAATCATTTTGAATGGAGTTATCTTGGAGTTACAAGGTTTATGTGATTTGAGCTAAGCGTATGAGCACCCAAGAGCCAACCACTCAAGGGACTGTAGATTAGATAGATAAGTATTCCACTTTTAATTATGTTGTTTTTGTTTTGTAAATGATAAATGTGAGTAAATTTTATTTTCATGTGTCGTGCTCCATTAAAGTTAATCCTGCAGGTTATAGTGAGTCTATAATCTTTAATTCTGCTAACTGAAGTTCCAAAGCACCTACCTTCATTGTTAGTTTCAAAGTTGTTTTTTTTTAATCGTTAAGTTTGTTATCCTTATTAGTCAGATGTTTCATAGTTTCTTTACATTTTTTGCCTCTTCAACAATTTACATGCTTATTAGTCTAATTATTTCCATGCTTTCTAGTTTAGTTGTTATTCTTTTTAGATTAATCATTTCTTTCTTTCTAGTTTAGTGGCCTCTTAGTTTAAGTTTCATTTCAGTTGTCCCAATCACTTAGAAAATCTGAGAGAGATAGTTGACGAGTTTCCTGTTGTATACAACCTTGAACACTACTCAGTTGATATTTGATGCACTTTTCAAACTAAAGAGATAGGACCTATCGATAGCCAAACAATTTTTAGCGTTGTTTCTAGGGACCTTCCTTTTCTAAGTGTTAGTAGGAGATACCTTGAATACCTCTTTTGGGCACAAAAATATTCCTCAAGCTTCCTTTTCTGCATGGTTAGGAAATGAGGCCCCCACAAAAGATTCATACCAAACCCCCCCCCAAACGACGTACTAACCACAAATAGAGAAGAAGAAATCTCAACTCAAGAACTCACTGAAGAATTGATCGAGCAGGATCAACCTGAGACCTTCTCATATACCCTAGAAAGAGAACACATAGTTGTAGAGGAGCATATTCCTCTGCAAACCCTAGATCCTCACCCATTTAAGTGAACTTTTGAGGTGGAACGAATCCCCTTCAACATCATGGGTGACCGTAGAAATGACCCTCCTCCTCCACCACTGCGTACATTCACTTATCATATTGCTATCAATGCAGATGACGATACGACTATGAAAAATATTTCACCAACCTTCTTGCCAACCTTTTGAGGTGTGTATTCTAAAGAACCTGACTAGTTTCTCTTCGAGTTTAAAGTCTTGTGTCAGACATATGACTACAAGAATGATAACCAGAAACTAAAGCTTTTTCCCTCTACTTTGAAGGACTTCAAAATGTGTTGGATCATGGGACTAGCTTCGTAATCCATAACCTCATGGGATGACATGGAGTCTGCCTTTCTGGATAAATACCAGAGCTACTATAGGGTCAGTGATAGGAAGGAAGAGTTGTTCAAACTAAGGCAAAATAAAGATGAGAGCCTAGAAGATTACCTAGATAGGTTTATCTTCTTATCTAAACAATGTGGTGGAGAAGCCATAAGTCTGGAGATTTTAAAGACCATATTTCTCAAAGGTCTTGATGAAGATGCTTGAAGGAGCCTGGATTTATTGGGAAAAGGAGATCTGTCCCAACTGGGACTCGATGATATCATTGAATTATGTCAAAACTTCTCTCGTACTCGAGGAGGTATCTAGAAGTCTACTCTTTTTAAAGGTTCCAATGAGATAGGAAAACTGTGTGAGGAGATAGCCAACCTTAAAACTGGTGTCCTAGTTTAGTTAAATACCATGTTAGATGGAATACAGGCTAAAACGCAAAATCCTGAGACCTTTTCCATCTACTGCCCTAGGTGCCAAAACAAACATCTGTTAAGGGAATGCCCTTTGGACAAAGTTGAAAAAAATGATGTTTGTCAGGTTTGTGACAAGAGCCATCCCACTGACCAGTGTGAGCTTTTGAATGCCATAAAAAATTCTAAGAAAAATACATCTTTGATTGAGGAGGAAGTCGACCTTGTAAACCAAAGAACTGGAGGGAATTTTTCCTATGGCCAAAATTTAAACCCTGTCTGGAGACCTCAAAACAACTGGAATAATAATCAGTGGAAAACACCTTGGCCTTAGGCACCACCTCAACCACCACCTAATTGGGGGAATTACCCTTGGGGACCACTTGAATGGAAAAATCAGTCCTGGGGAAACCCTCAATGGCCCAACCAACCTCAACATCAATGGTATCCTCAAAATCTCACTCCTCAATGGAATCAACCTCATAATCAGTTTTATACTAGTCCTAGGAGGATGCCTAATCAACAACAGAATCTTTTACCAACTCCCTAGAACACTCAACAAAATGAGCAAGTTAATCAACCACAACTTCTAGTGCAACCCATTCCGAACCCAAAGAACAATCGTCAAAATACTTCAGTGTATTCCACTGAACAAGATAATGTTACTGGACTTAATGCTATACATTGTGGAAATTTACAATTAAGATCTGGAAAATCACTTCAACCGCCTACTATTGTTGAGATATTAGATGAGCCTATTAAGGATTCTGTTGAGCCCACTAAAACAACTCCCACATTTGTAGAGTGAGTCCCAAAAAATATCCAAGACAAGACCTTTCCACCATCTTCAGCTGGAACTTCTGACCTACCTCAAGAAGAGTTGGGTCAGTCTCCAACTGACTCTTTAAAGAATTCTTCCCCCAAAGACAAAACTCAAGCACCTTTTCTGGAGTGACTTAAACCAACCATTGTGAAAGATACTCTAGAAATGTCCTCGTCCATCAAAACTACATTGATACAAGAAATCAAATAGTTGCAAATTGAGGTTCCTTTGCTACAAGAAATTAAGGAGATTCCTGAGCTAAACCAATTGATCAAATAGTTGTGTATCAAAAATCTAGGAAGGAAACCAAAAAGGATAAATACCTTTCATATAAATGGTTATCTAGTTGACGTTTTGGCTAGAAATACCACTACTCTTAAATACGATGATCCAAGTAGTCCACTCATAACAGTAACAATCAATGAGGTGGAAATACCTAATGCATTAGTATACCTGGGAGCAGCCATTAATGTAATGATTATTGATGTAATGGAAGAGTTGGGGCTTACTGATTTGCATCCCACACTTATAGTCTTACAGATGGAAAATCAAGCCATAACCATTCCTAAGGGTGTTCTTGTCAAGGTCGATGGATGGGAATATCTAATGGAATTTCAAGTAATTCAATCTCTTACACTGTCACATCCAACCATTCGAGTGTTAAATCCATTATGCTACTGCTAGGAAAAACTTTGAACATTAACAGTTGGTTGACTGAGAAAAAAGAACACAAATTATTTGATATCTCGGTGAATAGATCTAAAGCTTTTGCTTGAGAATACACAGATATGAGAGGAATACACCCAAGCGTGTGTACTCATCATATCTACACCAAGGATTTTTGACCTATTCACCAACCATAACGAAGACTCAATCCTACCTTGAAAGATATTATTAAAACTGAAATTGAGAAACTCCTACAATTGGGGTTTATTTATCCCATTTCTGACAGTAAATGGGTTTGACCTTTGGTTGTGGTTCCAAAAGAGAATGGGAAGTGGAGAGTATGTGTAGAATATAGGGAACTTAACAAAGCAACCCATAGGGATTATTTTCCCCTACCATTTGTAGACCAGGTTCTTGACAACTTGGTTGGGAGAAAATATTTCTCATTTCTGGATGGATTTAGTGGTTACAACCAGATACATGTGGCCACAAAAGACCAGGATAAAATGACTTTTACTTGTCCATGGGGAACATTTTCATATTGAGTTCTCCCTTTTGGGTTGTGCAATGCTCTTGCAACATTCTAGAGAGCTATCCTAGATATATTTGTTGAGTTGGTGAATGAGTGTGTGGAAGCTTATATGGACGACTTCACTGTATATGGTTCAACTTTTGATGAAGCTCTCCAAAGTATAGACAAAGTGCTGAAGTGATGTAAGGATCATCATTTGTTCCTAAGCCATGAAAAATGTTTGATAATGGTAGAACAAGGAATAGTGCTAGGACACCACATCTTGCCTAAAGGAATAAAATTCGATCCTAAGAAAATTGAAGTGATACAAGAACTTGTGACCCCAAAAACCCAAACTAATGTTAGAAGTTTCTAAGGGCATGTTGGATACTATCAAAGATTTATAGAAAAATTTAACAAAATTGTAGCCCCTATGTTTTCTCTTCTCCAAAAGAATGTGGAGTTTATCTAGACACTTGAGTTTTAGTTATCATTTGAAATCATCAAGGAGAATCTCATCTCTACTCATGTCCTTCATGGACCTAATTGGAACTTACTGTTCCATAGTTATGTTGATACATCTAATGATGTTATTGGAGCAATGTTAGGACAAGAAGATGAGAATAGGAGAAAGTATGCTATATACTTCATCAGTAATAATTTGACTCCAATAGAGCGGAATTATACCACAAAAAAAAGAATTCTTAGTTGTAGTACATGCAATTAAGAAATTTTAACACTACATTATAGGATACGAAGTAACGGTGTACACAAATCACTCGACCATCAAATATCTCATGAACAAAGCTGTAGTGAATGGGAGGATAATCAAGTGGTTGTTGCTTCTCTAGGAATTCAACGTAGCAATTATTGAAAAACAAGGAAAGTTCAATGTAGTTGCAGATTTCTTATCCCGAGTTAAACAAGATGATGGTGATTGTGCCCCGGTACAGGATGAGTTTCTAGATGAAAATATATTTTCCATCTCTACTAAAACACCCTGTTTTGTTGGTATTTCCAATTAATTGGCTACCTCAGAAGTACCACCTAATTTTACGTCAAAACAAAAGAAATGACTTGTTAGAGAAAGCGCCCCCTTCAAATGGATTAATGGGATCCTATTTCGATGCGGGCTTGATATGGTTCTACAACGATGTGTTAGGGAAAATGAAACCTATAGTATCCTAAGAGCTTGTTATGATGATCCTTCCAGAGGACATTGTTCTGCTAAGAGAACATCCCATAAGATTTTAGGTGCAGGATATTACTAGCCCTCTATGCATAGGGATGTCAATAAATATGCTCACCATTGTGATGAATTTCAAAGAGTAGGGAGACCATCCGCATCTAATGAAATTCCCCTTCAGCCCTAGGTAGTCCTTGAACCATTTGAAAAATGGGGATTGGATTTTTTTGGTCCTATAGACCCAATTTCACAAGGAAAAGACTACATTCTGGTCTGTATCGATTACTTGACCAAGTGGGAAAAATTTAAAGCTCTACAAGTTGCTAGGGAGGAACAGGTAGTTGATTTCTTGTACAATACAATTTTCCTTATATTTGGAGCTCCTAGGACGATCGTCACAAACTAGGGTCCTCAGTTCATGTCTAAGGTTTTGTTAGCCTTCACCGACCATTTCCAGGTTATCCATAAGAAATTGTCACCCTATCATCCTCAGGCAAACAGTCAGGTGGAAGTCACTAATAGGGAGCTAGAAAACATTTTAACAAAAACAGTATCATCAAGAAGGAAAGATTGGGATAGAAAACTACCTGAAGCCATTTGGGCTTATAACACAACATGGAAATCAACCACTGGTTTTAGTCCATACAAGCTGGTCTTTGGGAAGAAACCTCTCTTACCCATTGAATTCAAAATCCAAATTCTGAGAACAACCATGGAGTTAGGTATAGATCTTAAACGAGCCCAGGTAGAGAGAGTCTTATAGCTTAGTGAGTTGGATGAGCTCCATTTGGATGTCGTCCATCAAACTGAACTGGTGCAAAAACAACGCAAAGTCTGGCATGACAAGCATATTAAGGAGAGAGAGTTCTATAATGGGGATTGGGCTCTATTATTCGATTCCAGATACAAAGATCATTGAGGAAAACTCAGAACTCATTGTCTTGGCCCATATGAAATTTCTAAGGTATTCTCAAATGGAACGATACAACTGAAGCCCATCGATGGTGACACTTGAACCCTCCTAGTTAATGGACATCGACTACGCATCTACCATAAACCATTCAATAAAGAAGAATTCATAAAAATGGTAGAAATGCAGGGAGAAATCCAATGCATTGATTCTTCTACGAAAGATTCAATATAGTCTTTATTTTTGCTATATATATTTTCCTAAAAAAAAGCATGTGTATGAACTTATATTCTTCAGAATATTTCTTTTCAGAATTTTTCATCTTTTGGACTCGGCTAAATTTCATTTTCTATTTCGTAGGAATTCATTTTTCATCAAACACAAATTATGACGCATCTTTTTGTGGTGCTCCGGAACTTGTTAGCTTAATTGTTGCGATGCTCTAGAACTTGTACGACTTGCTTGTGCCATTCCTCATTTTTTTCCTTCATTCTAGTGCATCTCTCAATGATGCACTGGAAAGTAAAAGTCCAAAGTTGTACATATTTCTTCCTTCTTCCAATTGTATCTTCCAACAATGCTCCAGAAATTTTCTTGCTACATTTTGGCTCCATCCTTCAGCGATGATCTGGAATTTTGTTGTTCCTTCCTTTTGACAACATCTTTCAACAATGCTTCAGAACTTGTTCAGTTGCTGCTCTGACTGCATCTTTTGGCGATGCTCCAAAAATTTTTGGTTTCTGCTTCGGCTGCATCTTTCGACGATGCTCCAGAAAATTTTGTTGTTGTGTTCCGACATCATCTCTCATTGATGCTCCAGAAATTTTCCACTTTTTCGCTTTGAGTGCTTCTTTCAGCTCACTCTAGAACTTTTCATCCTTCACCCTGAATGCATCTCTCAAGTGATGCTTCAGATGTTTGTAAATTCTTTTCCTTTTCAATGCTTTGATTTTTCCAAAGTTCTACACATGCCGATTATTCAAATTTTTGTTATCACCTTGGAATCCACACTTACATTACCATTCCACCCTATAGTATCATATCCTTTCATAATAAATGAAAATTATTATGATAGCCTTTTCGCCATAATGAAATCCATCATTAATTAGTTGTTACGTCCACCTCATCATAAAACCGTCACCACCTTCACGAAATCATACAACTAGCCTGCTATGTTAGCAAAAGGTAAGTGATGTTCAAGTTAACAACATGACGTAAGGTACGTACACTTTTCACTTAAAGTTGGTAATTATTTTGAATAAAGATTAATTAATTGATACGAGCCCTTTCCTTTCCTAATTTAGCAAATTGCACCATTGAGTGATTACTTGAAGTATGGAAAAACTTGTGCATTTTCCCATGCACAACTACCATGATTATACACCAGAGCTCAAGTAAGACAATTAATTACTTCCCCCCATCGGTTTATCAAAACTATATTCTCTTCCTTCTGCAATTCAGTTGTTTGAACCAAGTATTTTTGAAGTATTTCCACATAATTGAGCAAAGTAATAAGGGAAGAAAAGAATGGGAGGAGCTAAGAAGAAGTTTGAACTAGATAAATTTCTAGCATTGGGAAACATTGCAGGTTTGTCTCAAAAAGTTGGGTGGCTAGAATTTATTAAGAAGTTTGAGGGACATACTGAGCAACTAGTAAAATAATTTGCAGAAAATTTTGTAGACAAGAAAACTATGGTGCATGGCAAGCGTTTCCGGGTAATTCCAAAAATTATCTCCCGTCTCTCTGGTCTTGAGAATAGAGGCATTAATTTGACTGAAACTACCCAAATTACTTATTAGAGGATGGTGGAATTTTTTCATAGAGAGGGTGAACCTCAACCTTTGGCAATATAAGCACTAGAGGACAAAACAAAGGTTTCCAAAGAATGTCCATTCTTGAACCCTGGAGAACTATCGTAGCTTGTATAATTAAGTAATTTACCTATGAAGGACAAGTAGCAACAGTTTTAGGTCCCACTTTATGGTTGCTAACCCATGTGTGCCATGGCGTCGAAGACCCTTCTCTTAGGGTTAATGTTTTAGCATTCTTGTGTGATTCAATTACTAGTATGATAGAAAAGTATAAAATTGGTACAGGGTTGCTCAAACACCACAACCTTATTTAATTAATATGCAAGTACCATTCCCGCAAGAAACTAGAGAAGAAATGGCAGAAATTTCTAATGTGGAGTCTGATAGACCTCTTGAAGAGGGAGAATCATCCAAACAAGTAGTCCAATCTCTAGGAGAACCTTCCTCTGAAGTTTTAGGTGCTCCTGAATCTCAACAGACTTCAACAACTCCTAGTGGAAATGCACCAGAAACTTTATCTGATGTATCATAAATCCTAGGACAACCAAGAGATGTAGAAATTGTACATTTCAGAGAAGAGGAAGAGCCTCCTCATAAGAGGAAAAAGAAAACCAAAGTAACCTCACAGACAAATCCTCCTCTATGAAGAAGTAAAATACTATCTATTGAGTCTAGTGAAACATTAAGTGCTCCCAAAAAGAAGAAGCCTAGGACTAAAGCACAAACATTGGAAGTCGATACTCAACCTAGTGGGGAGAAAACAAGGGAAAGTGATCAACGGGCTAGTCAATCTCCTAGGGTTGAATTGGAGAATCTGCCATCTCCAACATAGCAAGAAGAGGAAAGGGTATAACAATCGCCACATTTTATGGACATTGAGGATGATACTATGGGGCATTTGTCCCCCGTTATTGATAAAATTGTTGAGCTAGGTTCGTTTGATGTTTCTGACAAAGGGAATGTGCTTAGTGCTGAAGGAAATGTAAATATGGAAATCCCCAATCTACCTTTTTTTGGTAATACAAGGGATGAAGAATCTGATTAGAGAGGAGTGGAATTAGAAAAATTAAAAATAGAAATTACTGAATTAATATGTCAGTTGCAAGCAAATGAGGAAAAAATTAGCCAACAACAGGAGGAAATAGAGGTACATATTGCAATTATAAGAAAAAGAGATCAAAAAATTATAAATTTGAAAATACAACTGGAACAAAACGACAAGGTCATTAAACAGTTACAGTTTCAAATTCAGAAGAGGAATGATGAAGATAAGAAGTATGTGTCTAGTATATCTAAAAAAGATGAACAAATTAATAGATTGACAAATAATTTCATGCAATTTTTTTTTGATTTTGAGGAAGAAAGGAACAAACAAAAAAATTGAACTGAATTCTTTTGTAAGTAGAATTATTGAGTTGGAACGTGATCTTCAGGAAAGTAATACCAAACCTACAATGGAATCCAAGAGAACACATACCAAACCAATTGTAATAGAATGGTTCCAGGTACACATACCTCCATTACTGATGAAATGGATGGAGAGGTGCTACTTTCTGAAGGAGATGGGTATTGACAATGCTAGATTGAAAGAGGAGTCGGTTCTATTAAAATAATTATTTGACGGGGTGTATAGAGATAAGCAAGATGCTTGTCAGATAGGTGAATTATTATTGGCTTACAAAAGACCATCCAGGTTATACTCTATGTTTCTCAATGAACAAATCCTGAGATGGAAATTACTTAGAATCTACAATAACCAGCCACACGACCCTGATGATAAAGAATTTGTTAAAACATTTATAGAATCAACTCCAGATCAGCAAGATTTTTTATGTGAATTTTTTGTTCATAATTTTTTCTTAGAAAGATATACAGATTTTTATGTCAATTTCTTTGTTGGTGAAGTTCAATTGAGATCATTTATATCCACCATGCACAATCAAATCCAATGGAAGGAAAGGTCAAGGGAATATTTACAGGCTGAGAAGACTATTGGGTTACAAATGAGATATCCTCATAGAAAGCCTTTTGATTTTAAAGCAAAGTTCTTGGGAATTAAGCTTAAAGAGGTTGTACAAAGTAAGTACAACAATAACCTTCGGCTATGCTTTGACCATTTTCAAGATCAGGGGCCAAAATTGATAGGGAAAGCTTGGCATGCATGTGAAGAAAGATACACCCCTCTTCCTATGTTAAGAAAAGAAAGGTAATCTCACCTCTTAACATCAAATTGTCCTACAGAAGAGTCGTAGCCTTGGTTGATATCATTAAGCAACTAAAAACTGATTGGATTGGCATGAGGTACAAACCTTCTCTACTTCTTTCACCACCTCCTGCATTACATATCAACACAGATCAAAGTAAAGAAAATTTTGAAAGATGGAAAGCAAGGGTTACACTTCATCAGGGTTTTCTATGAGAGCTTGAAGATCTGGATACATAAGCAAATGATTTGTATGATCTCAGTGCAAATTATGAAGAGCAGAGCAGAAATAGGTGAAATGCAGGACAAGGGTGACAACAAAGAGCCGGAGGACTTGCTCAAGCTTAGGAACGGGAGGCAATGATGAGGTAAAAATAAACTCATCAATATAAGTGAACTAAATACCCTTCCTCATATTTTCCAACCATCTTTACCTTGCAAATTAATTATCTTTAGGATTAATAAATGCTTTATTTTTGTGAAAATTTGTATAATCTTTATTTTTTGAAATTCTTTGAAATAAGCTAACCCACACTAACTTAATGGTTTAGTTTATAAAGTAATGTATAGGTTTTCATGCATAATTGGTCATCATGCTCAGTTAGGAGGATTCAACGTAGACTTCCATATGGTTGAAGATTCAACATAGACTTCCATAAGGTTGAAGACAAGCATCAGAAGAATATGCGTCGAAATTCTAGGACGCATGGTGGATTGAGTTTTTGTAGCTTTCTTGTTATTTTCTGTTAAAAGACTTTATGGCTCACCCCGAGCCTCTTTAATGTTTTATGTTATGGACTCAAGTCCGTTAGTTTGTTAAATTCAGTTAAAGACTTTTTCAATGGTAATCTCTACCAACTAAATTATAGGATTATGTTAAATAGTTTTTGTATAAGTGTGTAACTTTCAGAAGTAATATACAATAGAGAAATATCGTTATGTTGTCATGATGAATTTCTAAACTATGTTTCTGAATTATACTTTCAATATGAATAAAGCAAGTTTTTCCTATTTCATTATGAGTTGTTAAGTATTGTGAATGGAATCATTTTGAATGGAGTAATCTTGGAGTTAGAAATTTTATGTGATCTGAGCTAAGCGTAGGAGTACCCAAGAGCCGACCACTTGAGGGACTATAGAGTAGATAGATAAGTATTGCACTTTTAATTTTGTTGTTTTTGTTTGGTAAATGATAAATGTGAGTAAAGTTTATTTTCATGTGTCGAGCTCCATTAAAGTTAATCCTGCAGGTTATAGTGAGTTTGCAATCTTTAATTTTGTTAACTAAAGTTCCGGAGCACCTACCTTCACTGTTAGTTTCAAGTTGTTAAGTTTTTTTCTATTAGTCGTTAAGTTTGTTATCCTTATTAGTCAGATGTTTCATAGTTTCTTTACATGTTTTTCCTCTTCAGCAGTTTACATGCTTATTAGTCTAATTATTTCCATGCTTTCTAGTTTAGTTTTTATGCTTTTTAGATTAATCATTTATTGCTTTCTAGTTTAGTGGCCTCTTAGTTTAAGTTTCATTTCAGTTGTCCCAATCACTTAGAAAATCTGAGAGAGATATTTGAGGAGTTTCCTATTGCATACAACCTTGAACACTACCCGGTTGATATTTGATGCACTTTTCAAACTAAAGAGATAGGACCTAATGACAACCTATCATCTAATGCATGAAACTAATTGGAGGGGGCATGTATCATAGATAACACTTTTCATAGTTGAGACCTCAAATAGTGAATTATGCTATACAGGGACTCATCACCACACCTACATAAAATCTCGATTGCATTAAATTCTTGTAATCAAGAAGAGCTCCATCATATAACTACAACAATAAAATTTCAATCACATTTCATGCCTTTAATTGAGTGGAGTTCTATCATTTTCCACAAGTCATATGGTTGTAGCAAATGTCCCATATCATCTTTTTTCCATGATAGAGTGGAGTAACATGGCCTATCAAACATTCCATATCATATTTTTGTATCAATAAAATTATTTTTATTTCACTTTCCTTGTATATAGAATTCCTAATCCTTCTCTTTCTCTCTCTACTTTTCATTTTTGTAGATAGTTGAAAGTACTTGTTATTTATGCTTATTTCACTTGTATGACAAAAGCCATTTTTTACATATCTTTTATTTATTTTGTAGATTCCTATAGATTTATCGTGTTCAAAAGAGGAATATAATAAGAATTCAAGAATGATCCATTACTTTACATGGACCAAATATCCTTTTGAAATGTTTAAATATTTTCTTTTCATGTTAGCTAAGAGTGATACTATACTTTGAAATAAACAATCATTTTAAATTCACATTCACCTCAATTGTGGGTGTCAAATATAATGGTGAGATTCCTATACCCATGTCATTTACCATTTAGATTTGAACCCAATTTGAGTCTTAGTACACTTACATGTCAATAAATGGAAAAATATTGTGCTAAATTTAGCTCATGATTAGAAATGTTTCCCTATCCACTTCATCCTTATTTTTTACCATCACCATACATTAAATCTCATCTCATCCCCATTTGTGATAAACCAAATGTATTCACCATTTAATCCATTCATATTATCACTTGACTCTGCACATTCAATCCCTTACTGAAACTAATCATTTTGTAAGCTTGAAATGAAAGTAAGATGAAAATATCATAAAACTAAATGGATGATACAATAACAAAACATTCAATGAAACTCATACCATTCATCTATTGATCAAAATTTGATACAATGTACAAATTTATCAATATATGGAATGACTATTTAACTAATTTCATAGTGTATATAGTGAATATAAAATATAAAATATTATCCCACTACCCTTGGGATATTGCACAATAGTCTTGCATCCCCCCTTAATCCATAGGGGTAGTGGTAAAACCATAGTTTATGTTGAACATTGGGTAATGTGTTTACAATGCCTTGCTTGCTTGATACAAAGCTCTAGTCTTTTGCAAAAGGCTTTGTCCAAGTGATATCTTGTTCCCTTCTATAGTTTTAGAATTTTCAAGAACCAATATATTGACCTAGTCAAAACTTTAGTTTGTTTTTTTAGTTCAAGTAAGTTTTCCATGATGTTATATCCCATTTTGATAGAATATCACACCCTTTTACTATGAAAAATTTCACCACCATTTTTTGTATTGAATGAAAACTCAACATTACTTTTGAGTGATAAAATTTACGAGTTCACCAAGATTACCTGTGTTGATTGAAAAATCAATGTCACCAATGAGTGATGAAATTTATAAGAGAAAGTTGTTTTAATTCTCTCTATCACTTTTATCTCCAAGTTGATTATGTCTATGTGACCAAAAAACTAGATAACCCAAGATAATTATATCTATGGGTAACCCAAAAGAGGGGTAACCCAAAAGCGTGTTAACTACACCATGTGACCTAAAAAATAAATAGCCTATGTTGATTGTGCCCATGAGTAACCCAAAAGTGTGTTGAAGAATGTATTGAATGATCTAACCTTCTATCAAGCTAAAAATGTGAACCACTTGTCATCCACAATGCTTTCAAGTGAAGACACATGCCAACACATAAAAAATACTCATGTGGTAAGGAAAACTATATTGATAATTATTGCACATGATGATCTCATTCCATTCATATTGTGATAAAAAATAAAATGATGTGTACAATCTTAGTTGTTCATGTGTTGACCTAAACATTATTTACAAAGACACTAAAGTGGTAAATGACAATATTCTACAATAGAAAATCCTTAATAGATAATGTGATAAAAATATAAGTACCATGCTTGAAGATCTCAAATTTAAATCTTGTGTTCCTCCACTTGCCATGCTTGAATAAATTTGGATTTAAACCATGATGTTCTACCTATAACTTGAGAGTTGGGGAGCTACTCCAAAGTCCCCTAGAAAGATAACAACACATATGAACCTATGTATAAAGATGTACAAATCAAATAATTCTTCATGTTAAGCTATCCTTTTGGTTCTCCAACTTAATGGGAAATATTGTAAGCCACCCTTTCAATTTTTTAACTTGCAAATTCCAGTGTAAAAGTATAATCAACAACATGAAATATTCATAGCTTTAAATAATATGTATTGAGCTACACATCCAATAGTCTTAGTTGTTCATCATCAATATTCCAATCATAATTGGAAATCATAGGTACAGATAGTTATTTCTCCTATCAACACCATAGAGACTAAGTGTACAATTATCCTCTATGGCAATTGAGTGCAACTCCATAAATTTTCAGTACGTTGTCATTCAATAGTACATGTATCAACAGTAACGATAATGTTGAATTCATCATGTCAGTGGTGGATTAGAACCTCCAATGATATTTTGATAATGGGAAAGCCTTAGTTTTCCATTTGGAATGATCTATCCATCTAAAATACATCTACCTCATTTATTTTGTAGGTATATCTTTGAAATAACATCATTTTGCAAAATATGTGTGTTGAGCACATGATAGTCAAGGAAATATATCAAAACAACCTCTATAGGTATGTCCTCAATATCCATAATAACAACATGTTTAGGATTGATGGTTTTTAGGGAAAGTTTATTTTGATTGACTTGGAAATTTTCAAGTTTGCATGGTTGAACAACAATCAAAGATTCAACTTGATTGTTGTTTTGAATACCTCTTGAAAAAAATGTTAGGTTTATAATTTCTAGTTTATTAAAATGTACAACACTTGTATACCCTATAGACCAATAAAATGTTTGTTGGGTCTCATTGTCTCCCAAACTCGTATAACTAGTGGAGATTCAACAATATGAGGACTAACAAGTATTGTATCCATGATGGGTTTTAACAACACACTTTTGATAATATTTTTTGTGACATGGGAGGGTGCTCAACCCTTTTCTTCAGGGAATTTTTATATTTTCCCACCTTTTGAGTTATATTTCTTGAAGAAGGAACACCCAAATATTTCTTCTTTGCAACATTATAATGTGACATAGGAGGGGACTTAAAACACTTTTATTCAATAACTTTATGTCTTTACCAAAATTTTGAGTTGAAATAATTAGAGAAGGAATATCATTATGTTTGCATATATCAATGTCATACATATGTTATATCAAGGTCATTGTATTATGTTAATATTATTTGCATCTTATTAACATCATATAACTTATAACTACTTCAGATAGTTATGAAACATAGAAAAATGGGAATAGGTGTGATGAGGTAGGTTCACCAAAATGAAATGATGATCTAGGAGACCCTCACTTTTCCTAGTTTCATTAGAAAAAGAGATCTCCCAAGGATAGAATTGAATTTCAACCTTGAGGTGATTCAACCCTATTAGGAGGATATGTTGTTTTCTAATAAGATAAATGATTGAAATATACTTTTGGGAGATAAAATTAAATTCCTTAATAAACTTAATTATGTGACCCAAAACTTGAATTACAGAGTATTACGATAGCACAAACATAAATAGTAACTTTTAGGCAAATCTAAGAAGGGAAAAATGGTATGTACCTAGCTCCAAAAATGGGTTTTGAACACTGTTGAAGGACATATTCGCCCTAGGGAGAATGGGTCTTTATACAAGGGTCCAAAATCTAATCTAATAGTCCTCGGATCTCAAATCTAGGCTTTTGATTTATCTAGATTCCACTATCGAAAAGTCATAAATAAAATCTGTAGGTGAGTTTCTGTGGCTTGACAACTTTGATGACAACTTTGACAACTTTGTAAAATTGCTCTTTTGATCCAATTTCAATCCTTCACTTACAAATCTGCACATACAAAGAGAGGGGAAAATGTTTATTTTTGGGTGAATAGGGGTTTGCCTTGGTCAAACCTTGGTTTGGAAATTAAACCTTGATGATGAAATAATGATAAATGAAAGGAATTTGATGAATGAAAAAGGCCATCTCACAACTCACCATACCATTAATGGCTTCCCTTAGAGGATTGAAGTCTAACACATATCTCTAAGGATTAGATCTTGCTTGAATTGGCTTGAATGATTTCTTGATTTGATGCTTCAATTCTTGAAACCTATACACAATGTTAGCTCCAAAACATAATATAAACACACATGAATTTTAACATGATGATATGATCTTGATTGTTGTTGTAGATGATTGATAAATATGTTCTTCAATGCTCTCAACAATAATATTTTCTCTTAGGATCGATCTCTTAAAGTCTTTGGATTTGAATTGATAAAATATAAATGTGTTTATAGGATTTTATCTAATTTCCCAAAAATTAGATTCCGTAAGCTGACATTTGAAACTTGAATTTAAATAATTACACTGCTTCCAAAAACATATTGAAAATTGGGTCTTGGCACTTAAGGAGGACCCATTTTCCCTTGGGCGAATTGGTCCCGGGACCTAAATCCAGGACACACAATTTCCAAGGTGTTTAAATTAATGTTAGCATTTGTTTTTAATGTTGGTTCCCCTTTCAAAAAATATGAATAATAAGTCTTAGGAATGCATATAATTAGAAGCTTAATTAAGTCCAAATAATTAAGGGGATGCAATCATAGTGTGAAAATGTAAAGTACATTTTTCTACACTATAAGTTATAAGTTAGTTTTTTGGGTATGCCCAACCTAGTTGGTTATTTACCAACTATATTTGTCTATTTATTTTAAATAGGCAAACATTTTTTACTTGGAGCTATGAACCAGTGAGATCACAAACATGGGATCTCATCCCCATCAATAATAGCACCCCAATGAGATTTGAACCTTGATGTCAAGAACAAAAAAACCACCTTTGGACCATCACACCATGTTGATATCATAAACTATATTTTTCTACATTGCTACTCTTGTTCAATATCGATTTGCTCATTTATCTTCCCAAATTTATTATGGTATCAAAGATGATTAATCCATGTTCCTATATAGTATTTAAGTTGTTAAAAGGAAGTGGTGTTTCAAATAAGTTGTTCAAAGGAATTAATGCAACATAGAAGCAATTTAAAGCACCAAAATGGAACATCCATGTGAGACAAAGAAGCACTTGGCTTTCTGGAAGTTTTATCTAACCATGTGAAGGAAAAGTGACTAGTAAATTAGTATCTTGTGCAGTCCAATAAAAACTAGCAAAGACATTGCAAAATCCAATGAGTGAAGAAGATCCAACATTATTTTGGCCACATGAAAGAAGATATTACACCTTGCAAATAGAAATAAAAATAAGAAATATAGGAAAAATCACGTCCAAACTCTATCCAACCATTATGCAATCAATATTTCTAAATGTTTCATTGTAATCCATGATTGTTGTTACACGTGAGAAGACTAGCAAGTGAAGAAGATAAAGGTTAAACCTTGTTGTGTGTAAACCACACCTTGTATATTTAAAGATATTTAGAAAATATAATTAAATTCACAGTGAAGAAGGATATAGTGGTATAATTATAAATGTTAAAAAAATCATCTACAAAACTACCATTTTAGGGTTTAATAACAAATGCATATAATTTTTATGTTTTGAGGATAAAGTTTTTAGAAAGTATCAAAAATTATAAATTTAGGAAGAAAATTATAGTGAGAAAAAGTATTATTTGAAAAGTGTTTAATTCTTTTTTTCTTAGTTCAAAAAAAGTCAAAAGTGTAGATTAACATAGTTAAATCAAAATAAAAATTCAATATTTTAGAAAATAATTGGTATATTTTTTTTAAAATAAGTCATTTAAAGTTTTAAAAACTTAAACATAATCAAACTAGTAGTGTTCATTATTAACAACACCTCTAACTTGCACTTACAAGTAATATCATTATGTTAAATTACTCCATCTAAAGCCTAATAAAGTTTCAACAACAATATTTGTGGCATCATACCTATAATGCATCTATGAGATAAGGACCCTCAAAACTATAAACAATGGTTTCTAGTGCTCCCAAAATTATGCTTCTTGACTCTCAACTTTTGGGAGGAGACAATTATGCTACCTAGAAAGTAAAAGTCCAAATTCAACTAGATTTTGAAGACCTATGAGATATCATTTTAGGAAATCTCACTAGACTTACACAAGCTAGTGTTGCTCAAAATATATTTGATAAGGAAAAACTTATTGTTTTGTTGGAGTTTTTGATAAGGTTCAACCTCACATTCGAATTGCCAGTACTATTAAAGAGGCTTGGGATTGCCTCAAAATAGTTTATGAGGCCAAAAATCATAATTAAATTCTTTATTTGTACCATTTGTTAAATTATTTGTAAATATGTTGAGAAAGTGGAGAGTTTTTTAGAAGAGTTGCAAATATTAGGACATCATCACAAGATTTAGGGGAAGAAGTGTTAGATATCTCTCATACATACCTATTGTCTTGAGAGCACTAGCTCCTTTTTTCATGTGTTTGTCAAATGTCTCAATATGGAAAAACTCATCATTTGAGTAGTAGGTAAATTTTCTTCAATAAGAAGAGGCAATTCATGGTGAGACCACAAACTCCCAAGATAATCAAGCCCTTGTATCAAAGAAGGGAATACAAATTAAACATCAAAGAAATCCATCAAGTTCATCCAAATCAAACCCAAAAAAAAAAATTCAAAAGAAAAAGATATATCTCACTTGTGGAAGAAAGGGGCATGATCTCCAAGATTTCTAATACAATTCCTATGCAAATAGTGGATCTAATTAAATAAAACCACAAAAGTTTTCGTGGGTTAACTTACAATAGTGAGTCCCACTTGTGGGCATCACTTTTTTTATGGTGTGGGTTGATCAAATCATTCAAACATCTTCGAACAAAGGTGCCCCTTTTTGAAGGTAGTACAATAAAAGCCTTCGAACGAAGGGTTACCTTTGTTCAAAGGTTGTCTTCATTCAAAGATGGCCTTCAAAAGAAGGTATTATTTTAATTTAAAGAAAGTATAATTGAAAATAATATTAGTTTATTATTTCTCGTGGACATCCAAGGTCTTCGAATGAAGGTGCCTTTTTTCGAAGGTTATACCTTCATTTGAAATACCTTCAAATGAAGGTAATTGGATGGCCTCTTCCCATTCATGTTTGATGCTTTGCTCAGAATTTTCTCCTTCAAACCTCATGTTGAAACTTCAAATGGAATCAACCAAACAAGACTTTTGGCAAGTTTGTAGTACTCAAAGTAAGCTTTCAAATGAGTATAATTTTGAACATATTTAATTTGATTATTATATTTATTTTCTATTTTCTAATGAAGATAGGTTTTTCAGATATTATGAAGGTTTCTACTCCACATACATGGAAAAATAGTAAAATAGATAATTCAAAAATTCAAAAATATTTGTGCACTGGGTATTAATGTTCTTATTTCAACAAAAATAAAAATTTGTATGAATACAAAAAAAAGTATGCCTTACCAAAGTATCCTATATCTAAATTATAGTTAATCTCACTTAAAAAAGATTAAAAAATTATGCAACAAAAAATTATGAAAAAATATTCATGCACTATATATTGGTGTTATGAATCTATGTTTTAAAATTTATTATTTTATCCTTTCTACAAATAAAGTTAAGCTTTATCGAAGTAACACCACTTTTTAAAAATACTATTAAATATAAAAAATACATTATAAAAAGTTACGTAAAGAATCTCACAAATTATTTCTTAAAATTTAAAATTATATATATTTATAATCTATAAAAAAAATCTCAAAAATCACTATTTCAAGTTGTCTTCAATTTTTTAACGATTTAGTTGCTATAGATGTCAAAAAGTGAAAAATTGGTGAAAATATTGATTTCAATGTCCCACTTTGGAGAAAAAGTGAGACACACTATTGTGGGTTGATCCTCTTAAGGGGAAAAGAAAAAGAATCCCCATTGGTATAAAAATCCTAACAAACATGGTAATGTTGCATCTATAGGTGATTCAAATGAAAAAAAATTCTTGTATGCTATAGAAACCTAGGCCTCCACTTCTAGTGATTCAATCTAGTATGTTGACTTAGGTACATTGAAACATATGATATGATAACAAGAGTTGGTTTATAATCTCACTCTATCCACTTCATATGGGAAAGTTTCCCTTCTAGATGACATGCTTTATGAAGTACAAGGCATTTGGGATATTTTATTACCTCTCCAAAGTCACAAATGTTGACTTACTAAGGTTATATATATTCTAGGGCTCACAAAGCACCTTAAATTTATAATTCAAAAATTACTAGGGCATAAATTAAAAGTTAAATTTTATTGTCATAATGGTGATAAAATTTATCTTGTTTGAGACAAACCTCAAAATGAAGTTATTATTTGAGATTTAGGGGCCAAAAAACTATTTTAAATTGTTGATGCCACACATAAAGACAAGGCCCTTGTATTCAAAAGTAATACATCCACAATTCTTTTGCATTAAAATTTTAGCCATCTCATATTTGGATATCCTCTTGCATTAAGAGAGATGGTGTGAGGACTTTCCCCCATGCAAAAAATAGAAGCTCTTTGCTCCAATTTTCTTGCTAGGAAACAACATCAAGCTCCTTTATTTGCTATAGAAATATGATCCTCTTGTCCCTTAGAGTTGGTCCTCACTAATCTATGCGGACCTATGCCTTTTGGTTATAATAATTCCTTGTATATTCTTTTATTTATGGATGACTACTAAAGAAAAATATGGGTCTATTGCTTGGCTCACAAAGATCAATCATTTGAAAAATTCAAAGAATTTAGAGCTCTTGCAAAAAGGTGTTTAGGTCAATATCTAAAGCCCTAGACTTAGATTGATGAAATGAGAGAATTCACAAAGAAGGCATCCTCTCAATATCTTCAAGGATATGGGATAAAAATATAATTCATCACTACTTACATGCCTCAACAAAATAGTGTTACAAGGAGGAGTAATCAGAGTATTGTTAAAGGGTGTACATCTTTCTCTTGACTTTTGGGTTGAAGTGGTTCACACATATATCTACTTGTTGGATCAAGCACAAATCGAAGTGCTTGAAAATATCACACCTAAAGAAGATTTGACTAGGAAGAATCCCTCTATATCACATCTTAGAGTGTTTAGGTGTACACATTTCATGCATGTTCCCAAGGTACAATAGAAAAAAATGGATAGCAAGTCTTTGAAATGTAAATTTATTTAGTGCAATTCAAAGTCAAAAGGATATTGACTTATGGATGCATTAACAAAGAAGATGTGCATTAGTAAGGGTGTTTTTTTATAGGGAAATATGATGCAACATCTCTTCCTCACAATCACCTATTAGTCCTCAAACACCAATAATTTATGGACCTGAAGATGAGGACCTTAATGAAGAAACACAAGACGAGGATTTATTTTTATTAGATGAGTTTCCCCCTCTTTCATTGCCCCAATCCTCATCTCCTATGCACAAAAATATTCCTAAATGGTAATAAGCGACAATGAAGGATGCCAAAGATGATACCATTGTAGATGCATCTATTTTTGGGCCTAAAATTGTAGCAAATCTCATTAAGAAGTGAAATTGGCCCTAATGTGTAAAACTATTTAGAGTTCGAAACCAAAAAAAATAACAAGTTCCATTGGAAAAATGTCATAGATGAAAAATATAAGGCACTACTTAGAAACAACACAAGGGAAATTATTGACCTTCCATCAAGGAAGAAAACTATTGGTTGCAAATGGGTTTTTAGAATTAAATATTAGATAGATAGTAGCATTTCCAAGTACAAGGCTTGATTTGTTACTAAGGGTTATGCATATAAGAAGGAATGTATTGATTATGATGAAACTTTTTCCCCCAAAATAAAGATCAAGACTATTCATATGTTTTGGAAATGGAAGCATAATTTGGTTAGAAAATTCATCTAATGGATGTCAAGAGTGCCTTTCTTAATGCATATCTCAAAGAACAAATCTACATGACTCAACCTAAGAGCTATATTGCACCTAGCTAGTAGCAGAAAAAGTCCCAATTTGTAAAATACATCTATGGTACATTAAACATGTTTCTCAAGCATGGTACATCAAGATCGATGAACATATCTTTCACCATAGATTCATATAGAATCCCTATGATCCAAATCTCTACCTGAAAGAGAAAGAGGGATATTTTCAGTTTAATTATTTATGTAAATGATATAGTCATCATTAGGAGTTCCCCATGGATCATTGGTGCAACAAAGAATGATCTCAAAAGGTCATTTGACATGACAAATCTTTGCTCTTACATTATTATCTTGGAATTTATGTATGACAAGAAAATAATCAATTTTATGTCCTTCAAATGAAAATGCCAAGACATTGTTCGAGAAGTTTAGAATGAAAGATTGCAGTTCTATGTTGACTACCATGGATATAAAATTGTAACTTTCCTTCCATGATCCATCACCTTAGGTGAATTCTAATCTTTATAATTATTTGATTGGGAGTCTCATCTACCTGATATATACCAGGCTTGATATTAGCTATGTTGTTGCCTATCTTTCTATGTTTATGTAGGAGCCTAAAGTTATTCATTAGAAAGCAACAAAGTGTGTTTTGAGATACATTCATGGTATAGTGGTATATGGCCTATAACACTAATAAACTAGAGTTAAAGTACAAACCTATGTTACACTTTTATAAAGGAAATGGGCAACGCAAATACACATTTTTAACTTCAATTGCATAAAAGTGGCCTTTATGTTTTGATTTCAAAATGATATAAACTAATGAAATGTACAACTCTTGATGAATTTTATTCTTATAATTTGAAAAATAAAAATAAGATTATTTTGATATATTTTTTAATAAATTTAAGAGTAAAATTTGAATTGCTGAAAATTTCAAAAAAAAGTGAGGGCGATGGGATGTCACAAAAAAAGAGAAAACATTTTTTTTCTTTTTTCCCTCATTTTTTCCCAAATAGCTTACTTCAATATCTATTGCACAGAAAAAATCGATTAATATTTTTTTGTAGTAACGTTTTAAAGTTAAACTTCACCATAACGTCATAGTTTTCATGGGACACCATTTTTTGTCTATTTTTATTTCATTTAAAAAATATATATACCCTTTTAGAGATGATTCTCTCCTTTAATGTGCACTGTATATTTTTCAATCTACATATAAAATATTAAATTAAATGTATAATCAACCTCATGTTTGATTATAAAAACCTACTTACAATAAATTTTAAAAAAATCATAATAAAACTAATCAAAATATCAACAAAATTATTGGATTCTAGACTTCGAGCTTTATAAAATGACATTTTCAAAATTTCATGAAAGTACCCCTAGTTGGAGAAATTTAGAGTTGAAGTTGAAGTTTTTTTGAGTTTGCCCCAAAAGAGGGGTTAAGTTGTGACATAGGAAATCACATAGACAATTTCAGTTGAAATTGCTTTGACTAAAAGGGTTTTGCTTGAAACCTTACACATAAATTCAACCATGATTCAAAGTTTCAATGAGAATTTTTTTATAGTTTCAGGCGAAAGAGTTTTTCCTGAAAATGTATGTGCTATGTGGTTTAAGGTGAAATTGTTTGACTAGAAACTATTTTGTTGGTTGAAAGTGTGACACAACTTTGTGTTATTACTTACTAGAGATTTTATTTGTATGGATACATAGATGTAGACTATGCAGGTTCTATGGATGATATGAAATCTACTTCAGGCTTCATTTTATGTTTTGGATTTGGATTCAATACCATGGGGGATACAAAGGAAAACCTATTGCTTTCTCTTCCACATAGGTAGAATATCACACCACAAGTGGATATGTTTACAAAAAAATATGGTTAAATCATATTTTGATGGGCATGAGTGTTCTTGAGATATTTTCTACCACTTTGTTTTATGACAATTAGAGTGTGATGAAGCTTGTTTACAATCCTATTTTTTATGAGTGCATCAAACACGTTGATGTTCAATTTCATTACATTTATGAACATGTTCAATAGAATATCCATCTCCAATTTTATTTGACTTAAGAGCAACATGTTGACATATTTACAAAATCTCTTTAGCTTAAAGTTCGAAGTTTTTCAAACTTTCTTACTTTGTTCTCTTGAGCATATGATGTAATAAGGGGGGGTTATTGACATATATCATTGCCAGTGTATTATGTTAATAATATTTGCAATATATTAAGATCATATAACTTATAACTATTTCAAATAGTTATAGGTTAGTTGATCCAGTATACCCAACCTAGTTGGTTATTTACCAACCTTATTTTTACATATTACTATTATCATTCAATATCAATTTGATCTCGATCTTCCCAAATTTATTACATTGTTGACAACATCTTTCATTTTTACTTAAGCACTAGGCTTCTAATTTTGTAATTCTTGTAACCTATTGATTTCTTTCCACGGCATCTTATATTCATTGCAAAATTGCATAAACAAAGGATTATTGTTGCCAATATTATGATATTATCATTGCTTCTTGTTTGTTATTGACATTAATTTGCAAGGGTAACATGTTATTGGTGTATAATGTGGACATGATTACACACACATTTGAGTGGGGTTCCACCAATAATTATTAGAGAATATATAGTTCACAACACCTTATGTCTTTTGTTGTCAAATGGAGATGGATTGGTTCCTTATAATTCCAATATTTTTCATTTTTTATAAACCACCAAGCCAATATACCAAACCTCTCAATATTCTTTCCCTTCCATTATACTCCTCAATATGTGGAAGAAGCCTATCCTTTTGATATACTTGTTGGTATGTGAAAGATATGTTAAAACATACATGAGAGCAGAGAGATACAAAGAACTTAAACAACATGTAAAAATGATTTTTCCTATCAATAACACTTGTTTACAAATTGTTGGCTAACAAATTTATCTTTTTAAATAAGTAAACTATGACTCTATTATGCCCAGAAATGAAGACAAATAAGTAACAAATAGTTGGGTGAGATTTTTATTAACTTCCCTCTGAATTTTAATAAGGTACAACTTCCTCTTATGATCAAAATTTTAATTTCTATCTTTTATTAATATAGATATAGACGCTTAATCATCAAAAAAAAAAATCAGATTTAAAAATGGAGTATACTTTTAACCATAAAGTAGGAAAGGAAAACTAACACTTATGCATAGCCATAAAATAAATTTAATGGTAGACTAAATACAAAAGATTTCAAACTCTTTCTTACAACTCCCAGATTATGAAACTGAAATAATTTCAAAGAAATAACTACCATCAACACTTAAACACAAAAATTAAAATACAATGATAGATAGATAAGTTACGATTTAAATTCCACCACATCCTAAAAAGAAAATGAATTCCATACAAATGAATACCACATTTACAAAGAAAAAAAATATCCATAAATTTACCAAGCTTAGAGACTCAAAAATAAACACCAAAACATCACATTCAATTTCACATGCACACACAAATGAATTCCTTCAAGAACCAACAAAATTTCATTGTTCCTTCTTTTGATTGAGTCTCACGCTTACACTACAATGAATGGGGATCAAAATTCCAGACCTTTCTAATGCCTTTTTATTACATATTTAAAGATTTCGAAACGTAATCGTCCAGGAGTCTCAAAAATTGATTCTTTAAAAGAGTCATAAAATTAAAGTTTATTACAGTTGCATTCTTTTAGCAGTTCTTATTCTGTTCTTGGATGTTTTGTTTCAAGAAGGAAAATTTTCACTCAATGGTCTTTCTCCACATTGTAAATCTTGGGTCATCTATAGATGGGATGATCTGTTTTGTTGCGGCTTTGTCTAAACGCATGTCTAAAATTTCCTTGCGATAGTTATCAGCTTGTAACCAAAGGGACTCTTCTTGTTTGCAATTTTCTATCTCAATTTTGATAGCATTCTTCACCAAAGTTAGCTCATCATGGACTTTCTTTAATTTTTTTAATCAAAGGGGGAGCTTTGGCCTTAAAATCTATTACCCAATCTTGAGCAATTCTTCCAAAATAGCTACCTCTTTGGACTTTGCTGACCATTTTCTTCTCAGCTGTAGAATTTGGATCAAAAGAACTTGTTTGACTGACAAGTTGAGAAGAAAGATTTGTTAATGACTTTAGGCAGACCAAGAGTAATTCTATTGCCTTTTTCAATTCATCTTTATCCTGTTTATCTTTTTCAACTTCCTCTCAACTAACCTTGTGGTAGTCACTTGGAAATTGTGAACATCGTTGTCCCTACTTGGAGGTCTCAAATCTACTTTTGTCATTTTGTAGTCAATTATAGGAGCTTGACTAGGTCCTTTTTGTGCAGAGGGGTGCACAATCTCTATAAACAAGTGCCCAAAATCACCATCCTCATTAACCTTGAAGTGGTGTTTAATTTTTTAGGCTTGAGAGACCTTTACAATAGTTGAACCACTATGTTATCATCTAGTAGACTGGCTAGTATTGTCTTCCTTTTCTTATCTAATGTGCCCAAAATCACCATCCTCCATTAACTTTGAAGTGGTGTATATTTTTTTAGGCTTGAGAGACCTTTACAATAGTTGAACCACTATGTTATCATCTAGTAGACTAGCTAGTATTGTCTTCCTTTTCTTATCTAATGTGTTTTCCAACCAAGAAGGAGAGGAAGTAGTAGTAATGGCTTGTGATGAAGAGTCTGGTGATGAAAAATTGAGTGCTCTCCTTAGGGGAGGAGTCTTTGCTACATTTTGGAAATTGAAAGGAAATGAGGTAGGGGGTTTACCCTTCTATGTGCTCTTATAAGATATCTTGAGAGGGGTTTGGCTATGCTTTAGAGATATCAACATCCATTATTTCAATTTCTTATTCTTGTTCATTATCTCTTTCCTTTCCTTTATCTTTTTCCTTCTTTTTTTGATTCTCCACTCCACTATCTTTGGGTGGACCCTCGCCACATGTCTTCTTAGGGATCTTTCTTCCCTCTAGAGGTTCTTCCCCATCCCCACTTCCACTTGGTACAGTTGTGTGTTTCATGGGAGGTGACATTATAGTCAAGATGAAGAAGTCCCTACCTGACTAGGGTTATTCTATTCTCCTGTCCTTTTCCTTCCTTTAGGTTGGGCCTTAGAAGCCTCACCCTTTTTCTTTGCAAGCTATATTTGAGTCCTTTTTAAGACTATGGTGATTCTAGTCTCAAGGTCCTTGGGTTCTCTGAGACTCCAATCAATTGGCACCATGGGTTGCATATGTGTATGACTAGTTTAGATTGGATCCACCAAGTTAGATTCGTCATCTTCAACATCATCAATGTCCCAACCCAATTTGAATGTAACAATCTATCTTAGAGTCATTCTCATCCAACTTATTTCCCTAACCTCATAATCATCACATCAATCGACCAAATAATCTTCCATATGAGGGATGTGATGGAAATCAAGACCAAGCTGCAAATTGTCCTTTACAAAGTTCTTGTTGTCGAATGTGAATCTCATGTCATAGGTAGAAATATTGAGTTTTACAATATCCCTCCAATGTTGAGGGCATTTGATTAAGACTTGCATAAATAATATCCAAGACCAATGGGGAATGGTATGCCAACTTTCCTCTTTTTAACGCATCTTTTGTTCACCTCTACAACTTGCCTACAAATCCCAATGAGGATGAACTTGTCCTCTGCATACTTAGGTAACTTGTGAGGGAGTCCATCATATCCTCCTACTCTAATATAGTTGAACCTTTGGAACTGAATACAATGGCTACCATACTTGTTTATTAGTTGGATGGCTTCAAGAGAAATCCTTTGTCCCAAAACTCCTTGCAACTCTTTAACTAGCTTCATGGTGAATACTTCATTCACTCTCCTGAATTTGTGATAGCTTCTTTCCAACTATAGGTCAGGGTAATATTTATATATTTGAATTTGATCATCAAATTCTTCAAGAGGTCGAAGTCCTGGTCATGGTCTAGTGCATGCCAAGGCATAAAAGAGATATGAGGACATGTAGAAATTTTTGTATGACAAAGCTTGATATCATTCATGTAGCTTGTCATTGATGAGAGTTGCCTAGTCTAAGTATTGTTGTCCAACACAAATGATTTGTACAAAGAAAAACACCCATTATTCAAACTCATGGGTATTCACATTACCCCTTAATTTGTGCAATAATATGATGATACGTCTGAAATCTCATTTTTGAAATGTGACATGTGCAAGTATTTGGGACTTCCCCTTCTTGGGAATGGAAAACCATTCCCTAGCAATGATATTTTATAATATATCATTTATTTTCATTAAAACAACCTTGAGACAGAGTGAAGTTAAAGTCTACAAAAAATTCTCTTTCAAGCAACCTAAAGCAACCACTAATGGTGGATTTGTCTAGATTAATCAATAGGTTATCATCCTCAATTCTTATTTCCCTAGTCTGAGGATCATAGTGGTTTATGCACTTGAGGACAAGATTAGTGCACTAGATGGCTCCAAGGAAGGTAACTGCTTCAAGTAAACCACTTCAACTAGCCTTTGAGTAATTGAGGCCCTATCTTGTTTATTCTCTCTTTCCCAAAATTCATTAAGGTTTACATGCCCTAGCCTAGTATTGTTGATCTCCGAAAATGTGTTGGTTAAACCAGATAGGTGCTTGTATCCTAGATATTTATACTTCATCTTTCCTGAATTCTAGCTCAAATTTCAGCTCTCTGATTTAGGGAAAATTTTGCTAGAGTGTCACCTAGGATTTCCGATTTTCACCCTTAAGGATTTTAGAAATTTGCTTGATATGAGCAATGGAAGGAACTACTAGAGTTTTGGAGTGCACTTAATCGTTTGAATATCTCTTAATAATTTCTCTGTGAAGAAACTCTACTTCTACCTCGACCTAGCTATATGTCGTAATTCTACTTCTTCGTGCTCAGGAAACCCATAATTCTTATTTACAAATTTGTAGAATAACTGAATTTGATAGCTTTTTCCCTTCATATACATCAACATTAATCCATCTCACTCAACTCTGACAACAATTAATGCAGGGTAGGTAGCTTTGTTGGTGCCAACTTTCAAATGTGCTTTGTGGAAAAGAGAATCAAAACTTTGGTTGGTTCTTGAAACCTCGTTGAAGTCTAACAAAGGTTTCAAAATCTCAATCAGTCACTGCTTTATCCATTTCTTTATTTCTCCCTTTGTTAGTGTTTGAAGGATTAGAAGCTATGAGTTATGTGTCAGGAGTTGATGAGGTTGTGAAAACCTCATCAGGTTCTGAAAGAGTTGTCACAACTCGCAAAAATTCCTTCAAATTTTAGAAGGTTGTGGTTGTGAGAACCTTTTCGGCTTTCAAAAATAGTTCCAAAATTGAAAGAAAGGGTCGCTTTGCTCATGATTTTGATAACTTGAAGGAGAAATTTTTAGGAGGGTGCAAGGTTCTAGAAATCTTGACAATTGCCAAGAGATTTTTTGGGAACCAACTTAAAGATTGTCACATAATAAAAAGACTTGAAGGCACTAAACGAACATTGAGAAGACCAAAACTTTGTTGGAGCTAAAGTGGGTTGTGAGAACCTTGTTGGGGCCCAGCATGGTTGTGAGAACCTTGTCGGTTCTTGACAGTAGTTTTGAAATTGATTTAGGAGTCTGATTTTAGGAAAAATGACTGTGTTAAAGGATTTAAGAAACTCTAGTGGTATGGCTAACAACATAGGAAGACTTGAAAACCCATAGGACTTAGACTTAGCCAATTAATGAGCAATTGAGATTTTGACTATGGGTGTGGGGAAAGGTGAACCAAAACCAAGGTAACACAAATAAATCATAATTTATTTCAATCAAGATTTATGTCTTATTATAGCAATAAACGGGTAACAAAGAAAAATAAAAAATGAAAATCACAATATCATTATTTCTCCTTAAAAATCTATATAGATGAAGCCACATACACCATTGTTGCATTAAATCACAATGTCCTTATTTCTCCTTGACAATTTATAGAGACGAAGCCATAAACACTATTGTTGCAACTAAGTTAGACATTAGATGCAATAATTCAATCACAATGGCTTGATTTGTGAATGTGAATTAAAGACATCGTAAATACTAAATGTGATGATTTGTTTTAGTTTAAAAATTTTATTTAGATTTTAGACTTTTAATAAAAACTAACTTATTGCTCGAAATATCCCCATTCAAAAATGGATAAAATAATCTAAAATGAAAAATTCTCATTTCACTAATACCGAATTCCTCCCAAAAAAAATCAAAATATCCCATACATAAATTTTTAGCAAATGCCCAATAAAATTCCAGCCTCAACCTTAAAATTATTTTAAAACCCCTAAAGAAAACATCTCAAATATAATTTTTTAGATAGTAAGGCATACCACAATGGCAGGGGTAACAACTTTAAGTCATTCACAATACACAAACATGTGGTAATAATTGAGCCGGTCATGCTAGGGAATAGAGAGGCTGCACCTTGATGGTGTTGTAGCTATGAGAGATAGGAAGGTGAAGAGGCATGAGTAGTCAAAATATACCCTGTAAATGGTCTGTTATGTCAGACTTCATCGTTGTAGAAGAAGCATTCACATTAATATTAATGCTCTCTTATTGCTCATGTAAACAAAAATAATGTAAATGCCACGAAGTTGATCACCAGTGAAGAGTATTGATAGAATGGAAAATATCCATGATAGTTAATGAGTAAGATTTTTGGATAAACTATGTGCAAATTTTTACATCAACATTTCATATCATACTCCATGATTCATCATTAGGATGAAAAGAATTCTGCTTTTCATCCTGATGATGGTTCATGGAGTATCATTGGAAATGTTGATGTAAAAATTTGCACACAGCTTATCCAAAAATCTTACTCACTAACTATCATGGACTGTGAAAATCAAATGTTAGTAATTACAAACACTTACAAACAGAGCCCATCATGAATAAGGATGTTGAACTACTGGTCATATGGATGAAAAGGACAACAAAGTGTGGGAGAGTACTAGTGAAGACCAGATTCCTTGTCTCTAAGAGCAATGAGGATGCCATGATAAAGGAGCAACAAACAAAGGGGTAAGCATTCCGCTAAAGTCACATGAGGCATGATCCCAACCTTATCACTTATGATGTTGGGGCCTTGCACTTAACAAGACTTGATATTTTGTGGGTTGGTTCTAACCATTCAACTTCATTAGCAGACCAAGGACCCATGGCAAAAAAAAATGATAACTTTGAAACAAATGTAGACCCATTAATGAAATGAAGATGAAAAGATTAACAAATGATTTTAATGAAATTCATAAAATGTGATACAATGCACATATTTATCAATATGAAATAGCTATTCAATTATATCTAAGAAATAAAATATAAAATATTATTCTACTATACCTAGGATTATATACAATAGTCTTACACATTTTCCCTATTTGGGTAATTTTTGTGGAGCATAAGATAGAATTGGTTCAATCATGAAGAGTGAAATTGAACCCCTAATTTAAATATTCAAATTCAAATTCAAATTCCATTTTTTCCCACCTCTTTTTTAATAGCCATTGTGAGTCAATTTGACACATGTTTTTTGTGAATTGTTGTTATGTTATGGTACTAAGGGCATTCACTTTGCATTTAATTCATGCAAGTGACTAAAAAGATAAATCTTTAGAGCACATTTCATTTTCTAAGAGACAAAGATTGATTATTTACATTAGAATCATATATGCCATTTGCCTGTTATCTTCAAATATTCACTTAGAGTCGTAAAGTTGGTCTATATAAAGGCTTGAACTTTAGAAGAACTTGACCCTAACAATTTGACAATCTTCTTTTAGGTGCTTGTAAATACTACCTTGACAAATTTAAACAAAGGCAAGGTGCACGCTAACAAATATTTGTTGCAACTTTCTATTGGATCATTATTGTTGGTCACAACCCATTCCTGTACATCAAATCATTCTCATGATGCATAGATCATTCTTGTAGATCCCGTCCCATTCCTACACATCAAATCATTCTCATGACGCATGAATTCAATTTTAAAGAATTCAAATTCAACTCATATTTTTATCGAGATTACAAAATGTCAAAAAATGTTTTTTAAACCATGAACATTAATTTTATATACCTTCACAAATAAACTTTACACAATATCAACATTAATTCTTAATAATTATTTTCAAAGTTAAATTGTCCAATCTTCTCCCTCTAATTTCTAAAATTCTCAAGCCTCTAATTAATTATTTGCATTAATTACATCAATTAACCTATATTATTTATGTGAAACTATTTATTTCCTTACACTGCTAAAGTTACATTCTTCATAAAACCAGATAGTGCTAGAGATTTATGATTCGTCGTCGATCTCTCTGTTTCTTTCTTCCTCTGAGATGCTACATGATACTTTTCTCAAAAGAAAAAAAGCAGTGTGGTTTATTCGATGCAACTGTAGAAAATACTCCGTCTTTACAAACTGTAAAATAAATATACCCGCCGACAAAGTAGGCTGTCAGATGCCTGTTTATCAATTTTTTTTTGCGATGGCAACTTTACGTAAGAATTCAGGTAAGCCAAGTTACAGATTTGGAACTGGGTTCTGTTCTTTTGAAAACTTATACTTCATAAGTTGAAATCTTAATGGAATAGTGATTGCAAGGCGATTCCAAACTTTATTTTCTGGGATATTCTTTTCTTCACTTTGTAGCAGAAGCAATCCTTGGGCATTGTTGGGTGAAATTCAAATTCTTCTGTCAAAAAGTAGCAGAAGGATCAGGACTTCATGGAAAACGATAAGTCCAAAATTAGATGCTTTCAGGACGTTACAGGCGTGGAAAACTTATCGATTTGCTTCGATATTTTGCAGTTTCATGGCTGGTATTTGGATGCTGCAGTATATTCTGTACTGGATGGGACTGTCGAGGAAACACCCACAAGTTCTATATATAGTAGCTTGAGTAATTGGGTTCCAACCATAGAACAACCTGCCTATCATAGAGAAAGGATTTCACAAAATCAACTAGGTAGATTAGATTCAATAGGAATTATAGTTCACTGGAATCGGATAAAAAAATTTATAGGGGAAGAGGTGACTATCCATATGGTTCATCTCTAGGCCAAACCCCACAAGCTAGTATTTTTGTTTGAGGGAGGAGTGATTATGGTTATAGTCCATCTCTAGGTGAACCTTCACAAGAGAGTTTAATTGATAGAGAAGAAGGGATTATCATTACAGTTCATATCTAGGCCAAACCCCACAAGATAGGTTTTTGGAAAGAGGAAGAGATGATTATTATTATGGTCTATCTCTAGGCCAAACCCCGCAAGAAACATTTTATCATAGGGGAAGAGAGGATTATAATAACAGTTATCCTCTAGACCAAACCTCAAAATACACTATGGACTATCATGGATTGAGAGACCCATTTGTTGGTAACGGAGATAATAGGGGGTGGAGGGATCACCAACAGCAAGTGGGTTCAAGGTCAGAGCCGCAGTCTAGCTGTGCTGCAATGATGGCAAAGATAGTGTCTCTGCCTTCGAGTATTATAGGGGGACTGTCCAAAGCAGTAGGATATGGAATGACAGTGGCAGGGGAAGTTTTATCTCATATTGGCATGGGTAGGAGAAATGGAGAACCACAGAGGATCCAGCAACAGAATGCCTTTCTGGACCCCTTTTCATCAGATGTTCAGAATGATAACCCTCCCGTGATTCCAATTCAATCAGAATCATTAGCTTTTGTTATAAACTTTGAGCAACAGTATGGGCATTATCATCCTTCCTTTGTGGAATCAAATTTCATGGATGCTTTAAGAAGGGCAAAACAGGAATACAAATTTTTGTTTGTGTATCTGCATTATCCAGACCATCCACACACCAATATCTTTTGTCAGAACACTCTCTGCTCCGAGCTTGTTGTACAGTACTTGGATGCTAGCTTTGTTTGTTGGGGTGCGACAGTGAATAGCAGTGAGGGGTTTCATATGGCCAATGCCTTACAAGCAACAACGTTTCCCTTTTGTGCACTTGTAACATCTGCTTCACATGAAAGTCTTGCAGTATTACAGCAGGTTTGTCTCTGGTGCTCCCATCATTTTTTTAGTTGCGTATAAGGCTTTAATTATATGACACGTGATTCTCTCATTGTTGTCATTTTTCAAGTTCATTTCTAGATTGGACAGTCTATTTTGTTACTTATTATCATTCTTATTTCAAGATACAAACAATGGAGTTTAGCTAAATGTAATTAATTGATTGTAGTTCCTAAGACTAAACAACGATCTACATACATTCTATACAATCCAAGGGTATGCTTGTGTTGACCTCCTAAATTCCTAACACTTGAAGCTCGATATCCAATGACACTCCTATTGTCCTCAACTTGATTCAAAAGAATTGGCCTGCAACCTTTAAGTCTTCTTGGACATCCATGCAATGAATGCCCCTTCAACACACAACTATGGTCAAATTCCTAGAGGCACACATTTATGATCTTTGCTGCAAAGCACTCAATCCCTTAAAAAACATCTTCTGATGGAATTCCCATCACCAATGACTTGACAATAACAATACCGCTTTTCTCAAGTGCCTCTTACCTATCTCATTTCTTGGACACATTCCAAGATCGCATCCTCCATCAAACTCCCACATTCTTTACCAAACACTACTAGATTAAACTCATCCTTGTGTGTCCTCACATCAGACTATCCTTGACCAATGTTACAAACATGTCTTCCTTTCAAGCCACTTCAAATATCACCTCAGTCCTCAAGTTACTGAAATTGCCTACCTTGGTCACTTGGATACTTCATTTGATGGGCCTTAGCCTTGGGGTTCTTACATTTCTCCTTGGCTCCTGACCTTAGACTAGTTCTTTCCATTGCCAACTAATGAGGTATTTGCCTCTTTCCACTACTTAAGGTCAATTCACCATTTCCAATAAATTAAATACATACTAGCATAGATAGGACAATATTTACCAGGGAAATATGTACATCAATCTCAATTGTCTATTTAGTAGATGATTTGCAAACTTCAGAGGAAACACAATTTGCTACAAACCTTCCAAATTTAGCTCCACAATCAAACAAGATTATTTGACTCCATCATCACCCTAAGCAAGGGCTTTTCTATGCTCTTATCTCAAAATTTAACATTAAATGTGGTAATAGAAATTTCAATTCCCAAATCTTATGCAAGAGGTCAATAGCCTCTTGTGTCTGATCTGCATTTGGAAGGTTCTCAACGCAAAGGTTCTCGAGCATTGAGAGACATGCAGTTTTGACAGCTTTATATCCATTCTCACACATAAAGCAATACAATTTATGGGCCTCTACACCATGGCCAAACTTAATAATTGCTCTAATTAGAAATCCATAGATTGATCCATACATAATACTCTTAGGAAAATTGTATAACCTGCCTTAACTTGCTCAGTTGGCCCTTTGCTTCTAGACTATCCAAAGAATGAAGTATTTGAACTGGCTAGGGCGGTGACCATTTTTAATCAAACAACAGGAGATCAAAATAGCTTTGTCAACTCTATGATTTTCACTAAGAGCATGAATTATTATATTGTATGCCTTCAAATTCGGAGTGCACCAATTTGCAATTATCATAAAAAATGACAAGAAATTCCTTCATTCAGTTTTCATTCACAGCATCCCAACAAGTATCATATATGTATATTCATCTGGCACACAATGGCTTTTGCAAGTCCATGGCTGAAGTGCAGATGGCTATCTCTAAAAACTGTCAATATTATGCATGATACATAGGTAATAATTCACTTTGTGTTAGAAGCAATAGTTTTTTATGGAAAGATAGTTTTCTTAGAATGGCATTTAGGGAGTTTTGCAAATGTCAAGCATACAGTCTAAGCTCCTACAGGCAAGACCCTCGATTCCATAGGATCATCTTGGCTAACTTGATGGTTAGATAGTGTAATCGAGCTGGTAAGATCTATTAAAGGAACAAATGTCCTCTATTGTCCAACATCACAAAATGGTGATGACCTGTGTCATGCACATGTTTTGATTCTCAGCATAAGATAGAACCAAAATAAATGAATTAAAATTGAGGTATTCTTACAAGCTGTACCATAATTTACTAATTTGCAGGGGAACATGAGGGATGTACAAAGGCAAAGGACATTTTTTTATGCTTGATTAATTACATATCATGCAAGTTTTGTCTTCTAATTTATTGTTGCAATTAATATTTTTGTTGAGATTGTTACTTTTTCACAGTGCATAATAATGTGTGCAAGTTTTCTGGAGTAAATTGTGTAAGTAATTTTAACATCAATATTTCAGATCACATTTTGTTGATCACATAATGTGATCCAAAACATAGTTGTTAAAAATTCTTAGTTTACTTGAAGAAACTTGCACACAATACTTTTGTTGTTATCAATTCTTGCAGTCTTCATATAATTTTTTGTTTTCTTGTGGTCCTTAACAATCTGTAGACACTGGTGACTTGATATAACGAAAGAAAAACATCTGGATATAATTCCACCTGGCTCCATATGGCATTCATAGTCTCCTATATTTGCTAGAATATTATTTTTTCCCTTTTGTTCACTATCCATGATCTTTCTACCCATAATGTCTTTATACACCACAACTATTTCTCTAGTTTCTCATGCCACTTGTGGAGGATTGCAACTCTAAAGGTTAATATCAGTTCAATTCTATCAAGTCAATATAAAGTATTTTGTCATTATGAATCTTAGTTGTCAAGTTAATTCCTTGTATATCTTCCTCTTGAACTTGTGTTTCTTATTTGGATTAGGTGGAAGGTCCAGTGCCTTCGGAAGCATTGGTTGAGATTCTACAGAGAGCATTAGAGGAACAAGGTTCAGCTTTGATGAATGAGAGGCTTAAAGAAGAAGATGGGATCTTGTCAAATAGGCAGCTAAGAGAGGACCAGGATGCATCGTATCAAGCGGCACTAAGAGCGGACAAGGTTTTTCTATTGTCTGTTAATATTTTATCCATTTTGTTACACAATCTAAGTTTTCATTGCCTCAATCTTTTTCTTCCACATTGCTCTTAAGGTTAAAATATATTAGGTTTGATCTTTTTTCATGGACAAAAAAAAAAAGTAGATTTAAAATTTCACATTAGTTAGGAAAATATATCTACAAACCCCCTGGCATATAAACTTAAAGATAAACTTAAATACTAAATGCAGAGATTTTCCTCATTTACCCCACAAGGTGAGATTTATAGATGGTATTTCAGCTAATAGAACAACACTTATAAAAGAACAAAAATGAGAGAAGAAGAAAAATAGAACCACCATAGACAAGAGTGACATAGATATATCTTGGGAAAACCCTTTTAGGAAAAATCAAGCCTCCAAAGCATTGAAACCAATGTATTCCCAGCAACAACAATGTTGCAATACAATATCAGTCTTATGTCTTCCGTTTCAAGTCCTCGATATATAAACTTGAGGAGGCTAAAAAATCTATTAGAAGACAATACCATGAGCCACCAAAAAATCCACAAAATACCATGGTAAGAATTCTCATGAGCCATTACAAGAGAGTGGTCTCCATTCAGAATGTAACTCCTAACACAAACATCTTTGACCATTAAGAACATAGTAAGCAAATGCCACCCTGAAGCACTCCTCCATAAAACACTAATTACATATTACACCTACTAATAATGGAAAATGCTCTTACAAGTCCACTATGTAACCCTCTCATCAATGCCTCATTACAACAATATTTCCAAGTCCCCAAAGAATAATAAAATAATTATATATGTCCTCATGCTCAAATGGGCATCCTATTTGCCCAGTCCATGAATTTTGAAGATGCATACATTATTAACTATTTACAAACAATTAAGTTACATTAGATCTTAGGATATGCAAAGTGAATAGCACAGCCAATCATACCATTCTCCCATTTAATATTCACATTGCAAAAGTGTTCCAACAAAAATGAACTAACCACTAGGAGCAAAATTCCCATAGCTAAGCTGCATCATCCAATCTTCTTCATGCTCATGGACTTCACCAAGCAATTGCAACAACTAGAACTACACACTAATGCACACCAACTGCACATGAATAGTAGTGAACTTTGCCATGCTAGTCACACTCTTATTGTCACATACGTTGTAATGTCCCCGTTTTTTTTTGGCCCTCTCAAGGAAAAATCATTATTTTAATTATTTAATGTTATTAGGCAAAAAGTGCAAAGTCAAAAGGGTACTATTAAATAATTATATTAAAAGGTTAAAAAGTGACATACTTTAATGATAAATTAATAAAGTCACTTTATTAATATATCTTCAAAAAGTGACTTAAGTATTTGGGGTCACATCAAAGAGTCATATCAAGGGATCACATCAAGGAGTCACATCAAGATGTCACATCAAGGAGTATTAAAATATTATTTTAAAAAGTTGTTGAACACTCTTCTTGGGTCTTTCTAGAAGATCAAGGAGTTCTATATAAAAGGGAGTGGAGAGCTCATTTGGGGAGAGGAGGCTTGGTGGAGAGAAAATTGTTAATGAATTTCAATCTCATTGGGAGATTGGATTTTCAAGGGGCTTTGAAGACGAAATCCCTCTTGGCTTACAATCTCTTCACTGTTGCAATATACAATCAGAAGATTTAATGGTGTTTTCAACCAGGAAACACATTGGTGCTTAATGGAGATAATTTTGAATGCTGAAGTTGCAAATCTGCTTGTTTGAGAAGCTAAGTAATTTATGCAATAGCTGATATACTATTGCATGTTTGGAGAGCTTATTTGGGGGGAAGCTTGGTGGAGAAAAAATTGTTAATGAATTTCAGTCTCATTGAGAGATTGGCTTTTCAAGGGCTTTGAGGACGAAATCCCTCTTGGCTTACAATCTCTTCGCTGTTGCAATATACAGTCAGGAGATTTAATGGTGTTTTCAACCAGGAAACACATTGGTGCTTAACGGAGATAATTTTGAAGGCTGAAATTGCAAATTTGCTTGTTTGAGAAGCTAAGTAATTTATGCAATAGTTGATGTATTATTGCATGTTTCTGAATTATTGTATTATTGCAAGGGTTTGAATAATTGCAATTTTGAATAAGGGTTTCTAAATTATTGCAGTACCTGATTTATTATTGCAATAGGGGTTTCTGAATAATGCAATAGCTGATTTATTATTGCATTTATTGGCAAAGGTTTCTAAAGGGATGAATTTGGGCACAAATATATTCATGTATCTGGTTTGTAGTTTGGTCTGATATCATAGGATATGGTAGGAAAGTGCAACTATATGTTGTTGTAGCTAAATTTGGGTTGGTATACTTGGTAATCAGACTTATCTATGCTCAAAAATTGATGAAATTCGTGTTGTTACAGTCCTTTTAAATGATGCTTTGTAATGTAATACGTCCTATGAAGTGTGTGGGATTTGATTAATAAAGTTGCAAGTCTGTTTCAGTCAGTGTATTCTCAACTTTCAATTGTTTTGGAGCTGATGTTCATTATACTACGAAATACAGTAATGTGTTATGCCTTGCAAATGAATATATGTTAAAATCCACCATATTTATTATGGAAAATTGCTCAAAAAACATTTTCAGTTTGTGTCTACTTAATTGACAAATGAAATATGTCATATTAAGTGTTTGGAAAAATTATCGTTCAATTTGGCAAGGGTCGCTACATACGTCACAACTATATCTTGCGTCGCTACATACGTCACAACTGTATCTTGCTATAAACCAAAACACAAACACAAACTCCAAAACCAAACTACAACAAATAGGCCTGAATTCTTAGTACTTGCCTAAGTAGTTAGAATTGTTAGGTTCCAAAGTTGCAATTCCACAATCCTAGAGTATTTACCTATCTTCAAGGCCAAGGATTTGTCTTCAAAAGGATAGGATATGGGCTCATCAATAGAGAATGAAGGACAAAAAGCCAATTTTTTAGAGTGGGTATTCTCTTCTTACCTTTAGGCTCAAGTAGACCCAAGAGGGTGTTCCTAGAGGTATTCTGAACAAGACAATTGAAGCATAATAATTGAACAATTATACTGGTATATGGTGGGCCCCAAAACTTGTTACCGAGCCTATTGCACATTAATTTCTTGTAAGCTCTCTTCTCAAGCTGATAATAAGACTCTTATACATGTACCTAAAAACGACAACAATATGTTAGGATGAGAATATGTTTGATCATTCATCACTCAAGACTAGTGCCTACTCCCATGGGAAACAAAGTTACAACTTGCAAGGAGGATAGGAGCATATCTGCAACTAGACTTGCATACACAAATCATTGATAAAGTTTTATACAACCAATCATTCTTAATAATCCATCTCAAAGCTATAATAACCCACATAAAATGAAAGGAAGACTATTACAAAAACATGGAATGTTTCAAAATGTTGTCACACATTCATCTCTCATTACATTGATACTGGAAAATATGGTAAGAGAAAATCCACAACTAGGTTCAAAGATTTCCTTGAATCATTACAGCTTTCCATGGAGACATTTGGTTAAATACATAGCTTTAATTGAAAACCTTCTTGTGATTTACAATGTATGATCTTGTCACTTGCATACTAGACTTGCAAATATTGCATCCTTAGAATGACTTGAGTTACTTTTAGTCAAGGATGGAGAAGAATGACCAACCCTTATTACATATTTTATCCTTGTATTCATAGCATTCGGTTACATTGCACTCAACTTGTCTCGTTAGGGTTCATGGGAGTCGAATGTTAGTAAAAGCCTTGAATGTACCAAAACAGCCTTCTATGGTACAATCTTCATTAAATCTGTTGTTGATCACCCTAGGGCAGAAAAAAATCTTCATATGCTTAGAGAGGTACCTCTGTATCTAATCCTAGACCTGCAACAACTAGGGTTTCATTTACGACATTTAGAATGAACATACCCATTTTCATTTTCACATGGCTTTGCAATTGGATATGTGCCTTTGAGACCAATGGCATTTTGGTTGGATTTGGATGATTGTACAACTCCATCATAGTCAATTTTGAGCATTAGTAGCATCCTTGAAAGTGTAGGGGATTAGGTGGAGCTTGGTGTTCAAACAACGAGGGTCCAAGAAATTCCATGTTTGAAGGGTGCATAGACATTAAAAAATATTCTAGAGGTTCAAAGTCAAGGATTTGGGTATTTTAATGTTTGAATGAAGCATAATTGCTAGAGGGAATTGGGGAATTGGGAATTGAGATGTAAGGAGGCCAAGTGAATAAAGAAAGGATATTTCGTGTGCTTGAGAAGGAAGAATGGTGGGACAATGGGGACCGAGAGATTAGGATCCTTGCTAATAGTTTTCAATTGGTATAGCAAATATTGGGGTTCAAGAAACAAGAGTTAGGAATGCAAGTGGACGCCGAGGTTTAGACTTCAGGCCTACTGCTTACACGAATGGAGTTAAGTGGATCCATGAAGGCTTGGATCTAAACAAGTAGAAAGCAAGTGGGAGTCATGGATTGGGGGTGTGAGGAAATTGGGGTGACATAGACGAGCAAAGAGAAACCCAAAAACCTAAAGGAGATAGAAAAGAGGAAACATGAAGGTGCAGGGAATCAAGGGTTGAAGGAAAAGGATGACAGCAAGAAAAATCCCAAAACATTAGTGGGTAAGAAAAAGTGAGGACTTGAGGGAGAGGTACCAAGGTAAGGGAAATCCCAAAACCTCCCTCAAGGTTGGAAATTAACTCAAAAACCCCCATACTTAGAAAAAAATTGATTTTTTTGCAATTTAGGCACATGGGGAAGGCCAAGCACAACACTCGGGCACAAATTGACTAGGGGCCCCCATTGAAGGAGTTATTTGATTGGATATCAATGGAGGGAAAAGCAAGGCCAAGGCAACAAAGAGGCATAAAACTTAGAAAAAATCGCATTGTTAGTGCAGGTTCAAACATGGGCTCTACTTGGGATATGTGTTTCTTGCAAGCACAAAAACAAACAAAAATGCATGACTGACACAAAACCAACCTCAAAATAGGACAAAACGCTAAACAAATATAGAAAGATAATATGTACATATGCCATGAGAAAGCCTAAATCCTTAAGAGAAGCAATGTTTGAGATGCTAACCATGGATAGACATCTCCATGAACTTTGTATCTAGACTCTTGAGATAAAAAGTTCCATGCCAATATTTATTAGCGATTTGATAAGGTCCAACCCATAAGGCTTCAAATTTTCCATGTTTGCCCTTATCTTCAAACCTTGCATTCCATATGAGGATTGTATCCCCCACTTGAGAATCGCTTTGATTGATTTTTTGTCAAACAAATGCTTCATTTTTTGCTGTTGCAGCAAGCTTCTTTCATGTGCAACCCTTCTAGCTTCTTCAAGCTCAGTGAGATCATAGATTCAATGGGGGATGGCATCCTCTTCTTGCTTCTTTATCCTCTTGTAATGATATGCAAATTGACAACTCTAGGCTGATGGGCATTTTGGCTTTAACCCCATAAACTAACTCAAAGGTAAATCTTCCAATTGACATTTTATATGTTATTCTATCAACCTAAATAGCAAACTTAAGCTTATCATCCCATCATTTTTTTTAATTCTAGTGTTCTCTTGATGATTTTCACGAGACATTTGTTTCTAGATTCGATTTGACCATTTCTTCGTGGATGATAAGGAGAGGAGTGTGTTAAAACAATCCCATATTTGGAGAACATGTTAGGAAGGTCACTGGATCTAAAACACATTGCATTATTAGCCATTATCCTTGTAGGCACACCAAACCTTGTGACTATATTGGTCAACAAGAAATCAATCAGCACTTTATATGTCACATTTCTAATGGGGATTCCTTATTGGTCAACAAGAAATCAATCGCCACTTTATATGTCACATTTCTAATGGGGATTCCTTCCACCCATTTGGTAAAGTAATTAGCGACTATAAGAATCCATTTATACCCACTACTTGACCTTTCAATAATCTATGAACTTCACCTTGCTAGAGAACCTTTGGCAAGCATCACACTTTCTATCCAATTTTTCCGCATCCTTAAACAAAGTTTGCCACCAATATCTTGCTCAAAAAATCTTATGTGTAGTAGTCTTTGTCTTAAATTGTCTACCACATGTTGAGGTGTTCTAGTTTTTTCTAAAAAATCCTTAGGGTTCAGCCTTTCTAGTTCACTAGGGTGTTTCCCCTTTTATTTATTTTCTAAAACATTAGTCTTTATGTTTCATGTCCTGTATGTGTGCTGCTGCCATAATATTCTATTTCATTGTTGACCAGTTTCCCAAGTTATTTCACTTAATTTTACAACTTGGTCCCCATACGTATCATCCTCTTATTGGCCCCTTGTTCTTGCTAACTTGCTATTGCCTGTGCTTGCTTTATTACCCTAGTCACAGCCATGCTTTGACTTTGTCCTCTTTGGAGTTCCATGTGTCTTCTTATTGCATTGTGAAGGTCCTTCGTATCATGGTTTTAGTTTGAAGCTTTTTGCAAAAATAGTGAGCTAGTGATTGTGCACTGTGTTATGGAGTTAGGAGTCATGCCCGCTAGCTCATCTGATGTGGTGTTTCCCTTGTGTTGAGTTGATAGTTTATGATTGGATCGTAGATGTTTATGTGTGGACTTCGCAAAGTACCGAACTCTTGTCATCTTGGCACAATTGGTAATATTTGATTGCAGCATGTGGTTTCTTCACATCATGGTTTTGAGCGTGGACCCCACTTCCACTCTTGCAATGTGCAATGACTGTCTTTTTTGAAGCAAATGCTGATGTGGTTTTCATGTTGGATAATATTCTATATGGTGGCATACAAGTGGAAATTTCTTATTGCATCGTTGAGACTCTTTGTATCACATTATTGAATTTTTGTCCCATGTCTTGTCCCCTTCTCAAGCATAATCTAGTTATGGACAATTAGCCTATTTTTTGAGTTTTCCTATAGGCTAATTGGTAAGGGAGAACTCCAAAGTTCTTGGAGAGCATAGGTTTAGTTTAGCAGGGTTGTTATTCATGGAAATGAGGTAAGTTGGTGGTGTAGATCCTCATGATGCTTTCAAAGTTAATTTCCAGCCTTTTGGGAGTTCTCCAAACTTCTTGGAGGAGTTTGCTATTTTTAGGAAGTCACCTAGTTGCTTCGATTTATGGTCCTATCACTCCAATATCACTGTGGTATGATCAAAATCGAATAATTATGTCATTTGGATGCTTTCCACAACTTGGGTAAATTATTAAGTTAATAAATAATTATTCACTTAAGTTGTCTAATGGTGAAAATATTAAAATGACAACTTAATGTAATAATTCATTTAAAAGGTGTTTAAAGTGTGCTTCAAGCTGGACACCTAGGGAAAGGGGCTTTTTTACACGTGATAAATTATTATTATTATTCAAAAAAGGTCTTTGTGGAGCATATATATATATATAGACTGCAGGAATTGGGTAGCCCCTCCTATAAACTGTAGTGCGCCTAGTAAACATTTTTCACGTGATTGGTGATGCTAGCGCAACACACCCTCCAGTACCACGGGGACAGGGGGGGACTAGACCTCGCAACCTCTTGCCTGCAATAGGATGCTTTAGCCAATTGAGCTAGGCCCCTCGCCCATGGAGAAAAAATATTTATTATTTCTTTCTAGAAAAAGTTATAAAAGGAGGATGAGAGCTCATTTGAAGGGTTAGCCATTAAATGTTATTTGTTTTTTCTGTTGGAGATATCCTAACATCTTTCATAATTTCTTGAGGACAAAAACCCTCTTGAAATTGTTGGTTTTGGGGATGAAAATCCCCCTAGCTGGTTAGAGTGGTTTCATACAAAGATCACTAGTGAGCTGCAGAGTTAAGATTCAATTTTTGGGTTGCAATCATGGAAGATTTTGATGTGTTTTGAGTTGTAGAATTAAGTGTGCTTACTAATTAGTTTTCAAAGTTCTTGAAGTGTATATCTTGGGTGATATTGGAGGATTCAGTGTTAGCCACCCCTTTTTGGTCGGCCATAACACTTCATGCTAGGCCGTATAGTCTTTGTTGCAGGTATAAGGGCGGTTTAATATTATGTTATCTATTGTCTTCCTTTGATGTTTTCTGTCTCTTCTAGTCGTACACTTGGGAAAGGTTTGGAAGACTTGTGAGAAGTTGGCTGTACATTCCAAGTACAAGCCGTACCCTAGTTATGCTTGGCATTGGAACTAGAAGTTGAAGTGCTGCTGATTGAGAACACTTCTCACATCATTTGGTGGCGCCTTGGTGTTATCTATCATTTCCAAGTCATTTTATGGTGGATAAATGGGTTATTTTGAGATATATGCATTTTTTTGTTGCTGTCCTAGGTGTACCATCAACAATTATCACTTTTTTCAGACTAAAAATGATTGTTATCTCCTTGTCAGATTGATATTTCTCCTTTGACACTGATTTTGGGTGTGTGTTAAGGTGTTTTTGAAGTGATTTTGATTGAGAACACTTCTCACATCATTTGGTGGCGCCTTGGTGTTATCTATCACTTCCAAGTTATTTTATGGTGGATAAATGGGTTATGTTGAGATATATGCATTTTGTTGTTGCTGTCCTAGGTGTACCATCAACAATTATCACTTTTTTCAGACTAAAAATGATTGTTATCTCCTTGTCAGATTGATATTTCTCCTTTGACAGTGATTTTTGGTGTGTGTTAAGGTGTTTTTGTATGCAGTTTTGGTGTGTTGGTTAACTCCTTTTCGGTGTGTTCTGAGTGCTACCAGCAGAGGTACAATCTTGTATTGACAAATTACCAGCAAAAGAAAAGTGTATTGTAATGTCCCCTTGCTAATGGAGTTCAGTGTGGTGGACAATTAGCCTATTCAACGGATTCATGTAGGCTAATGCGTTAGGGTTAGGGAATCCTTGGAGTTAATCTGGTTCCTCAAAATGGCATTATCAGATGTTTGTTTGTTTACTGATGGTTGTGTTGGCGGAACACCACTTTTGGAAGTAGTTTTGGGTGTTTTCTCCAATACTTACTATTTTTAGTAAGTCTTTTTTGAGCATCAAATGAGCAAGTTGTCAGTGTTTCTATTTTTAGTTTGGTCGGCAGTTCCAGCATTGAGTATTATTTCGATATTTGATATAGTCTAGTGGTTTTAAATTAAATAATGATAAGTTATTAATTAATAGAGTTAAATTAAAGATTTAACTTTATCTTTATTTTAATATAATTAATGAAGGACTATATGGCACCCAACTTTAGGTGAAAATGTTTTAAAATTAAATGAATGGGGCCTTTTTGGTTTTGGATGCCACATTGGGGAAATAAAAAGGTATTTTAAAATTAAAAACAAAAGCAAAAGGCCAAAAGGGGGGCGTGGGCTTTTGGAGGCATATAAGTGTGTTTTTTGAAGAGTTCATTTTCTTATGCTAATTTTGGATATGGTGGAGAATACATTGTTGGTTGAACTTGTTCATCCTGTGGCTTTGTGAGGACGTCGACCTTTGCAAGGAACATCTTCTACATTGGTGAAAGACTTGTTGTGACCTATTTCATACATCGCCCCATTGCAAATGGGGACCCCCAGTTTTTGTCTTTGGTTTTGTCCTCTGTGTAACAATTTCATGGGTACATTTTGTTTGAAAGTTCAGAGTTTGAGTTTTTGAGGATCATTCCGGTCAAGTTGAGATTTTGAATCCATATCAATGCCTAGACGTCATTGAAGTGCTCAGAAGGCTCGGTAGAGGAGGATCGCCTGTGCTTTGAGTCAATTCTGACACTTCCTGTTTTTTAGGGATTCTGTTTTTTTTTTTGATTTTTTGGCATTTTTAGACCATTCTGGAGTTCCTATTTTTTAGGGATGCTTTTTGGTTTTTTCTATTTTTAGAAGTTTCTATTTCAAGATCCCACTGATCGTGAAGCCAATGTACCTCCAGAATGAGCAAATCAACGGAAAAATCAAGGCAAATGGTGAAAGATTGATGAAAAATGGCACAAGTCTGAGAAGTTCGCCCATGGGAAGAAATGGCAGGCCAAGCTCAAAGTCCGCCCTAGCACAAGTCTTGGAGAAACTCGCCAATGGCATGAGCAAGCATGAAGTCTGCCATGAAGAAGCAAGAAATGGAAAACCTCTTGGAAAGTACGCTCTGGCAAAGTGAAGGTGAAGTCCACCATAGAGAGAAAGAATGGCAAGACAAGGCCAAAGTCCACCCTGACAAAGCAACCACCAAAGTCCACCCTAGCAAAGCAACCACCAAAGTCCGCCTTGGCAGGAAGAACACAAAGTTCACCATAGAATGGAAAGAAGACAAGAAAGTCCGCCCTTGGCAAGTGGAGGTCAAAGTCCGCACATGGAAAGAAGAGTATGGAAGACACCGCCCTTGAGGAAAAGATCAATGGCAAAGCCCATTTCAAAGTCCGCCACCCATGAAGATAGACTTGGCAAGAGCATTGGAAAGTCCGCCCAAGCCAAGTAGAGACGACAAAGAGTCAAGGAAGTCGGCCCAACTTTGGAGGTAGAGAAAATTTCGAAGGCATGGATCAAAAATACACCAAGTGTGAAGGAAGTCCAAGTCCGCCATGTCTTGAGAGAGCCCAAGTCCGCCCTTGGAAAAGACAAGTCCAAGTGCGCCCATGGCAAGAAACAAGCTCAAGTCCGCCACCCTCAGCATGAAGAGAAATTTTTTTAAGGCATAAGAAAATGTGATTGGCAGAGAGACCTCCAAGTCCGCCCAACCCAAAGAACATCAAAATTTTGGCTAAGTATGGAATGTTGGGAAATGTCTGGAGAAGCCTGAAGTCCGCCCAAGAAGTTGAGACTAGCGAGAAAATCATGGAGTTCGCCTTGGCTAGATGGAGTAATTGAAAAATCAAATAATTAGCCATGGGTAAATTTTTAATGGGTTGGAAATAATTAAACGGAAAATTTATTTAAAATATTCAACGTTTGGAGAAAAATGAGAAATAACTCGAGAAATAAGCAATTTGCCTTAGACAAAATTAAGTTTTGCCGCGATTCGAGGATTAAATGGAAGATTGGGTTTAATGTATTAATTTAATATTTTCCAACATTTTAAAGTGTTCAACACTTGGGCAAATTTCAAAAAGAAAGAAAATCTGAAGACTGAAGGTGGCACTTGGATAAAATTGGAAACTTGCCTTAAGGGTTTCGAAAAAGATTAGCAACTTGCCGCAACGAAGAGGAGAAAACAATTCTAAAATCGAAAAAAAACTCAAGAGAAAAGAAGGCAACTACTAAAGAAAATCGCACCTCGCAGCCTTATAATGAGTTTCAGCAACTCATTCTTCACAAGTTCGATTAAGAAGAAGTTTTGCTCTCTCAAATCTGCAAGAGATAAATTTTGGAAGATATATTGAGAGCAACGCCAATTTTCTCAGGAGAAAGGAAAATTCTTAAGTTGGAGGGCGTGATTTTTGAGGAAGTAAATTAATTCTTGGCTGAAAGGCGTATTTCTCAGCAAGTTGGCGCGCCTTTTCCTGGGCCTTTTGATTAAATTTTCAGAAGTTGAGTTTGATTCGCAGCCAGAGGATCCTTTCAAAGGTTTAAAAAGTCGATTGATCGAGCTCTTCTATTCTCCTATTCTTCTTCTTCCATCATTCTGGCAGAAATTTATCAGTGAATTAATGAAGTTCGCCATTTTCAACTTGCTTTTTTGTAGAAATTCATATTTTTAACAAGCTGAAAGTGTAAATCCTTCGAATAAATGCCCGGAATAACCAGATTTTAAAGTCTTTTTATTAATGTTAATTCGTTTTATATTACAGGTTGATGACCACCCGGGGAGAACCGTCCAGGCAAGCGCAAATGAAGTTTGCCAGCAAGGGGCTATAACCGGAGTCGAAGATCAATTCAAAGTGGAAAAATATTACGGATACCAACCTTGGGCATGTCAACTTCAAGGAATTTAAAAAGAGGATGTATGGGCACGACAGATTCCTGCCAACACCCATTGCTCGACGAATGATGAGGAATGACATCGTCCAAGATGCCGGATTCCCACCAGTAGTAGAGTGTGCTGAGCTGATTGCTGAATGCGCCATACATTATAATGCACAGGAAAGATTGATTGTGGCGCCTGATGGAAGGATACTGGCTCATCTTGGAGAATTGGCGATTCAGGAGGCATTTGGCATCCCAACATATAAAAAACCTTCATACAAAACTAAGGATGATACTAGAAGGTTGTATGAAGACAAGTCAGAACTCTGTGCCACCAATATCAATAAAACATGGCTGGAAAAACCAAGAGCTTCAAGAAGATGCCCAAGAAGCAGTTGTGCACAGATTTCAAAGAAGACTACAGGGACATCATCTTGTTATTGAACAGAATGGCTGGCAATCCCCAAGGAGCACCCTTTGAAACATGGATGTACTATTTCATAGAGGAGGTCATTGAAGGAGTGAAGATGTTCAACTGGTCTCGCATGATAAGCGATAGTCCTCATGAACAACTGATTAATCTAGAGAAGACAAAAACATTTTACATAAGCTCCTACATCATTTATATGCTGGCCAGAGCTTAAAAGTATACTGGATTGATATGCAAAGGTGTAGTTGGCAACGGAGAAAACGAGCTAAAATCCTATGATTGCTATCCACATCTGCAGCTAAGTGAGAAAACCCACTTCAGACGGGCTCATGATGCCTTCCTCATGTACATTACCAGAATACTTCAAGGAGGAACTCATCAAAGGCTGACTCACGAAGCTAAGAGCTTGATAGGCAAGTACGGATCTTTGTTCATCCGGTACCCAAGATTCACGTACATCAAAATTCAATGATTCACTGGAAATCCATACAGATTGCCCATCTTTCCCACCAATAAAATGGTCCTACTTGAGGTCTTGAGACAGTTAGAAGAATACCAAAACCTCCAAAGATCAAAACAGAAGGCGGCTATTACCTTCCTGTTTTTTATCGAAAATATTTTGGAATCATGCCCTTCGGCACAGGCAGCTGAGAGTGCCAAGCTGGAAATACAGCGGTATCCTTTCACGACCTATCAGTCCAGAGGAAATTTTGATCCTCATCATCACGTCAAGACTATGGATGGAAGAAAGTATAAGCACAGAGTTGAATTGGAGGATTTTTGGGCGGATGCTACTGACAAGTATGAGGTCAGAAAGAGGCTATGGTCCAGATTGCCGGTAAGCTTGATCAGAACAACTGAACTCTGTCGGGTGCCTGATCCACTTGAGGATGACGGAGAGTTTGTCCAGCCACACTTTGATGAGAGCTGGCCCCTTCCGGCAGTAAAATGGTCAGAACCCGAGCATGCAAACTTGAACATCTTGATGAGACCAGTGGTTAAGAACTCCCAATGGTGGGTCGACCAATAGATTCAGGAATTGAGACGGAGGAAGGTGACACTCACTTATGACAGGCTAAGTGAGGTAAAATCTTACTCCTCAAATGCTGAAGCATCTCATGGACCAGAATTGATGGAAGCCACTACTTCCAGGAAGAGGAAAGAGGTGGTTGTAAGAATTGAACCTGTTCAGAAGAGACCAAGGATAGAGCCATTACGCTCTGCCGCATCCAGGAACATTGATGAAATATTGGCTAGCATAGGAAATCCTCCCCCAATCCATGAAGGGAATATTGAGCCTATCCGGTTGGACGATGACGAGCCACCGTCTCCCACCAACACGGAAATACTTGGTTTGGATAATGAAATGGACAATCAAAATGATGACTTCTAGGAAGGGATGATTTCGGCCCTCAGAGGAATTTTAGATGTTCCGGGCAAAGAAAATGTCCAAGAGTAGGATGGTATTGAGCAGCACACGATTCCCAACTGGCTGAAAGAAAGACTAAAGATACAGGTGTCGGTTGAAGCACAGGAAGAGGACGCTGCTACGGACTTCTTGGTAAGGCTGGAACAAGTTGCAGTAAAGAAGCTTGCCAAGAAGTTCTCCACTATACAAAGGGATGAAGCTGGCAACCGGACTATACAGATCACAACACCAACAGTGGACAAGCCACAGGCAGACATTGCTCCATAGGAATACGCCATTACCACTATTGACTTGGGCCCAACTACAAAAGGCCAAGAAGTTGAGGAGTTGGACAACTCAGTGTCCACTATCAAAGCAAGGCTGGAGAAGGAAGTGGCAAAGAAGAATGAATACAAGGAGGTTGAGTGCCTGAAGGGGTATATTCAACATCTGACTAAGTCACTCAATCAGGATAGTACAGCGGCTCCTCCTCTTCTACATTCTTCACAGGAAACAACCAAGGGCATGGAAGAAGACATGGCCACAACTAGAGAGGCCAAGGAGTGGATTTCGGTTAAAATCACAGAAGCGACTGTGTTCTTGGAAAGATTGGTACTAGCTCACGAACAGACTGCTTCATTACTTTCCAGATTGACTACCATGGTAGAAGTTTGGGATAATCTTCCAGACATTCAGAAGAGAATCATCCTGTGCCTTAAAGTTTTGAAAGGAGTCCCAAAAGAGGAACTGGTTGACCGGAAGGTAATTGTAGCAAGTGCTTCATATGACTTCTATACATGGTACTGGGGGTTGACGACGCGAGGCGAAGTCTTGGAAAGGGTGAAGTCAGATGGGATCAAAATTGAGGAATAGGTTAAGGAAATTCAAAATAAAATCTTCCTCATAGCTGCAAAGATATTGGATAAGGAAATCATCCGAGAAAACGATTTACATCTGGAACGCCTGAAGAGTAGAGTGCAAAACGCCTTCTTCTCTATCGCAGGGCCCATTTTGAGACAAAACTGGATCAAAGTGGCGACCTTCTCATCTATCCAAGATGCCTTCATGAAGGGCGAGCTTGAGAGGGAAAGTACCTTTGCCAAATGCGCTGAAGACTTGGACGGACTGGAGTTCCGAATCAGCATGTTGCCATAGGTGACAATGGAGGAGGTTGTCTTGATTGTGTCTAGATTCATCGAACACACCGCAGCCCGAGGGGATAAGGATGCACCTCCCTGAAGATAGCTCCAGACACCACTTCACTTTTTGTTGACTCATTGATCACTGATGTTATTTTTAGAAACCCTAATTAGGGTTTAATGTTTTAATCTTGGCCGTTGATTTGTTTCAATCTGGGCCTTTCATTTATGCTTTCAAACTCTATATAAACTTGTGAACTCTCATTTTCAAGGTGTGAAGTGAGTAGTATGAGATTGTTGCGTTATGCCATTTCCGTTAATAAAAGCTCTTATGCATGATTTGCTTTGAATCACTTTTATTTTCAAGTGGTGTGCAAGGTTTACATATCTCCTTCAACACTTAGATTAGAATTAGAGTAGAATTTCATTTGGATGTTTATTAAGTGAATGAAAGATCTAATAGTGGTGATTGGTGAAATCTAGCTCATACTTTTGTTGGATAGATGATTTTTATTCAATGTGCAAAGTTAGCCTAAGCTTTTAACTGTGGATACTTAACTTCAATTTGAATAATTATTATTTCAAACATGAAAATTATTATCACACCCTTTGAAGATTGCACCCACTTTGTGTAGTTGTCCCAGGGAGGCGAAACAAAGTGTGGTTATTTTGTTTCATCCAATCATTGCCGTCTCTTGAGTTCTTAGGCGTAGAGTAGAATTCCTAAACCCTTATATTTTTTTCATTTTTTTTGAAATCCTGAAAGCCCAATGGAAAGAGCAATCAATGTTAAAACAGTCTAAGCCCTGAGCTTGTGAACAAATTCTAACATAAGTCCCTTTGTGATACCAGCATATCACAACGCCCACTGAACTTATCCACGTGTCATGACTTGACGAAAGAAACCTTGGAGTTGCTAATGATCTTCTTTGCAATCTTAGCATATGCAGCAACTTTGTTCAAGAGAGGATAAAGTGTCTTTGGGCATTTTATTCTGTGTTCGGTGAGTATGAAAACGCACACCAACAAGACCCAATCTGGAAGATTCATGGTGATTTTCATTCAGAGATCACAGTAGAGCTTCAATGTTGGTTTGAAAACTACAGCTTAAACATAATACTTTCATAGCAGATTGGTGAGCAGCAGATTAGAGGAGTTTGTGCTTGGTTTATTGTTGTTATTACACTCCCAAGCTGGCCATACCACCTTGGCTGGGACGTGGGGTTTTTTGAGTGGGTTGTCCAATTTTGTAAGCAGTTTTTGAGAGGTTTGAGGGCACCGAGGGTGTGTGTGGCTGGAGAACACAGTTTCATCTACAAACAACATTCATTTCAGACTGTGGCGCCCCATTTTGGAGTCCCCAGTTCGCTGGTTGCAACGATAACACCTTGTCAAAGTCTTCTGAATTTTCTGGGTATGTTGGATTTAGATATGTTATGTCATTTTACGATCTAGGTCACCTTTGTAATTGAGGAATAATACATTTTCTGATCAGAATATAAATCTGGAATTTTCTGCCATTGTAACTCTGAAAATTGTAAAAATTCTGAGTTGTTTCATTGCTGCAATCAAAACACAAAAAAAACAAGGGCAGATTGAGGTTGTATGTTACATGTATCAGACCTACTTTAGCCACACTCATCTATTTGAGGTATCTTCATGTTGAGTACTTGAAATCCATTGATTATCCATGCATATGAAGTTTTGCAGCAATCTATTGAATTTATCATTGTAAACATAGGATGGTAGTATTGCCAATGGGCTTGGTCATTAAACTTTAATGTTTTTACTTACCCCATTGAATAAGTGGAAAAGATTGTAAATGCTCACCCCATTGAACAAGTGGAGAATATTAGATTTGCTCACCCCATTGAATAAGTGGATAGTTTTGTAATTGCTTTCCATTGAATAAGTGGAAGTGCCTTATTTGCTTACCCCATTGAATAAGTGGGAGCTTTGCAGCTGCACTCCGTTGACTAAGCATGAAGTGCTTACTTTCATTGTATTGAACACTCTGTTGAATAAGCATGAAGTGTCTTTCTTTTTAGTTGCATAGCAGTTTGTTGAATAAGTGGGATTGGTTTGGTTGCTACCAATTGCATTTCCTTTTCTGTTGCAGCATTTTAGTTAATTGAATAGTCTTGAACATTGTATACTCTAACCTTGCCCATCTTGGGAGCTGGGTGATCAGAAAGTGGAAAGGACATTGCATTGTATCTCATTATCAGTTGGTAAATTTTCAAAAAATTTCGAGGTGTATATTACATCCCACATTCATATGCCTAATGGGAAGTAAAGGTGAAATATTATTGCATACCATGGCTTAGTTGTTAAAAGGTGTGGCAAAATACTGTGATATGATTGGGCCACATGTTAGCAACTTGGCTACTTGTTTGACACCTCGAAAAATGTAGTGTTCCTCTTGGCCAAAATGTACAACTTGTTTTCTTAGTAGAGTCAAGTGTAAAGGTTGAAGCACAATTTGAAGTCTGGCATGTCTTTTCCATCGCCAGGGCTCTTCGCATCATAGTTTTTAAAAGGATGTAATATGTTTGACGTCGCGATGCATGATAGCCATAGATCTTATTTTCTTAATAAGATCAACGGGTAGCATTCAAACAGATTTGAAGAGGTCAGCGAACATGCCAATAGTCTTTCAAGCTTCATACCTTCATTCAATTGGCAATTCTTAGGGTTGTTTGGCACCGACTTAACCATTAATGATCCATGGAGGTCCTACAATGGTTGAATCATATTTTCTCCCACCCAGAAGTAACCAATTCATCATAAAGGTGTGGATTTACATGATGTAGTGGAAAGGGGACAATGACTCATATCGCCATCAATATAAGAATTGAAACTGTAATTCTTGATGGGCTTCACGATCTCCATTCTAGTGGATTTTTTGGGATTTCCTTGGCATTTGGCACAGAGGGTTGGCGGTTTTTTGGTAGTTAATCTAGTGATATGTGCTACTCATCCATGGAGGATTGTTTCTATGGTTTCTCCTAGAAAAGGGTTGGATTTCTTAGTTGTAAAAGGTTGGAAAGCAAGGGAAAGAAGCCTTTGTATTGTATAAAACACCTATTTGAGGAAATTCTAGTGTCTCAGTATTGTTTGTTCATTTTGCGATGATACTTATTTCTAGTTGTTTTATATGAATGAGGGTTTGATTGCATAATTATCTCCTTTTTTGTATTGTTAGTTCTTGAAGAGAAGTAAACCTTTAAGGAGGGTGAAAAATCTTTGCCTATACATTTTCTATAGGACTTCTTTTGGTTAGTACACTTTCAGGGAGAGTGAGAAATCTTTCCAAAAAACACCTAGTGTTTATAGAATTTGAAGAGCAATTATCAAGTAGAATTTTGTGGTCAAATGAAATTTGCAGGTTCAAGTTGTTGAAGGCAATGACAATCACTGTAAGGCAGTGAAAGATATTTTGAACCATTAGTGATGCTGCTATCAATGCAGAGTGATGGCAATACTTCGTGACTTTTTATTCCCTTGAATTAGCATTGATTAGTCTATAGGAAACCTTCCAACCCACTCATTTATAAAGAAGAAAAATCATTTGATGTGCATTTTACTTATTTTGTTTTACCATGTTCATGCTTGAGCATTAAGGGTATAATGAGTGTATATGAATGTGCAGTGTTTTAAGAATCCTTGTCATGTCTACATGAACATTTTATTTTCTTTACACTGATAAGCCTTATGCCATATTTGTAATCTAGTGTGCTTTAGAAGGGCTACCCCCTAGGTCCTATAGAGCCTAAAGTATATGAGAGATCTGATTGTCTCTTGTTTTTTCCCTCATCCTCTTAGCAATTCTGAGCATGGAGATGCACAACTTCTTAGGAATTGTTGAATGCAGGTTGGAGAACTAACAGTTTGGCGATTTTGTTGGGGAACCAATTGCTAGATCCTTGGGTCATTCCTCAAATGTTCTGAGAGATTGAATTGAAAACCTTTTGTTGTATCTAGTGTTGTGTTGTCCTTGTCCTTGCCCCTTAAAAGGGTGGATAGAAGGAGATTGTTGTTAGATGCAGGCCTGATTTGGCATTGTCTTGAAGACTTTATTAGCACTTGTTTGGTCCTTTGAATCTTCAGCTACTGGAAAAGAAAGATTGTCTTCCAAGTGAAGAGTTGCGACTCTGTTTCAGTCATACCCAAAAGTATGTAACTAGATCAGTAGACTTTGAGATGGAGAGAAGAAGATAGCTTGAATACCAGCAAGAACATGAAGCTGCAGCTCAGTCAAGGAAACAAAGAAAAACATGGAAAGATTTAAATATTGGTAAGTCACCTAGACCCACTTATCAAGAATTAGAAGTAAGATTTTCAGGCAAAACATTTCATGCATTGATTCTAGAGAGCAATTCCTGTTTACTTCTGAAAACTCAATTAGCATGATCAAAAAACAAAGAAAAAAACAATGGTGCAATTATGAGACAAAGGGAGAAGATATGTTTGTTGGGAAGAGAAGGGTGCATAAGATGATTGTTAAATACTTGTAAAGCTAGGCATGCAATATAAAGATCTGTTAACATTTTTGATGGTCACCATCCCACCTGTTCCACTACAACACATAAGTATGAAGTTGAACAAAGGTACTTGTTATGTTTCCTTAAGGAGGTGATAAGTGAGCTTCCGATAGTTATTGAGTCCCAAAAGGCTCGTATACAAGGTTATGATGTGGTTAGTGGTTGGAGAAATGTAGACAAAATATTTGAGTTGTGTATGCAATATATCCATGCTAGACATCAGGAAATTGTTGACTAATACCCCTGTTCTCCCAACACAATATGCAAAGATGAAATTGAAGAATATAGGGCACTCCTTGAGCTGTTGAAAACTCAAAGAACAACATTTGAACATGCCTGTGATTTCCTAATGAGCGGAAAGGAAGAGTTCCCTTTTGATGATTATGAAGAAGATCACAATGACAAGAGTGATTAGATACAAATAGACAATATAACTATTGGTGGAAGGGATGAGGGTAGATCCTATAAGGTGCAAATTTTTGGCATGAGACATAAAGATGTGGAAACATATGACACAGGCCAATATCTCTTTCCTCCCAGTTTTTCATATGAAGAAGTTGAATATGGGAAGGAAGTGTTGTGTCCTCTTGAGCGAGAAAAGCAGCAGCTTGTTGCAGAGCTAGAGTTGAAGATAGCTCAATGTGCTACCCTGAAGAATTCAAATTCTTTCTCAATAGGTGGAAAGGATGGTCTGCCTTATGAGGAAGATTTTTCTTACTATGCTGATGAGGATAATTAGTATGATGCATCTAGATTTGATTCCATGAGAGAAGAGGAATATATTGATTGTGATGCAACTGATACAAAGTTTCAAGAGGAGCATAGTGCTGATGCAAAACAGTATGAGTTGCCCACATAGAATATCCAAGGGAACTCACACAGCCAACCCATAAGTCCAACTCACCATGTGAAGACAGCCCATATGGATGTAGCTGTAATGCAGGTTAGAAATGGATATCAATTGAGAGATAAGCAACTGCCTGCACAAAATGATATTATTGCTAGACTAGAGGGAAACTCTATGGGTAGTAATAAGAAATCACAATGGGTAGAGGATAGGATTAGGAGCATCAATGTTTACAGAAAAAGTGACAGAGAAAAAACAGTCTAGTGCAATAGTGGGTAGTGAAGAAGAAAGAGGTGCTACCAACTCGTGAACATGAAGTTCAAAAGGGAAGAAAGCTGATTGATGAATCACAATTAGTTCAGCCCCTATCATTGCAAGAGCTATGTGTAGGCAATGAGATGAAGGAGAAACCATATGTCCCCTCCTTTTGTAATGCTCCCTCCTTTCTCATTCTGTTCCCTCAAGGAAGAACAATAAAAGGGAGAATAATTAATACTATAAAAAAGAAAGAAAATATTAAACTATAAGTAACCAAAAGCCAAGAGGCATCATATGAAGGGTTATGACTATTGGAGTAAAAAGAGGTATATAAGAAGATAAATCAAAATGTGCAGAAATATTATATATTTTCCCTTGTGAAGTATTCAGCCACCGAGGATGAAACCCCTCAAAGATTCAGAGATTTAAGGACGAAAACCCTTAGTTTCTCTTACCAAATTTGTGGACAAAACCCCTGATAGAAATTTAGGAAACATTTCAAGACATTTAGTATTTTCAAATTTGTACTAAAACTTCAAATCTGAATTTTATAATTATCAAAATTATAAGTTTAAAGTTAGATTAATATTTATAATTTGTTATGCAAGTGTTATTATGAGTGGGATATTTATTTAAGGCAAAAATAAGGAAATTTTAGAAAAGGACATTACAATTGGTATTAGAGCAGCAGTCTTGCCAGCCTGTGGGTCTAAATTCAATTAATAGGGAGCCAAAGAAATCAATGGGACTTGGAAAGAGAAAGGAAAAAACTAGAGGCAGCATTACAAGAAACTAGCAACCAAATTAAAGGTAGAGGAAACAACAAAATGGGCGATCGTGAGGTAGAATGAGAGAATGAATGGAAGGCTTGTATGCAACGACAAGAACAAACAACACAATTTCTACTTTAAACACTTCAAAATATGAATAATACAAGTAGTTCCCTTAGGCCTGCACAAGGTAATGGAGGAGATGGTAGTAACTCAAATCATTCAAAAAATAACAATAGGACTCCATTTGGATCACCACCCAAAATAACACAACCCACATTTTTACCTAGAGATGAGCAATCATGAGAAGAAGAAAGGCCAAACATCTCAAGAGGAGAAAAAAGACAACTCAACAAAGATCTGCAGCATAGATTAAGTAAGCTGACTCTCTCCACTTTTGATGGATCAAGGAAGGTCGCTGCATGATCATGGGTCCAAAAACTAGGCACCTATCTTTCTCTTAGCCCCATGATAGAAGATGAAGCCATTAAGTTTTCCGTTCTTCATTTAGAAGGAACAACACATGAATGGTGGCGTCATGGGCTAATTACACAAGGGAATGATCAAACTATAACATACGCCAACTTCACACAAAGGCTTATTCACAAATTTGATAGAAAACACCCGAAGATACATTTTAAGGAGTTGACACAACTAAGGCAGCAAGGTTCAAAAGAAGAATGTGTAGCAGAATTTCAAAGGATCTTAGTCATGGTGTCAGATATTATTGAGAAAAGACTTAAGTTTTTATTTATTGAAGGGTTTCAGAATTACTTAGGGGGCTGGTCCAAGATTTTGAGCCATCGTCTCTACAAGATGCTATTCAAAGGGCTTTACAATTGTAAGACACCACATCTAAGAACAAAACCTGTTCCAAGAATGTACCATCAGGGTCACATAAGCAACCCTTTCACAAGGATATTTCTCAACCAAAGGCATTACCTCCTCAATCCAATAAGTTGGAAGAATCCAAGAATGAGCTTTGAAGGAAGAAATTGTGCTTTAATTGTAGAGAGCCATGGGAACAAGGGCATAAATGCTCAGGAAAATGGTATGTTTGTTACATAACATGTGGTCATAGAGGAGAGTTCAAAGGCAAAAAAGCTAGAACTCGAGAGTGTTTTGAAGTTGGTTGAGCATGAGGATTTGGAAGCAGAGAAGCCTTTTGGAGGTACACTCGCCACACTTTCAGGAGCACCTAGATATCACCCCTTCCAAGTGTGAGGAGTGCTTCAAGGACATAAGGTAACAATTTCAATTGATAGTGGTGCTACCCATAATTTTATTGATGAGGGGTTAGTTACTAGGTTAAAATTGAAGGTGGATAATTTTGAAGGTTTCAATGTGGTTGTGGCCGATGGATTTGCTCTTCCATCCACACAAAGGATACAATTTGACATCACTTTGGGTAGGCACAAGGTTCATGATGACTTTTATGTGGTGGGCGTCAATGAGAGGGATGTAGTTTTGGGGGTACAATGGTTACACTCACTTGGGGAATTCCTGCATAATTATCAAACTATGGAACTTAAATTCAAAATTGAGGGTAAAGAGGTGATTCTTCAAGGTTTTTCTAATGGAGCTCCAAGGGTTGTTTCTACAAAGAGAATGGAGAGAGCTTTTCGTAGGGGACAAGTGATTGGGAAATACAATGTCTTATTACCTAAGTTACCGAATCGCCAAGAAACTAGGCTGATTTTGGGTACTCTCAAAATTGAAATCAGTGAAAAATCAGTGGGGAATCAGAGTGGAATCGGATTTTTTGTTTTTTGACCTTGGAAAACACTAAACCACGTTTTTAATTCTTGAAAATGCCTTTGATTGCACCCTTTTTTAATGATAGGTCGGATGATGGAAACAGAGGAATAATCAAGGTGTCTATCAAAGAATATGTGGGTAGGATGGATCTGGTCTGCATAGTTAATACCCTGACACTCAGATTAGTTCTTAATCTTTCCTAACCTAGCGATAGGGATGCGACAAGAGGGAACGGGGAGAAGACATTTAATGGGGACTTGATAATTTCATTCAATATCTATTATATTGTTTATTAAATTATATATTAATAATTATATAATAAATAATATATTAATAATTATATGAGCTAGTATATATTATTATTTATATTAGTATATTATTTACTAAATTATATATTAATAATTATATAGTAAAATTCTAAATTAAAACTTGTATAAGTTATACATCATTGTTAAATATTAATATATTTATTTTTAATAAATAGATTTAATTTTTAATGTATATTTTTATGATTTTTATATGTTTTTTGTATAGACATACCCAACCCCATGAAAGTTTTTGCTGTACCGACATACCATACCCATACCCGTATCCGATTCCAATTCGACAACTTAGCTTATTACTAATAGACCTTCAACCACAAACAAACAAGCTACTCATATAGAATAAAATAGAGGGTCCAAAGTAGGCATCTCTCACATCAAATCATCTGATTTTTCCATGTTAATTGTTCCTTCCAATTTGGAGTTTGAAGCTTTCAAGGATGAAAATCATTCGTGATGGAGGTTTGGAAGAGAAAAAACCTCTTGGTTTTCTATAGTTGGATTTGGGGTCAAAAACCTTCATATCTATTGAGGTGATTCTATTCAAGAATCACATTTGGGCTTATTGATTGCAGTTCAATTCATATTTGCAAGCAAATTGCACCACATCAACAAATCAACATTTTTGGCCAAGTTTTCTAGTCTACATGTTGCTGCAATAGTGATTTATTGAAGATTTCAGCTTTTGGTGGGTTAGAATGATTCTGTTTGAAACTTTGAAGATCTTGGAGATCCAACCTTGGTGAAGATTTCAAAATTTATTGAAGATCTTGGAGATGCAAGCTTGGTGAAGATTTCAAAATTTATTGAAGATCTTGAAGATTTATAGAAGCAAATTTTTGTTCTAGTGATTTTGATAAGGGTTTCATTTCAGATCTGCATTGGGGCACTGCCCTATCAGTATACCTGTGATTTCAATTAAAATGTATAAAGCTTCTGTATGAATTAAGGAATAGCCGCAATTCCTTTTAGAGGCTGCCGCACTACTTTAGGTGCCCATCTCACCTATCATTGTGAGTTTTTTCTTATTTTCTGTATACATTATACTTCAGTCACTTTAGTTGCAGCCTTTGGTGTTTGGAATTGCTGCAATTTAGCAATTAATTAAGTCTGCTCATTGGCTCTAATTCTGTGCAAAGGAATATATGGTGATCAAGATTTAATTGTTGCCATAACAGATATAAAATTTAGAGTAGCTGGATTTTATTATTTATTAATATAACAGTGTTCCACGGGGTTTTGGGGACGAGGACAGGGGGACAGCAGGGGACGTGTTTCGGGGACGCGGGGACAAGGGGTCTAAACTTGGGGGCGGCAGGGGGACAGTGGGGGGACGGTGATAGGGGGGCGGCAGGGTGCTGAAATACATATAGTACTTGAAAAAATAGTTATGAAAAGATGTATAAGAATTATACATCTTGGAGACAACTAGGAGTCCCCTAAACGTCTTGAGGACACCCCAGCGTCCTCGAAGTCCTAGCGGCATCTTGGAGACAGCAACACTGGTGGTGGGATGGTGGCGCTGGTGGTGGGCTAGTGGGGGGACGTCCCCCCCAAATTCCCAAGTCTCCGAGACGTCCCCGTCTAGGAAACACGGGGTTTTCTGGGGGGTCGCGTCCCCGTGGAACTAATATATTCAGATATTGAAATCAGAAATGCACATTGGTTTCAGCAGTAGGAACATAAATTATGTTGCATAAGTTTGGCAGATCTTTAAGAAGTCATTAAAGTGGTGTTTCTGTGCTTACCCAATATTAACAACAGTGATTCATATTATCTGTTAAATGGCAGTTTGGGTGGATTCTAAAGTTTGTTTGGTGTTAGGGTTTGAGAGTAAAGATATATGCTGACAAGTGATATTCAGAACTTGTAGTTATCTTTGGGGTTTGTTGACCATTTGTATCGTTGATTTGTTGTTAGAGTGGATTGGTAGTAATTGCCGTTAATATAGTATTTATCAGCATTGAAGATGAATTAACATTATATAAATACTGCTGTTTGGAGTTGCATATTTGATTGACAAGGATTATTAAAATTATCATATATTGCTGATCAGCATTAATTTTAGTAGGGTTTGGTATCTACATTGGTCATTTGATTATTGTTTTAGCTTGCACCTATTTGATAAATCATCCATTTCCTAGACTTGTCCTTTTGGGGACATTACACTCATTGAACTTGCCCACAAATGGAGTGAAATTGGGTTTGTCAGATTTGAATCCTTCTCTATTGTTTTTCTTGAAGTTTGATAATGGCTGCAACACTTGTTCCTACCACATTAGTCATGGTAGTAGGGTTGTGAAGATCTATTTCTGCTGCTATCTAAGTGTTCAAAACTAGGATGAATTTAGTAATTTACAGATTCTAAACGGCTCATCCTTCTAATATTGTGGGACACACTTGAGTAGCTTAGTTTCTTCCAATACTATGTTGCAATTATGCCTCCTTGTGTCAGGTTTTGGAAGTCCATCTTTTGATCATAGAATAGCTGTGGTAGCCACCTTTTGTGGAATAGGGTTACAAAAGTATCCCACATAATGCCTTGTCATTGTTAGTTTTAGGATCAGAAATAAAAGCAATCAGAAAATGCAACACATAAGACAATGAACACCACAAGATACCCTGGGAAAACCCTTCAACTCGAGGGAGAAAAACCCAGCAAATATATCACTTATATATTTGAGAAATAAGAGCAGAAATCTGCTTACAACTCAGGCACAATTCAATGCCGATTTTGATACAATGAATAATCGCACCTCTCCTAGATGCAGATACAAATAAATATGTTTCTCCTTGAAATCGATCTGCTGCTACAGGAAGATGATCTGCTGCTCACGTATGAACTCCTTCTAGGCATGCGAATTATAATGAATGAACTTGATGAATAATTCGATAATCACAAGAGTGAACATAGCCTTCTATATATACATGATCGCACCTCTTCAAGAAGGATGTCGGCCTCAACATGAAACAATGCATCTCTTTTATCAAGGAGAAGTCAGCCCATTACAAATGAAAAAAGGTGTCCCTTCATAAATCGCAACCAATAAATTAAATAGCCGTTGGCTATTATTTAATTTATTATTTATTAATCATGCCGCTGGAAGTATGGGCCCCGCGGCTGTAAACATCAACAGTCATGTGAGTCCCATTTCATCTTTCAGGTTATCCCACTAAGTTGCCACCTCCAGTCAATTGGTAAGCTATCCATTGGGCTATCGAATTCACAAAATAATTTCTCAACTCAAAGTACTCTCATTTGGATTAACTAAGATTCGACTACATCTCCAAGCTTGGTTCCATTGTACTTTGGTGGAAGAACTTCCTTAAGGTCTTTGAACAATTCATCATTCATCTATCTATTCTATTGTTCCTATCTTCTTGGTGGTGGCTCATTTTGATTGGGGATCTCAATCTCTTATGGAGGTTTCATTTCCTCAAAATTAGATATGTTCTCATTAAGCATCTCTTCATTGCTTGTTCTCAACTAATTAAAGTTTTGCTCCAACACATTCATCTTATCTCATGGAGAAGGGATAGCTAAAATTTCTCAACAGCTGTTGCTGAAAAAATTTAGGAGCCTTTTGCAATCAGGTGGTCCCTTGGATTTTAGAGGAGCAGCTAATGGTAAAAATATAAGCTGAGAAATTTTAAGAAACTTGTGAACCTGTGGCAAGATTCATAAAGAAAGTGGTGAGTACCTTGCTGAAGACCCTAATTTAGTATGTTGGTTGACCCTTGTGTGTTACATTATTTCTATTTGACTGCCTTCTTGATCATTAAGTTATTTTGCTAATATTGCAAAATTCACAATTGGCAAAACAGGAGAGAGATAACCGCACACAGTCACAATCTGGACATGTTTCGAAGAAGTCAGAAGACAAAGAGAGGAAGAAGCCTGCAGGAAAAGAACTTCCATCTCAATTTCATGGGAAAGAAAATGCACCTGCTAATGGTATTCAGCCTGATAAAGGTCCTAATGTCACACAGGTAATACCTAGTAAATATGTTTCAGCTTTTCCATTATATAGTATACTATGTTGTTTCTGATAGAATAGTTAAATTCTGATGCATGCAAATTAATTGTCCTCTTCTCAGATTCTCATACGGTTTCCTAATGGAGATCGAAAAGAGCGTAGATTCTTGTGCACAGACAAGGTGCATTCTATTTACAAATATGTTGATTCCTTGGGTTTAGTAGGTGTTGGAAGTTATAAGTTAATTGCAACTTTTCCAAGAAGAGAGTATGGTTCTGAAAAAATGAACTTGACCTTGAAGGAAGCAGGGCTTCATCCACAGGCCAGTTTATACCTAGAGGTCTCTCATAAACAGTGAGCCTGTATATTTACTTAAGGCTTAGTACTCCTTGCATATAAATAAATATGTATAGACTTTTTCCCTTACGTAGGGAATTATCCTCAAACTACCGAATTATAACTTGGATTGTGTATTCATGTTCAACAAACTATAGAAAAAAGATAATCCTAAAAAGTGACAAGTGATTTGGATTCATACTTGTTAGTGTAGAAGAAAAGAAAATCTTGTAAAGAAACAAAGCAGTACAATGCATGTACCTGTTGATAGCAGATTTACTGCAGTAATCATCTGTATCTATGTATAGAATTAAAGGTAGCTCACCAATGTGCACGAATAAGTTGTTCTGTACTAAATATGATTATATACTTGTCATGCATGGTAATAAAGACACACCTCTAAATTAAATAAAAAAACCACATTTACTAATTATTTTTTGGTCATACATATTACAATACATGTTTTTCTAGACTGTGGTCACTGCTAACCTGCACTTTCTAGCCTTTTTGATTATTTTTCTTGTTTTCATTTTTTTCAGTGGCTTCAATGTACTTCACAAATAATGTCTTTACTACATTGATTTACAAGGATGGCTACTATGTTCTTACATATCCCAGGAAGCTGCTCAAATTTTATCGCTCTGAAGTGTTGCATTAACTTGTAACTTTGTGCATTATATTGGAGATAGAATTTATGCTTTATAATTTATTTGTTTTTTATAAGGATGACTACCATGGTGTAATATATCATATGAACTTCTAAAATTAAATGTCTGATGAACTTACATTGTCAACTTGTGAATATGCTTGCCTCATAGATCAACCACCAAGCTTTCGGTAGAAAGAAATCAAAATTAGTTCCCATATATAACCATACGTTCATTGTATTTTAGTTATTTTTTTTTTATTTTTTTTTGGGAACAATGAATTTATAATTTTATCAATTAAAGTTTTTTTATTGATTTGAATATTTTCAGCCACTATTTGTTATCATAATGCCTCTCATTTAGTTTCTAACTTCTTTGTATTTAAATAATTTGAAGTCCATTTAATTATGTAGTAATAGTGTTATAGACTGAAAACAAAAATTACATGAAAAATGTTACTATATGTTATCAATTAAGCATAAAAAATATCTAATAAAATAATTAGACAAGTATAAACAGATAAAAGTTTGTAGCATGTAGTGGCAGTAATGTACCATACAATTGTGTAAAAGATTTAAATAAGGCAATACACTTCGCTTAAGTTCTAACATCTTTGTATTTAAACAATTTTAAGTCCATTCAATTATGTAGTGGTAGTATTGTAGAAGTAAAGTAAGTTACATGAAAAAAAAAATTATTATCTTTTATCAATTAAGCATAAAAAATATCTAATAACATAATTATATAAGTATAGATAGATAAAAGCTGGAGTTTGCAACATAGAGTTTGTGGCAGCATTGTACTATAGAATCATGTAAAAGATTGGGTGAGACAATGTTCTTAAGTTCTAACTTCATTGTACTTATAACAATTTCAAGTCCACTTAATTATGTAGTAACAGTATTGTAGAATTAAAGTAAGTTACACGAATAAGGTTATTATTTGTTATCAATTAAATTATAATAAGTATCTAATAAAATAATCATACATGTGCAAATCATATAAATTAGAGTTTGCAACAACAACACTAGACTCATATAAAAGTTTTAAGCCCTTCCAAAATTCTATGGTTATCATCAATAAAAAAAAACATAAAAATACATAATTAATTTAATAAATTAATTAATAAACTAAAATTAATTTGATAAAATAATTAATAAATTAAAATTAATCTGATTTTTTTTTAAATTATGAATAGGCGCCTAGATTATCATTTACAAAATAATATTGCACATACACAAAAAAAGTGGGTGGATAGAAAATCGCATCCTTAGAATCCATATAGGGTGAAGTTCGGAGCATAAACCTAAGAAACAAATACAAAGTTGCTAGATAGCTACTGTAGTATTAGAGAGGGGAGGAGGATCTCAGTCATTTGACTTTCCCCATACATCAATGGGTCTGAAGTATCTTCGAGAGGGTCCACCCATCTTAATTATTTTCTTTAGTTTTTTCTTCTTTAGTAGCATGGGTTGGTGAGTTGGCAAGATCCAGTTGAGGAAACTTGTTGGAGTCATACCAACTAGAAATGCCACTAGTAGGCCACCCAGAAGATCCTCTTGCATGTGGCAAGGAGGTGAAGCATCGACAAGTAGTCGTGACCAACCACATTTACCACAACTTCTTGCAATCAGGGGAGAAGCTTGGGAACAAGCCTCCCGGGTACCTCGAGTAGAAAGACTCCTTCCATGATGACACCTCCAAGGAGGTGAGTGGCCCCTAGAAAAAGAGGGAGACAAAGGAATTTTAGAAAACACACCTAGAGCATTACCCCATCAGACAAGGAGCTCCTATAAATGTGCCACCTTAAGTGCAAATTTGTTAGCCTGCACTTGAATTTGCAATAACACATTGGAATCATAGCTTTAGGAAAAAACAAAACATGCTTACCAACAAAACAATTAGCAAAATAGTTGATTTTCTATCTTTTGATATGCTAAAGAGAATTTCCACCTAAAAAGCATGTCATATCTAGTTTAATTTTGTGAGGGATGTGATGCCAATCCCCTAGAAGAACCATATGCCAAAAAAAAGGGTTATATCTGAATGGGTTGAAGAAGTCATGGATCCAAGTCAAAAGACTCTAGACTCTAGGACATAACCAAAAAGAATGCTTAAAAGACTCTAGTTGCACACATAAAGGGCAACAAGGATCAAGAACATCTAAATGAAGTAACATGGACCCCATAAGGACTTGGAAAAGAATACACTTGACAAAGTGGCCAATTTGGGTTCCATAATAGCCAACCACATGGTATGAAATATGTGTTGTCAAATCAAAATCGGTGTACAAATGCCACTGTTGATTCAAAGTTGGAACCATGGGCAAGTCAAGAGAGCCAAAGATATCCCTGCCAGGGTTTGTAATTTTAGAAAGCAATGTTTGGACATCACTTCTAATCTTTCCACCGAGGCTTGGGAGAATGGATACCAATTTTGTGAACCATATAAGTTGAAATTGCCTCCAATATCGAGTCAAAAGTTTAACGATCTTGATTGGAGAGTGAAACTTGGTTTTGGCTTCATTCTAGGTTAAAAGCCTCATAGAGGCTCTGAAAAAGAGGTCTAGTAGACCTTGAAATCCTTTCTTATAAACTCTCAAGGCGTGTATCCATGGCTACCTAGCCAATGGGTGGTCTTAGCTTTGTAGAATAAGGGACCACCAAATATTATGTTGGTTGATGGAGAACCCACTAGAGAATCTAGAACCGTTCCAAAAGAGACAGGATTGTGTGACCTCCCAAGCTCTCCAAATACTTTTTATCACATAAGTCCCTTGAATCTACATTGATCTTTCATAGTGAGAAGGTTTTGGAGCCCAAAGCTCATCCAGTTAGACCATCCAAAAGGATATCTAGAGGCAATGCAATGTTTACAAGAATTTTCTAGGCTTCATCGCCTTCAAGGGCATGGATAATCCACTTAGTGCAAAAATACAAACCTTAGTGTTGGGTGGATAGAAGCTCCAAAACTCCAAAGTCTTGAGGGACTCAACGTAACTCCTATGAAACCCTATGAAATTTCTTTTTGATTTTTTGAGGAAGCTGAAAGAAAATCACATAGAAGTTTTTCCAAATTATAAGAGGCTTTAGCATGAACCCAACATGATGATTAATACACATGAGGTTGCGAGAATCTTGGCACAAACCTAAAATTTCCCTACTAAAGAGGGGGATTTTATGGTCCACTATGCCAACTTTTTCGATTATGGTAAGAATAGCTTGCCAAAGAGATAGATGTGAAACGTAGAAAGCAAAAGGGATGCTTAAGAAATTGAAAAAATCTCCATGAGTAATCCATTTCCAACCATGAGAGCTAAGTCAAGAAGGTGTGAGGAGGAAGGATTGAGGATTATCTATAACATTAAGTCTTGTGCCACTAAATGGAAAAAATAGAAGATTTGGATATAATATCAAGGCACTTAAGCACTTGTTTTATATTTTTCTCCTCTTCAATGAGAGTGAGAAAGAATTCATCTACAAAATGGCCATTAACAAGCTAAGCTGAGGAGTTAGGTAAAATAATTCCCCTAACCAACCTTGAGACACAAAATGCACTAGGAGGTAACAAAATCCTTCAACAATAAGCACATATAGGATTGGAGCCAAGGGGCAACCTTAGAAAATAGATCTAAAAATCCTAAAGGCATTGGATTGTTGTCCATTAACGATAATGCAAGTTGAGGCATCAACAAAAAGCATGGTAGTAGATTGTGAATGAAATGAGGCCCAAAAATCAAAAGCTCAAAGCATGGCTAAAATAAATGAGGATTCAATGCGATCGTAAGCTTTGGCAAAGTCATTTTTTAGAAAAATTACCTTATGTTGAGAACTCCTAGCCCATTCCATACCTTCCTGATGACAATAATATTATCTAGGATATATCTAGATTTAATGAATTCACTTTACTCTATCTTCACAATTTGAGGAAGGAGATTACTCGTCTTCAAGGCCAACGATTTAGCAATCACCTTTTATGAAACATTGAGCAACTTGATAGGCCACCAATTGAAAATATTCATCAGGTCTCTAGCTTTGTGTATCATTTTGATATTTCATTTATTAATTATTTTCCCTAATGACTTGGAGTGGTAGGCTTAAAGATAAACTTTATGCAAATCCTCACTAACACAATTCTACAGGACCTTATAGAACTCACAAGGGAAGCCATCACATCTTGGATTCTTGTCATTGGTCATAGTGTGAATAGCCAACTTATGATCAACAATGGATAGTGATTGATCATAGAAGACTTGTTGAGAGGAGCAAAGCCGACAAGGAACAATCTTGATGCATTCTTGAAGGGCCTAGTTTGTTTCAAGTGAATTTTCTTAGGCAATGAAAACTAGCTCATAATGTTTGACAAAGGCTTGAAGAATGGTTGGAAGTGCTATGACAACATTTTTTCAATCCTTAATATGTTTGAGACCATGAGATATGATGAACTCTAAGGGTTTAAAAAAAAATTATAGGCTCTATCTCTGAATTTGAGCCAATAAAGCTTGGCTTTGATTTGAACACCTCTAATAGAATGTTTATCAACAATTTATTTATGGTGCCAAAGCTCCACCACCCAAACTTGCAAAGAAAAGGAAAAAGGGTCAACCTCAAGAGTGATTGTAGCCCTACAAAGCTCCAAGGTTGTGGCCTTGTATGCACATTGCCAAAAAAAATCAATTGGCACCCTAGATACATAGAAAGTGGGATGTGCACTTGATGGCTTTATTCCACCAAGTAATCCAACTAGTTGGTTAAGTGGGCTAGGCTTCAATCTTCCATTTTTTGATGTGGGCCAATGAGGGTTGATGACCCGACAAAGAAATGTTAAAAAAAATGAGTTTTACATCTCTAAGGAGTTCCCACCTATCATTGAACTTTGAATTGGATGGGAAAGTGATCTAACAGAGTAATACTTGAAAAAGGCTCCACCAAGAGTGAAAAGCAATTGGCAATGGATAAAAAAGATTGTAAAAATCATCGCACAATTCAAACATTTAAAGACTATCAGAGCCGCCAATAGTGGCATAGTATGATGGTTAAGTTGTTGTGGTGTTGTTCTTTCCATCAAGGTTCAAAACCCATTGGGGTGTAATTTTTAAATGTTTAAATTGGGGATGAGGTCCCCCATTTGTGACCTCACCGATCCATAGCTACAAGTCAAAAGCATTTACCCCTTAAAATAATAAAGACTATCAGAGCCAACCAAGAAATTGTTCCACATATACCGATGTGGATGATTGTGGAAGTGGGTCATATTGGGATAAAAATGACCTAATTTATTGCACATGTAATATCATGACTCATGCTCTCCAAATACCCATAAAAAAGGTAGGGTCTTGTCTTTAACATATGTCATCTCATCCATATTAAAGCCCCCACACATAATCCAAGTATTAGAAGGCAATGAACCAACAATCTATCACCACAAAAGTTATCTCTCAACATCATTGGAAGCATAAATATTTATAATACCAAAAGAATGTTTGTTGACATTTAAGAGGATCCAAATGACACAATTAGTGGGGTCAAAATCGTGGTTGACAACATATTGATACCACCTAGATGAGAAAGGTGATGACCCCTCGTGACTAGTATCATGAATGTTGCAAAATATAGAGCCGGTTAGCCAAATGACATGACAAGCAATTGAAACCAAAAAATTAGTGATCCTCACTTCCTACAAGAATAAAACATCTATAGAAGATTACTTCTAATGATATCCTAAATGAAATATTTTTTAAAGAGTTCGATAATACCTTGGACATTCCAAAAGAGAAAATTCATTAATGGGAATTAAGTGGTATGTTGTCACTATCCAACTCCTAAAGAGAGGAATAACGATTTCACAAAAAATATCCTAGTGAAAGAATACCCAAATAAATATTAGGAATTGATATTCTTCACTTCTCAATAACATTCTCTCCTTCTAGCCACCTAAGAGGACTACAAGACTATCTTAAAGGCTTAAGGGATGAGGGAGATTAAATAGGCTCTTTCAACTAAGAAGACATAACCAACGTTGGTTGAGGCATCCAAGGAAACCTTAGCCTAGAAGAGGTCTCACTTGAGGGTGAGATAACTCTTTTTCCCTTCTTTGAAGGATGTGCAATGGTAGTAGACTACACTTTGGGAATTGAATGATCCAAAGTGGCCTAAATTTTGGCTTGAGAACCGCTAGGGTTAACATTCTTTTCTTTACAGTGGGAGATCGTTGTCTATTTATCCTCAGATTTTGAGGTGGGAACCTCTACAAATCAAGAAACATCGACTAACTAAGGAGGTGATTTGACCTAGAGGACCATCAAAGTGCAATTCTTAATTGTGTGCTTTGTGAATTGGCACTAAAAATAATTGTTGGGTAGATTGTTGTAAAACACACACTAGGTGTGACAAACGTTACCAATCCAAATATCTATAAACTTTTAGATCTTTGGCCAGGTCAATCACAATACAAACATGCTTTTGTGGATGAGCCTAATAAAATATATCATGATTAACATAAATGAGCTTCCCCAGCAAGGCAACCATGGTATGTAAAAATTTCTAGCAAGGAAGGGGTAAACCCAAGAACTCGAGCCAAACTGACACGCAATTTCTTCTCATTTAAGACAGAGAAATCACACATCTAGGGTTGAAAGACCAATAAAGATGCATGGACATACCAAGGACCATGCTGAAGGATATCTTTTACATGGCTAGCCTCAACAAAATGAAAAAAATAAAGAACCCTTTAGTGAGGTTCTGGATGGCATCAAGTTGGAACCTGTGTGGGGTCCATTGCTTGTTGACCTAGTCCCAAAGCATGCTTTTAGGAGTGTGTCTATGAACTCAGAATTCAATCTACCTGCTTGAACACATAAAACAAAACATATCACACTGTTAGATCATATACAGGAAAGAAATCAAGGTTCCCCATGAAATTAGATTGCCACATTGTCATAGGAAAACAGGTATAAAACAATATGAAATAAAGAGATCCTATTTTAAACAAGCAACTATCAATCCCATGGGGGAATTGGTGCTGATTGGTATGTCGAAATCAACCCTTTCCCAATTCCTGTTTGTAAGCTTTGTGACTCTTGATGGTGATATCAGCTAGTTTAAATGGAATGAACAAGATTAGCTCTCAATTTAAGAGAGTAACCTTGCATGAAATTTGTGGAATGAAGATGAATTTGAGCATAGTAAGTTTACTCAAAGTTGTGGATGAAATGAAGTATAGTATACTTGCTTGAATTGTAGATATTGAAATGAGGAGAGAAGCCTCCAATTTATAGATTTCCAAAATGGAAGAGAGAATGAAATAGAGCAATGTGAGATCATTCAACATCCAATGGCCAAGTGCCACTTGTCAAGATGTGAATGGCGAAGGAATGAGCACATTTTGGTCAATGTGCATGATAAATGCGATTAGGTGGACTTTCAAATTTTTTGAAATGACATGTGAGAGGGAAAAAAGAATGAAATAAATGCCACTTGGCTCAATGCACAAGGACATGTAAGAGGAATGAATGCCTTGTTGGATGTACAAATCCACTTGGACTTTTTTGAATTCAAATTGAGGGAATATTCCCTTTGATGCCATGTGAGGGAAAATAGATGAATTAATAAATCACAGTATTTGATTTATTGTGCAAGTTGCATTCTCTAGAGAATGTGACATAGATTAAATAAAAGCTTAATTAATCTAATGAGGAATTTAGGAGATGTGACAATTTAGATTTAAATTGATTAATTTAAATCAGAATTGAGAGGAATTGGTTTAATTAAATAAATGACTTTGATTTATTTAACTAAGTGGGAAGATGTTAGATTAAATCAAATAAGGTTTTGATTTATTTAATTTAATAAAAGGACTTTAGAGACTTTAATCAAATAAAATGATTTATTATTTAATTAAACATAAACATAAGGTTAATTAAATTAAATTGATTAATTTAATCACTGGAGGAGAAAGACTTAATCAAATAAATAATGATTTATTAATTTAAGAGATAGAATATGATGAAAAGCTGAGAGTATGATTCAGGAAGAAATGTTGTTAATAAACATGATCAAGTGTGTCGAACCGAGATTGCTCATTTTCCATGTCTACATTTTGCCCCTTTTTGAAGCAATGTACTTGTTGCATTGGTTCAAAGAATAAATTGTTGTTCTCAAAGTCAAAAATTTCTTGATTTTTCAGATGCCCCACTGTTGCCCCAGCGGAAGGATATAAACCCTAAAACATCTCAAAATACCAAAAACAACCTCAAAATATCTAAAAAACCCAAAATGGTGCATCCATTTCATCTCGCTTTCACCTGTGATTTGTCATCACTCATAATAAAGTCAATCGTCACTTTCACCCTTGGATAAGTCAGTCAAAAGCAAGTTTAGCAGGTTCCAAAGTGAACACCTAATCATCAGAGTCTTAAGCCTAAGTCAGTAAGCAAACAAGTTGGTCAACTCAAAGTATCAATAGCCTATCACCCAAATTAGTCTCATCAAAACCCTGATCACAACATGTCCTAGGATGAAGCTTTCCTGCAATGGACATAAGCATCAGGTACTTCACAGTAGTTAGTCTTGGCTAGCAGTATGAAGAACATTAGCTTTTTTGGTTTGCTTTATTTGGTCTTTTATTGACTTATCTTATTTTGTGCTCATTCCAAGTACCTCTCGATGATGCCTAAACAAAACAGGTTTAGAGAGAAAGGAATGGGGCAAAGATCATTATCTTTTTATCTGCTGCCCTTGTGGGATACACTTGTAAAATAACTTAGTCATATATGCTTTGTTTGGTTTGTGGAGAGGATGTTTTAGATATCTTGTTGACCACATAAGAAAAGATTGCTTTCCTATATTTTGGCTCGATATGTGTAGAATCTCTGAACTACATCTTGAATGAAGTATGTACGCTAAGTGTGAACAAGAATACTCCTATTTGATTCTCAAGTCAAAGTCCATCACACTAGGTACAACGCCATCCTGGTCCTTTATACCTTGATGCATCATACCTACGTGTGTTATCAAACATAAAGTAATTGGCCCTTTGAAAATCCCAACTCCATGGTAAGCAAATCATCAATCATCATCTTGTGTGGATCTTCCTTCCATTCTTCTCATTCTTCTATCTTTACTAACATTTCTATCTAAAATCAGTGTCGCATCAATATATACACGAGACTACCCATAGTCGATGACTGTCTATACATCATCAAATCTGTCTACATCAAAAAATTATCTTTCATCCTCTCATCAATAGAACCACTCCTCTCGCATTTTTATTGTGATCTCGATCAAAAAATCGAACATTTTCGCTCCATCTCTTGAGAGGGCAACATACCAGCAATATCCTTCCGCTGGGGCAATAGTGGGGCATCTGAAAAATCAAGAAATTTTTGACTTTGAGCACAACAATTTATTCTTTGAATCAATGCAATAAGTACATTGCTTCAAAAAGGGGCAAAATGTAGACATGGAAAATGAGCAATCTCGGTTTGACACACTTGACCATGTTTATTAACAACATTTCTTCCTGAGTCATACTCTCGGCTTTTCATCATATTCTATCTCTTAAATTAATAAATCATTGTTTATTTGATTAAGTCTTTCTCCTCCAGTGATTAAATTAATCAATTTAATTTAATTAACCTTATGTTTTTGTTTAATTAAATAATAAATCATTTTATTTGATTAAAGTCTCTAAAGTCCTCTTATTAAATTAAATAAATCAAAACCTTATTTGATTTAATCTAACATCTTCCCACTTAGTTAAATAAATCAAAGTCATTTATTTAATTAAACCAATTCCTCTCAATTCTGATTTAAATTAATCAATTTAAGTCTAAATTGTCACATCTCCTAAATTCCTCATTAGATTAATTAAGCTTTTATTTAATCTATGTCACATTCTCTAGAGAATGCAACTTGCACAATAAATCAAATACTGTGATTTATTAATTCATCTATTTTCCCTCACATGGCATCAAAGGGAATATTCCCTCAATTTGAATTCAAAAAAGTCCAAGTGGATTTGTACATCCAACAATGCATTCATTCATCTTACATCTCCTTGTGCATTGAGCCAAATGACATTTATTTCATTCTTTTTTCCCTCTCACATGTCATTTCTCAAATTTGAAATTCCACCTAATTGCATTTATCATGCACATTGACCAAAATGTGCTCATTCCTCAACCATTCACATCTTGACAAGTGGCATTTGGCCATTGGATGTTGAATGATCCCACATTGCTCTATTTCATTCTCTCTTCCATTTTGGAAATCTATAAATTGGAGGCTTCTCTCCTCATTTCAATATCCACAATTCATGCAAGTCTACTATACTTCATTTCATCCACAACTTTGAGTAAACTTACTATGCTCAAATTCATCTTCATTCCACAAATTTCATGCAAGGTTACTCTCTTAAATTGAGAGCTAATATTTTTCATTCTATTTAAACCAGCTGATATCACCATCAAGAGTCACAAAACTTACAAATAGGAATTGGGAAAGGGTTGATTTCGACATACCAATCAGCACCAATTCCCCCATGGGATTGATAATTGCTCGCTTAAAATAGGATCTCTTTATTTCATATTGTTCTTTACCTGTTTTCCTATGATAATGTGGCAATCTAATTTCATGGGGAACCTTGATTTATTTCCTGTATGTGATCTAACAGTGTGATATGTTTTGTTGTATGTGTTCAGATAGGTAGATTGAATTCTGGGTTCACATTTTGGCACTAGAAGGAGGGCTAATATTGTTTACCAACAGTCTGTGATTTTTTTGGCACCGTTCTGTTCTGTTAAAGCTCTCGAGTTGATTAAATTTTACAAAATCTCATTTGTATCTATGTTGCAAGAAAATATGTTTGCATACATGTGTTAATTATTCCTTTAACAGTAGCACCTGCTGTCGTTTATAGTTAAATTTTTCTTTTTGCAAAATACGAGTCTTATTTTGTTCCTTAACAAATGCTTACTATTTATGCAATTAAACCGAACAGGATTTTGCTGCAAAATTTTTGCTTCCCCCATTCCATTATAATTCTCCTGCGCAGTCAGTCCAACCATTCTCTCGCATTACCATGCCTCTCAGTCCGTTCACCCACGGTTTTGCAGTGTCGGCATTTCCCTCAGGCCTTAACTCCTGTCTTTTACCACCTTACCGCGTCGTCTTTATCTTCTACACTCACCGATCTCTCCACCACCTTTTTACTGCCTCATTGCACCCTTCTACCGTACCTGTCACGATAGAGCGGTGTTCACCGCGTTACCGCCAGGTAGCCTTCCATTACCCGGAGTAGTGCGGTAACCGTTCACGGTATTCACAGCTGTCCCACGGTCTACCCACTAACCCTCCACGGTAGCACAATAACCACCTCCCTGTCTTTCTCGACTATCACTGCATCATCACGATTCCTTGCTAAACTGTCTGCGGTATTGCGGTTAACCGCCTGACTGTTACTTGACCATCACCGTGGTCTCCCGCCTAACCGCCTGTGGTAGTGCGGTTGTCTTCCACCATCTTCACCGCGTCACCGCACCACTTGCTCCGACCACCCGCGGTATTGTGGTAGACTTTCCCTAACTGTCACTTCACCACCACCACGCCACCGCAATCTTCAACCCCATCAACCGCGATATCGCGGTAAACCTATTGGCTGACTGCATTTGCCACCCCCGCATCACCGCGCGGTCTATCCGGACTAACCATGGTAAAGCGGTAAGGGTAACGACTGCCCTTAGCCACCAACCGTAATACCGTAGGCCTCGATATGATAGTGAAAGGGCCTAAATTCGGGAAATAAGCAACGCCATAAGGAAATTTTTGCATGTAGAAGGGGCAGAAAAATATTTTTTTCTTTAAGAAATGGCATTTTTTAATAACTTATGTTTAAAGCATGAGAGATTTTTGTGAAATATTTTATTAACTTTGTATTTTCTTTTGTAGAGTTGAATATTGGGACCAAATCAAGGCAAAAACAAGATTAGAGAAATTCACAAAAGCATTTTTAAATGCTTATTGAGCTAGATTTTTCATTTAGTTTCAAAACATCTCACATCTTTCTTTTGGGTTTAAAATTGACCGTTTGATTTGATTTTTTTCAACTTGGTTAAAATTGAACTTTAGACATTTACTAAATATCAATTTGGGTTCTAAAATTGAACAAGGCAACTTTCACATCTCATTTTGGTGCTTAAAACGAACTCATCATTGCTTTTATGGTATAAAATGAACAAGTGTTTTTGATGTTTTGTAATCCTTTTCACAAAGTAATATCACTTAAAAGGCGTATGCGCTTCTCTCGCGCCTCACGGCAATCTTGAAAATCAAAAGTCTTTTTGTGATATTAAGTTGTCAAAAGTATTACCTCCACACTTCATTTTGGGTTTAAAATTGAACAAAACATTGTGCGAGTGTGAGTAAACTTATTGCAAATGTTCTCCCTTTGTTTCTAAACAAAGGTTGATCGAACTGCGAATATGTTTACTCGCTTTTGGTCTCTTGTCGCATGGGTCAGCCTCCATGAACAAAAAGTCCGAACTAAAACCCTTGTTTAGAAAAAGGCCAAATCCTTGTCTATTTTGTTGGTGCAAAAGGTCATGTCCTTTGAAGCCGCCCCACGTTATACATGTGGTTTTGTTGTAGAGATGAAAAGTATGCCATGGAAGATTCATGGGTACTGATGCTTGGCTGACCCGAGAAGTGTGTGTCGTGGAGGGGAGCCAGTGTGGTCAAGCATCTAGTCATCCGCACAAAAAATGTGCAGCTGGATTCGTCTAAGTGGGAACCCAACAAAATATTGTCTCATCATCCTAGGGTTGTAAAATGTGCTTGGAAATGAAAAATACATTGCTTGGTCCTCAAAACATTTGAAAAACAAACATACATAAAGAACTCCAAATTTCAAACCCCTCGGAGGAAACAAATACCTTTGACAAATTTAAGTACTCTTGCTTTCCGTAGGGATCATATTCTTAGAGGTTTCTAAGTGCTTGGATTTTATCATCATTTATTTTCACTAAGGTTAAACCTAGGAAACTTTTGCCCTAATTTCTTTGATTTCCACATAATGGACCTTATGGGATGAAAAAGAAACTGGGACATTAGACATACAGTTTGAAACATAATCAAGCAAGTGTATTTGGTAAAAATAAATTCACTAAAGCCAAGATAAAAGACAAATTGAACCTCATATGTGTGGCTTCAAATGATTTCTCGAAAGGTCAAAATCCCAAAACCAAGGTTCAAAAGGATAAGTCTAAAAGCCCACGAACAACACCTTGAAATGCTCCTTGAAGTCAGAGAAAGACTAGTGTACAACTTCTATAAAAAGGCTTCAAGAAATAATCCAACTTTGTATGCATTCTACTATAAACAAAATCCTGAGCTTTTTGAAAGGTTTGCTTTCCTCACATAGGAAGTCTAGCATATTTTTCAACAATGAGGTTTTGTAAAGAGAGTTGTGTCTAGGTTCAAGTCTAAGATCAAATTCGTCATTCCCATCCATCTTTCCATCAATCAAATATCATCCCATCAACAAACTTTTGAGAACTTTAGAAAAATCATTCATGCTAAACTTAAAAGGGCCAAATCAGCATCACCCTATCTTGGCTTAACACACCTAGCCAAATAGTCAAAATCTCTTGAACAAATCTTCCTCTAGGAGAACGCAAATTTATGAGGTTTTACTAGTTCATGATCACCTTGGTTGGTTTAACACACTTAGCCAATCCATTTTCCTTGTGCAAGTTTTCCCTAGGATAACACAACTTCCTAAGGTCTACAAACTTTACTACAATCTTGTTTGACTTAATACACCTAGTCAAACCATCACCATCAATCTAAGTCCTACAAGTTTAGCATAACCCTTCAAAAGTTCTTCAAAAAGTTTCACTCATCCACTTCATCCATTTATTCCGTCATCACTACCATCCTCTTTGATCTTTTGACTTCCCTAGTTCTTCTCTTTGGGGCTTAAAATATTAAGATCAAACGATCCCTATTTTTATGGTCCAAACCATATCACAATACAAGAACATGGAAAACATCAATGACATATCAACTTCTGGTGACTTAGGTTCGGTAACCACCAAAGCAAACCTTGCAAAATCCAACAATCCCCCAAGTAGCTCTTCTCTACCATCATAAAATCCTCAAGGGGAAGGTTATGAAGAGGACATCATCAATGAAGACTTGGGAATGACACAAAGGGAAATAACTGAAATGATTCAAAATCCAGAGAATCATAGAATTATCAATGTCATGCTTAAACTTAACCCTTCTTTATACTTACGCACGTTAACGAAAGGAGGGGTCCAGTTCCCTTCCAACCTTAAAGTAGGCACTAGTATAGAAAGGCCTCTTACAAGCATGCCCCCAGTGTCAATTCCTAACATTGTCCAAGAAACTCCCATAATCACATCGACAATCACACCAACCTCACCAATTATGAACAAGGGAAGTGCTATGTTTTGTGAGTTACAACAACAAAGAGGTAAGTGTCAGTACCACACCGAAAAACTCTATTCCGATGAATCCATCACACCCATACGTCCCACTCACCTTCCATAATCCCATTGGTTCATCCTCATTTCATGCTACACCAGCCTATCAATCAAACATACAAATTTCTCTACTGCAAGGAGAAGGTGGTTTGTTTGGAACAACAAGAGTTGTTGATCCGTTCTCCTTCCAGGGTAGCATATAATTTCTTCCCCCATTTTCATTCACATCCACATCACCTCTCAGATTGGGTTTTCCTCCCCTACCCATCGATAATTTCTCAAATCCGAGAAATTCGAACATCACATCGAATTCTCTCTCTTTTCCCATGGCATCACAGCAACAAGTGGCATCCATTCAAGCCACTACGGTACACACATCAATCGGTCCTCAAATCTCCCAAAGCATACCTTCTCAAGGACCAAGCATCTCGACCACACCACCAACGCCACTAGCTCGCCTGGCATCATTCCCAATCCACCACCAATCCCACCAAAAGCTAATGGGACGAATTCATTCATCACCATCATCCAAGCCATCCAAAAAGCTAATCATCAGAGGGTACTAAAGCAAAACCAACAAGCTGCACAAGTCACCCAAGCAACCCAACAAGTGCAAGCACAAGCTCAAACACAAGCTCAAGCACAAGCCAAAGCCCAAGCGCAAGCCCAACAATAGGCACAAGCACAATACCAAGCGCAACTACAAGCAATCCATCAACAAGCATACCAACAAGCCCTGCAAGACTTTCAGGCACAGCAACAAGCCAAACAACAAGCTTTGTTGGCACAACAATAGCTCAACCAACAACAAGCTTTGTTGGCGCAACAACAGCTAGACCAACAACAAGCTTTGTTAGCACAACAACAGTTGGACCAACAATAGACTTTATGGGAACAAAAGATGGACCAACAACAAGTGTTGTTGGAACAACAGTAGTAAGATTAACAACAAGCGTTGTTGACATAAATGCAAACATACCAACGGGCCTTGAACGCACAGCAGAGGTTGCAGCAAACTCCCACTAGTACTCCTCCCACCAATCAAACACCTCAAACACCTCAAAACACATTCATCACACCTCCCGATCCAAGCAATGATGTCGCAACACAAATCAAACTGCTCTCATACCAAGTGTTGGACCTGCAAGTAGGAAAGACAACAAGAACACCAGGCAACGTGTGCCCTTATCCTTTCGACAGGAGTCTCACCATGGTACCGTTCTCGAAGGGATTTGAGATCCCCAAATTTTACTAGTATAATGGAACGGGTAACCCTGAAAACCATGTCAGGGAATTTCAGGTGCATTGCATGGAGGTTGCATACGATGACACATATCTAATGCGACTCTTCCCCCGAAGTCTAACTGGTCTAGCCATGGAATGGTTTTCTCGCCTACCCACGGGCATTAAAACATTCAAGGAAATTGTGGAAGCATTCCTTAAAAATTATGCTTTCAACATGGGTGTAGATGTTAGTTTGGAAGAACTATCAACACTCAAACAAAGAAAAGGAGAGTTATTCGCATCCTTCTTGCAAAGATGGTGATCCAAGGCCAATCAGAGCAAGTGGACCATGCCAAAAGAACAACAAGTTTTCACCATCATATCCAATCTAGATGAAAACTTGGCGTTCTAATTGAAAATGCAATGCATCACATCATACGATCAACTGATCCCAAAGGCGCTCAACATCGAAAGGGCCCTTACCGCACAAGGAGGGGCTCGACATTCACTCCACCATAAGATAACCGTCTAGCTAACAATTATAATGATAAACCTCGAACATGGTCGAGGAACAAAAATATCACAAACGATGGCATGGTCGATGCTAAAGTGGTCATAAACACTCTCAAGCCGAATATCCAAACTCATCATCAACCGCAAAATCATAATCGCAATAATGTGTAGACTAATACAGTAGTAGCACAACAACAACCACTTCCTGCCAACCAAATCAATAACTTGGGTAATCAAGGAGGACCACCTCCCCGAGGCAAATACCCTCCCAAGCGGAAGTTCACGGCTCTTAGGGAATCCATCGAGTCCATAATGAAAAAATTGGTCAAAGAAAATATAATCAAAGTCTCCAACTTCGAACAATATGCAGAACCCATGACCAAACCGCCATGGTATAATGAAAATATCCTTTGTGACTTTCACAAGATCAAATGGCATACAACCGCTAATTGCATGAGAGTAAAGAACATCATCCAAGATCTCATCGAGGACAAGATTATCAATGTAGAATAGCTAGTAGGAAATCAAGATCTGAAAATATACACAAATCCGATGCCGAACCATAATCAAGGAAACAATCAAGGGAACAACAAAGGCAAGCAAAAATATGCTAGTGCTAATCTAGTATATGAAGAGATAGTCGCATGTGTCGATGAAAAGGTCACAGTCATTAATGTCAAGGGCACCAACACTGACTGTGGAGTCACCACACGTGGCAGCAAGGTCACCATTGCAGGGGCACCGTCTAAGACCCCCACTTTAAATATAAAATCCATTCCTTATGACTACAATATCATCGACCAGCTGAAGAGAACCCCCACACAGATCTCTATCATGGAGCTGTTAAAAATGTTTGCTGCCCATGGGAAAATTCTTGATGAAGCATTAGCAACATCCACCGTCTTCGCCACCCTTGACACAGAGCAGTTTTAGGCTATGGTTGGTAACATCGTTACCCCGAATCTCCTTGCATTCTCTAACCAAGACTTCCCCCCGCAGCCATCTCATAATCGCGCACTTCACCTACAAGTGTTGGTCCATAAAAAGAAAGTTAAACGAGTCCTGGTGGATGGAGGTGCAGGCCTAAATATTTGCTCTCTCAAGCTTATAAATAACTTTGGATTCGTCGAGGATTCCATTAACAAGAACAAGAGCATCATAATAAGGGCGTATGATGATTAAGAAAGAGTGTCTCAGGGCACTATTAAAATCCCAATCCAAGTGGGACCAGCAACCATGGAGACTACCTGTCAAGTCCTTGATCTCGACTTACCATATAACATCCTCTTGGGTCGTCCATGGATCCACAGAATGAAAGCAGTGGCATCGACATATCACCAATGTATCAAATTCTTGCACCAAAATGAGGTCACTATACATGGGGATCATGAACCATTTTCTTACTGCAAAAACTTGGAAGCCAAGTTTTATAAAATCTCCCAAGTACCAAAACAAGATGAAGGCCCATCCACTTCATACATCGACCCAGCCAACCTTGCCTCTACTTCTGCGACAGTGACACCCGCCATCCCTGTTATATCTAACATCAAAAACATGATCCAAGACAATGAATGTGGAGACTATAGAATGAAGAAGAGTGCATTTTTTCTGGGAGAGTTACCACAACCTCCTAGGTCATATGGCCAACCTCGACCAACCGAAACACCCGTCCACACCCTTAGGACCAAACCCTCTGGATTTCGCCATTGGGGAGATCTAAGTCAAGAAAGTGTTGGTGAGGAGGATATTTCAAGCATAATATACTGTGATGCAGAACCTACACCCACATTACCCATGGATGAGGCCAACAGAGGGCTACAAATAATGCTTGGCATGGGCTACAATAGAAATGAAAGCCTTGGAAGGAATAGTGATGGATGCCTGGAGCCCATCATTGCAGAAAGAAGAATGTGAAATCTTGGCCTCGGATGTACTCCTTCGATTATAACCGTACGTGGCATAAGTACTCCTAGTAGGGCATTCGGGAACTCTCCTCAAGTATCAACAACTACCCTTAGACCACTCGTTTGCCTAAGTATCCCGCTTGATAACTTCACCTTTGACGTCACTGATGTCTGCGCCAGTAGTGATGATGATGACACCATAGTAGGCCTTCCTAGGCTCTTTGAGGATTCCACCCTACTAATGAGTAGTGCCTCACCAGCTGAGTCAAACTAACAAACCCACCAAATCACCTTAGTATACCCTCAACTCATCGATCACAACCAACGTGGACCACCAATTCTAAACTCATTCGAAAACGATGAGGCACTCTCGGAATTCATGGGACTGAGGGATACAATTTTGTGTGGGGATCACAAGGTAGGTTTTAACATCACATTAGACACCCAGGCATATTATGGGGAGATGATTAAGTCCTTCAGTCGCAAAAGAAAAATATCGAGAAGAAGCTCAGAGTTATTGAGTGAAAACCACACTATGGCACTCTCTAACCACATAACAGTAAAAATAAAAGACGCATCCAATGGTGAAAACCTCTCTGAAGCATTGAAGGATGAAGGATTCAATCTCCCCCCTACTGCTCTACATCAAGAGAAATCAGTAGTCCTGGCAGAATAGTGTAATCCTATTAACTTGGGAACAGAGGCGGAACCACAAATCACATTCTATGCTCAATCACTTCTGACAGAAGAATGTGAATTGTTGGCTGCATTCTTAAGAGAAATAAAGGTAAACTTTGCATGGACCTACGTTGACACGCCAGGTATGGATCCTGAAGTAGTGGTTCACCATTTAGCTGTTCACCTTGGAGCGAAGCCAATTAGACAGAAGTTAAGGAAGATGCACCCACAAATAGCTTTGCTCATAAAGATAGAATTGCAGAAACTCTTAGACGTTGGCTTCATAGGCCCGATTGACTATCCATAATGGGTATCCAACCTTGTACCAGTCTCAAAACCAAATGGGGGCATCCGCATCTGCACAGACTTTAGAGACTTAAACATAGCATGTCCTAAGGATTATTTTCCACTACCCAACATTGATATGATAGTGGACATGACAGTCGGACATGAGATGCTATCCCTAATGGATGGCTTCTCGAGGTACAATCAGATAATGATCGCAAAAGAAGACCAACATAAGACGGCCTTTACATGTCCTTGGGGCACCTACTACTGGAACGTGATGCCATTTGGGTTAAAGAATGCAGGAGCTACATACCAAAGAGCCATGACACTGATCTTCCATGACATGATCCACAAAATAGTCAAAGATTATGTGGATGAAATATTGGCTAAATCAAAGAAAAGGCAAGACCACATAGAAAATTTAAGTGCATTTTTTGACCAATTGGAAAAATACAAGGTCGGGCTCAACCCAAAGAAATGTGTCTTTGGGGTACAATCTAGAAACATTTTGGGCTACATAGTATCAATGAGAGTGATACAAGTGGATCCTACAAAAGTAAAAGCAATCCTTGATATGGAAGCACCCAGAACACTGAAGCAACTCAAAGGACTGCAAGGAAGACTCCAGTCCATCCAGAGGTTCATAGCATAGCTAGCAAATAAATAGATTGCCTATTCACATCTGCTCCAAGATGGAGTAGTGTTTAGGTGGGACGAAAAATGTCAGCAAGCATTCAAAAAGATCAAGGATACCTACTTACGCCACCAGTGCTAATGCCACCGATCGTAGGGAAACCATTGATTCTATACATCTCAGCAACGACGGCCACCCTTGGTGCCCTTTTAGCCCAACATGATGAAAAGGGAACCGAGCGGGCCATTTACTATATCAGTAGAACAATGGTAAGGCATGAGCTTAATTACACATCAATAGAAAAAGCTTCCCTAGCAGTGGTGTTTGCAGCCCAAAAATTCAGACACTACATGCTAGCTCATCAAATTAAACTAATTGCCAAGATAGACCCCCTCAAATATCTATTGTCAAAAGCAATGATTACAGGCAGAATGGCTAAATGCGTTATGATACTATCTGAGCATGATATTGAGTATGTAGAGAGAAAAGAGATCAAGGGACAAGTCATTGCGGATCAACTAGCAGAGGCTCCAATATATTCAGACAACCCACTCATATCAGAGTTTCCAAACGAATCCCTTTTCAATCTCGGTGCTGCCGATTATTGGAAACTATACTTTGACGGTTCCCACACACAACATGGATCAAGATCCGATGTGTTCTTCATCACCCCCCAGGGGGACTGTATACCAAGATCCTACAAGTTAGCATTCCCCTATACCAACAATATTGCAGAGTACAAGGCTTTAACCATAGGTCTCAAGATTGCAGCACAGTGGCGAATCATGGCATTAAAGGTTTATGGAGACTCATAGCTTATCATCAACCAAATCAACGGTGAATACCAAACTAAGGATGATAAGATTACACCATACAAGAAGGTGGTAGAAAGCCTCAAGGAATCATTTATTGATATCACCTTTGAGCAGATACTGAGGGCAAACAACATGGCAGCTGATGCAATGGCAACAATTGGATCCTTGCTAGATATCCCTCGCAATGTCTCGAAACATGAATTCATGGTAGAGCAGCTTCTCATACCCACGTTCAAGGTACCAGAGTCAGAATACGCATGTGAACTCGTTGGTCCTGGTGATCGTTGGTATCATGACATCTACACCTATCTAAGATTAGGAATCCTCCCAGCCGATATTACCCCGAACCTTAAGCGAACCTTTGTCAGAAGGTCCTTACGATTTGTCATCCTAGGAGAAACCCTCTTCCATAAAATCATCAATGGAACCTTGTTACGTTGCTTAAAACCTGAGGAAGCCCTGACTACTTTGACTAAGGTACACCATGGCACTTGCGGATCACACTCAAGTGGTATGACCTTGGCCAAGAAGTTACTAAGAACCGGATACTACTGGTCGACAATGGAGAGAGAGGCACATGACTTTGTAAGAAGGTGTCTACAGTGCCAATAGCATGGAGATCTCATTCATGCACCAGCTCAAGAATTACATCCCATTGTTACACCTTGGCCCTTTTCCCAATGGGGGCTCAATCTCATAGGTAAAATCTCACCCACCTCCTCTAACAGCCACAAGTTCATTATCACCACCATTGAATATTTCACAAAGTGGGTCGAAACGATTCCCATGACCTACATCACTGGAAAGCAGATATCCAAGTTCATCCTGAACTACCTCATTTATCAATATAGTGTTCCCCAATCCATTATCTCTGATAACGAGACACCTTTCAAGAATTAGGATGTTCACAACTTGTGTGAAAAATTCAAAATCCAACATCGCTTTTCCACACCATATTACCCACAAAGCAATGGCCAAGCAGAAGCCACCAACAAAACCATTCTGAAAATTCTTAAGAAAACATTTAATGACTTTGGTCGTGACTGGCATCTGTAGCTAAATCCTGCCTTATGGGCCTACCGCACCAGCATCCGCACGCCAACAGGCGCCACCCCATTCTCCTTGATCTACGGATCAGAAGCCATCCTCCCTATTAAGATCGAGCTCCCGTCACTAAGGATATCATTGCAAAACCTCATCACAAATGAGGAATACAGGGTTACAAGACTAAATGAGTTGGAGTTACTAGATGAACGGTGCATGGATGCCCTAAATCATCTACAGGTCTACCAGAATCACCTGAAAAGAAGCTACAACAAGAAAATCAGGCAATGCGCCTTCTAAGTCGGTGAACCCGTGATGAAAGAGAACCAAAAGAATGTGTCAAATCTAGGGAGCAAAGGAAAATTTGAGCCCAACTGGCTGGGACCTTTCGTCATCATAGCTAGCTATAAATCAGGAGCATATCGATTAGCAACACCAGAAGGCGAGCTTCTGCAGGAGCCTCTGAATAGCTCTCATCTCAAAAAAATTTATGCCTAAAATCTTGCAAGGTATAGAACCAAAAAATACAAAAACAATCAGAAAAAGTCTTGAAAAAATGGTTACCTTGATGAAAACTTGGCAAACAGGTGTCTGGGCGACAACAAAATAATCAAAAAATGCAAAAATCCAAAAAAATCAAAAAAAGAATAGAAAACAGTAAAGAAAAAAATCATCCTCTAGTGAAAACCAATTCAATGGCGCTTTGGACAAGTACCTTGGGAAAAACCTGGCAAACAGGCGCCAACCGTAGATAAAGCACTCTCTATCCACTAGGATCTGTACGACTCACTCATCCATTCCATCACATTTCATTAATCATCCATCCACCCATCCACTCACATCCATACCATAGCCTGAGTTGATGCCCATATCATATTCCACCATAGTACTACTTGGCGTATTCCTAAGGTCAGTTTGTCCTGCCTTTATCGAAGTAGTCTATCGCTTGAACGTTGAGGGCATGTTCTTATACCTGCATTGGATCGGATTTGTGTATATTCTCGTGATCATCCTAAACTCATCAAAAAATCCAAAAACATTCAAAAAAATCATCAAAAATCCAAAAACATGTCAAAATATCAAAAAATCTTCAAAAATTCAACATTGAGTCTCGTCAGTCTTTCACCTTGTCTGAACTACGTCGCCTCTGAGCTTGAACGTAGGAAAGGTTGATCTTTGATCATCCCCTGAGATATTTAGGACATTCCTTTAGGCGTATGTCGCATTGGCAATTTGTTTGCCCATCTAGTTTTACATTTAGGTCAATCCTTTAGGTGTCTGTCGCATTGGCAATCCATTTGCCCATCTTGTTTCATATTTTAGGTTAGTCCTTTAGGCATCCGTCGCATTGGCAATCCGTTTGCCCATCTAGTTTCACATCTTAGGTCAGTCCTTAGGCGTTTGTCGCAATAAAATGGCAATCTGTTTGCCCATCCATCTTTTCATTGAGTCAAGTCTATCGTCATTCAAACTATGTGGTCTCTGCATGTATAACGTAGGCAAGGCTAATCTATGGATCAGCTCCCGAGACCCCTAGGATAGGTCTTTAAGTTAGTCTCTTCATTATAAAATTTTAAAAATACCAAAAACATTAAAAAATGTGAAAATACCAAAAACATTTGTAAAACATCTCAAAATACCAAAAATAGCCTCAAAATATCTGAAAAAACCAAAATGGTGCATCCATTTCATCTCGCTTTCACTCATGATTTGTCATCACTCATAATAAAGTCAATCGTCACTTTCACCCTTTGGTGAGTCAGTCAGAAGCAAATTTAGCAGGTTCCAAAGTGAACACCTAATCGTCAGAGTCTTAAGCCTAAGTCAGTAAGCAAGCAAGTTGGTCAACTCAGAGTATCAATAGCCTATCACCCAAATCAGTCTCATCAAAACCTTGATCACAACATGTCCTAGGATGAATCTTTCCTACGATAGACATAAGCATCAGGTACCTCTCAATAGTTAGTCTTGGCTAGCGGTATGAAGAACATTAGCTTGTTTGGTTTGCTTTATTTGGTCTTTTATTGACTTATCTTATTTTGCGCTCATTCCAAGGACCTCTCAATGATGCCTAAACAAAATAGGTTTAGAGAGAAAGGAATGGGGCAAAGATCATTATCTTTTTATCTATTGCGCTTGTGGGATACACTTGTAAAATAACTTAGTCATATATGCTTTGTTTGGTTTGTGTAGACATGGAAAATGAGCAATCTCGATTCGACACACTTGATCCTGTTTATTAACAACATTTCTTCCTAAATCATACTCTCGGATTTTCATCATATTCTATCTCTTAAATTAATAAATCATTGTTTATTTGATTAAGTCTTTCTCCTCTAGTGATTAAATTAATCAATTTAATTTAATTAACCTTATGTTTTTGTTTAATTAAATAATAAATCATTTTATTTGATTAAAGTCTCTAAAGTCCTCTTATTGAATTAAATAAATCAAAACCTTATTTGATTTAATCTAACATCTTCCCACTTAGTTAAATAAATCAAAGTCATTTATTTAATTAAACCAATTCCTCTCAATTCTGATTTAAATTAATTAATTTAAATCTAAATTGTCACATCTCCTAAATTCCTCATTAGATTAATTAAGCTTTTATTTAATCTATGTCACATTCTCTAAAGAATGCAACTTGCACGATAAATCAAATACTTTGATTTATTAATTCATCTATTTTCCCTCACATGGCATCAAAGGGAATATTCCCTCAATTTGAATTCAAAAAAGTCCAAGTGGATTTGTACATCCAACAAGGCATTCATTCCTCTTACATGTCCTTGTGCATTGAGCCAAGTGGCATTTATTTCATTCTTTTTTCCCTCTCACATGTCATTGCTCAAATTTGAAATTCCAACTAATTGCATTTATCATGCACATTGACCAAAATGTGCTCATTCCTCAGCCATTCACATCTTGACAAGTGGCACTTGGCCATTGGATGTTGAATGATCCCACATTGCTCTATTTCATTCTCTCTTCCATTTTGGAAATCTATAAATTGGAGGCTTCTCTCCTCATTTCAATATCCACAATTCAAGCAAGTATACTATACTTCATTTCATCCACAACTTTGAGTAAACTTAATATGCTCAAATTCATCTTCATTCCACAAATTTCATGCAAGGTTACTCTCTTAAATTGAGAACTAATCTTGTTCATTCCATTTAAACTAGCTGATATCACCATCAAGAGTCACAAAGCTTACAGACAGGAATTGGGAAAGGGTTGATTTCGACATACCAATCAGCACCAATTCCCCCATGGGATTGATAGTCGCTCGTTTAAAATAGGATCTCTTTATTTCATATTATTCTATACCTGTTTTCCTATGACAATGTGGCAATCTAATTTCATGGGGAACCTTGATTTCTTTCTTGTATATGATCTAACAGTGTGATATGTTTTGTTGTATGTATTCAGGCAGGTAGATTGAATTCCACATTCACAGTGTCCAATAACATACCCTATCAAAGTGAAATGCTCTATCAATTTACAAGCATTGTCAAACTCAAGGATGGGTAAATCACATCCATTGGGGATTTCGAACATGTACCTCATAAAATACCTTTGAACAAACTTCCAACATCACTTATTCTAGGGTGCAAAGGTTTTAAACTGTCAACACCAACATGAATTATTGGTTTGACGTCATTTGAGGCCATAAAAAGGACTAGCTAAAGAAACTAGAATAAATGTAGGAGGGAAAGGTTTTCCTACACCAAAGATGCATAAAGAAAACCAAAAATTGTAGAAAATACACTGTTTAATTAATTTCAAAAAATATAATTTTAATTTTAATTCTTTATAACTAATTTCAAATTCTAACCATCATCTTTTATCAAAATACTAAATATAATTCAAATTTTAAAATATTTTAAATTTTACATAAGATTGGAAACAAATAAAAAATATTTTTCCTTTTATATCCTATCATTATAACATAGAACAAAGTTATTGAAATCATGCAGAGTGGAGTGGAGCGCGTGATGCTCAACGGGCAGATTTCAAATGAATGCAGGGGTGGAGTGGAGCGCGTGATGCCCAACTGATTTCAAGCGAATGCAAGGGCCGTGCTTTGGATGCCCCACAGGCCTTTTTGGATGTTGAGCGGGGGTTTCTGGTCGAGGTTGCACAGGGACTTCTTGGTCCTCCCCCGGTTGGGGATCCAGGTGTTTGTACAGATTCTTTGTAGGGTAGTGGCGTGCGGATTTGTGTTGTGTACGGTGTGAGGGACGCCGGTGGTTTGGGTGCTTCGCTGGTCAGTAAGGAGGACTTGTTGACTGTCGAGGCTACGCTAGGGGCTTCTCCTCTCAAGATTCCTCCGGATTCTATTACGATTGGGGTGGATGGGAATCCTCTGAAGTTTGTTGTTGGGCATATTGGTGTTGGCGGAGGCTCGCTTCCTGTTGGCGGTCATCAAAAATCCTTCTCTGATGCGGTTTGGAGTTCTCGTTCTCGATTTCCTCCTACTGATAAGGTTCGGCCTCTACCCTGTGCCCGAGCATCACCTGTTGTGGTATGTGGGCCTAGGGTGGCTGAGAATGAGGGGTTCTATTTGTGTCAAGGTTTTGTTTGCAGGTTTAATGGGTTGTGGCCCTCCCTCCCGGACCTCCATAAGTGGGTCTTCGATTCTTGGAAGCCTATTGTTTGTGGACCAATTGACCTCTACTGCAGTGCTAAAGGTTTTTTCTTTGAAACTTTTTCTTCCCCTGAGGATCGTGACTGTGTTTTGGACAGGGTGTGGATGTGGGGTGATCATTCGTTGTTCATTCGACCTTGGTCTTGCTCTTTTAATCCTCTTATAGAGCCTTTGAATATCCGACCAGTTTGGGTTCGCTTGCCAAATCTTCCTCTCCAGTTTTGGGACAATTCTTGTTTTGAAGCTATTGGCAACACCATTGGCAGCTTTTTGAAGGTGGATTCTACGTCTCGGGACCTTGGGCATACTACGGTGGCTCGTATTTTGATCGATTTGGACATCTCCAAACCTCTCTTTGGGGATGTGGTTTTGATGGTAGAAGATAGACCTTGGAAGCAGCTCTTGGACTATGAGGGGCTCCCTTTTCGATGCAAGAGATGTTTCTTTGTTGGTCATTTGGCCTTTAGTTGCCCTCTTGCTCATCGTAAGGGTGCTGCTACTTGGTGGAAGGATGCTCTCATGGACCACCTCACGGTGGGATTTCCCTCTTTGGATGTTCCTTTGGTGGGCGTCTCGTCTTCTTCTTCTTTGGAGGTTGTTTCTCCCCCAGCTTCTCCTTCTGCTCTGCCTATGGAACCAGCGCTGCCCTGTACTACTATCGATGTGCTGATAGAACCTGCTTGTCCTTTAACGGTCACTCCTACTGTTCCCTCGATGAACTCTTCTATTGTCTCTCTGAATGCTCTAAACTCCTCTTCTTCGTTTCAAACTATGCTACGTGATGACCTTTCTTTGGTGGTTGTTGAGCAACCGCTCCTCCCTCCTCATTCGGGGGATTGCGTCTCTATGCCTTCCTGGTCAGTTGTGCATAGGAAAAGGAAGGGAATGCCCAAAACGCGGCCTCAGGTTTTGGATGCTAAGTCTAGTCCCTCTACTTCTGAGATTGGTTTGTCCTCTTGACGTGCAATGATCTTTTGTTTATATCTTGTTTCTGTTGCCTAGTTCATGTCCTATTTTGAACTAGTTTGTTTTTTGGCCCATTGGGCTCATTGTGTAAAGGGTACGACACCCTGTAAATGCTGCTTACTTTTTCAAAAACATAAAACAAAGTTCTAAAATAAAATTACATTTTTATTTAAACAACGCATTTTAAAATCCATATAAATGACTCTAAATATATCCATACTACATATATTTTGTTAGGGGGATATTTGCACCCTATTTTCTAAAGGTTTTATTTCACTTTAATGACTCTTTTTAAGATTTTTTTTCTTTTCATGTTGATAACAAAAGGTCGATTTTATTTTGAGAGGGTTATCTCTATTTATAAGTCTTCTTTTAGAAAAGAATGACAAAAGACATATTGTGATAATATGGGAAGAGTCTCATTAGCATAAAGAAACAAGTAATTTTTTTAGAAGTAAAAAACATGTTATTTAGTTTACCAAAAAATGGGAAGATTATAGAACATTATGGTAACTTATCAAAAAATAAAAATATGTCATTTAATTTATCAAAAATGGGAAGATTATAGAACATTATGGTAAGCTATCAAAAACTAAGAATTTTTTGATAAAGAAGAAATAACAACAAAGAATCGTACGATATTAAGGCTACAAACAACAATAGACCAACAACAACATAATTGAAGAACACAAACACAAGACATACAACCCAAGAACTAAAAGAGACCTGTTGAATCAAAGTGGTTTGAAACCAAGATACTAAGGAGACCATTGGCAACCCCATCCATCAATACTTTGACACCAATCTCCTTTGTGGTGGTTGTTTTTTTAATTGACAGCTCTAAAATCAAAAGGACATAAAAACCTTTCTCCTAGGACCACCTTTTTTTCTTTATTTGAGTCGAGCAACCTCCTGAACTCCATCAAAAGGTTGAATTTAGACTCCACATCTCTAATTTTCTCAATTTCCCTCTCCCTACTAACCTCTTTTAGCTAGCCAAAGAGGGAATGTCCTCACCATTACTCACCAAGGGCTCAAGAAGATGAGAAGACACATAATGTTTTCTCCCTCCAAAAAGATTGATTTCTCCTTTTTTTCAGGCACCATACCATTGTGTGACCATCCTTAAGGAAATTATAGCTTCAAACATCAACCTCTAGGACTTTCCCAACCATCTTGAACTAGAATTGTTGATTTTTAATGATCAGATGTATAAATACTGAAAGCAATCAGAATATGCAACACATAAGACAATAGACACAGCAAGATACCCTGGGAAAACCCTCCAACCTGAGGGAGAAAAACCCAACCAATATATCTCTTATATATTGATTAGAGTAAGAGCAAAAATCTGCTTACAACTTAGGCACAACACAATGTCAATTTTATGCAATAGACAATAAGCATCTCTCTTAGATGCAGATACAAGTGAATCTGCTTCTCCTCGAATTAGATTTGCTGCTATAGAATGACGACATGTTGTTACAGAATGATGATCTGCTACTACAGTGCGATGATGTGTTGCTACAGAATGTCGACCTGTTGTTACAGAATGATGATCTGCTGCTACAGTGCAATGATCTACTGCTACAGAATGCTCTACTACTCAAGTGCAAACTTCTCCAAGGAGTGTGAATATGGTGAATGAACTTGATGATAAATTTAGCAAATCCCACCTTGTATAAATACAAAATGATGTGACCCTTGAAGTAGGTCGGCCTCATAAAGAATTTACCAATAATAAATAATAAATATTATTTCTTTAGGTCGGCCCCAAAGAATGTCTCTTGAAAATCGTGTCCCAAAAAAACATGAGTTCGTCCTCATTAAAATACAACTCCTCATTAAATTGAGCCTCTTCAAAATAAAATATAATTAATCTTGATCATGCCTCTACATCAAAAAATGATGGCTCTATAAATTAAATAGCTTTTTGCTATTATTTAGTTTGTCATCATGAAGTAAAGGAGATTGGTTGGAAGTGATGATCGACGCTGCATAAACATCAACACTCCCTCTCAGTAGGGAGAATACTTCCAGGTGCACAAGACATATCACCTCATCGTGATGTCAACCACAATGGCTACACCCATATGTGGAAAGGAAAGATATCACCTCATCGTGATATCAACCATCATGGTTGTACCCATGGATGGAAAAGAAAGATATCACCTCACCGTGATATCAACCATCATGGCTACACTCATGGATGGTATGTACAAGTGCTCATCACTCAATGTGACGTTGTCACCTCACCGTGACGTTCACCATGGCTCTCCCAGAGGGTGAAACACAAGTACAAGAAAATCATCACGGACTCTCTCACGTGATGTTGTCATGGCGTCACACACATGACATCCACCATGGCTCTCCCAGAGGGTGGAAACAAGGGCTTTCACCTTGAAATTCTCTCATAGAGAGAAATGCATTAACAAGGGCTTGCACCTCAAATCTCTCTAACAGAGAGAAAGGCATTAGAGCAAATCATAGAAGATCACTGAAGTTAAGACTCCCTCTTAGCTAGGGCTTCATTCTCCACAATACCAATCTTATCTTGAAAGTACACAAACTTTATTCTAGAGAGAAGCTTGATGAGAATGTTTGTCGTCTGCTCATTAGTGTTGATATACCTCAACTGAATTGCTTCCTCAATACCATATCTCTGATATAGTAGTATTGATTTCCACATTTTAGTTATGTCATGAAACACAAGGTTGATAGAAATCTTCACACAGCTCTGGTTATCACAATGAATGATAGTAGGCTCCATTGATTGTCCAACCAATCCTGCAAGGAGCTTCTGAAGCCACACTGCTTCTTTAGTTGCCACAAAAGCTGCAATATACTTGGCCTCTGCAGTGCTCAGTGCCACTGAAGATTGCTTCCTGCTACACCAGGAAATCATCGCAGGCCCCAACCATCTTCTTCAGGTTCAGTAGGCTCCCTCTGAATCTTCAAGTACTTGCAACAACCTTCTGACCTCTTTGTCCAAGATTGCCTGCAATGCTTGCCTTAGAGAAATGTTTCCAACACTCATCTCTATAGAGATTCAGGGTTGTCATCTTTGACTTCATCCCAGATCACTCTATTTTGAATAGGTTTGCGGAGCTATCAATGTCAAATCCAGATGACCGTCTTGAGCAATTCTGATCTCAACAACTGAAGGGATCCTCTAAGGATTTAGCACCTAGCCTTGCAATACAGTAATCTTCACTTCTTCTCAGTGAGCTACAAGACTCCCTCTTGATCCCTGCTTCAGAGATTGCAAAGAAGACTTCTGGAAGTGAACTCCCTCTAGTCACCAACTCAGTCCCATGACTGCAAGTTGTCACTTCAGGCTTGATCATTTCTTTGGTCGGCATGACTTCCTCACAAGATGCTTCAAGCTTTTCATCACTAAGCAATCTCTCGTCACCTTCTTGCTCTTAGATCTGTCTTGGAAGCATTTTAGAGAGAGATTACCAATAGTTTATAACTATCCAAAGAAATATCAAGGCTATAATCATACAAGGTTTACTATCTCAATGTCATAGCATGAATTAATAACTACATAAGAGAACATTATTCAACCATGAGATACTTATCTCATTAGAATCTCCTTAAGTAATCCCATATAATTAATTCATCATTCATTTGCTTCTCGATCCAATCTGCATTTTAAAGTATTAATAATAATAATAGATTATATATAAGAAGCAAATATCAAAAGATCAAAAGGATAAAGAAGTAATAGAACTTATCTTTATTTATTCTGATGTATATTTCTTCCATCTTTTACTCCTCTCAAAAGAGCTCATCTTAGCACAATAAGAGACAATTTGCTCAACTCACATTTCTCAGACATATTATGTAGTCAACACATACAACATAGAATCAGGCCTCTCAATGCACCATCATAGTCCATGCACAAAGAGAATGTTATCGATGTGATCATCCAATCACAACGAAATTGCAGTTCTCTTTTCATCTTAGAGTCACACTCAAAGATCTTCACAATTAACATGAACCAACTTGCAATGAATGATTGGCATCTCGAAAGGATCTTATACCAATGATTACTATCATGAACTTTACCAATCACACATGATTCAAGTAAACAATGTCAGACCTGCACAACTTAGCAGACTAATATTTACCCTAGATTTTAGAAGAATAAACAAAAGGAATACTTATCTTGAAGAAATCAGACTCTTCTTTTCAGGTTTCCACTTTTCCAGAGATTTGTATTAATTCAACTTAGTACATAAGCAACGGTTACTTCATATCTCATGTGGAGAAGTCCTGTGCCAGATAAATAGCAATCCTTCAAGCAAGATAACACCTCTGCCACACACAATGTTCGAACAGTAATGCTCAAGCCCATACCAAACTCAATGTTTGAATGGTGTAATAGCTACAGGCCTCAGCTCATATATTCCATGATACAACGGTTGTTAGTTCCCAAGACAAGCTTAATATTGATACATGTCAAATAGACCATTCAAATCTGCCTCAAAAAAGTTCATCGCCATAGGATTCCAGATCAAGAAGTTGCTCTTCTAAACTCTGCTGGTAAGACAGAGGTATAGAAAAGAGTCCCACGACAAGCTCCATTCTGAAACACATCGGCCACAGACACAACTTGAAGAATCTTAATATATCGATCACCCTTATATATCAACAACAGCTCAATAATTTTGATTTTATCTATATTCCTGATGCCTTTGATAATGCTCAGTGATTCCTTGAATATTGCCCAAATAAAACCATATTATATGCTTAGCAAAAATCTGATTAAAATTTATAAATACTGAAAGCAATCAGAATATGCAACACATAAGACAATAGACACAACAAGATACCCTGGGAAAACCCTCCAACCTGAGGGAGGAAATCCTAGCCAATATATCTCTTATATATTGATTAGAGTAAGAGCAGAAATCTGCTTACAACTCAGGCACAACACAATGTCGATTTTATACAATAGATAATAAGCACCTCTCTTAGATGCAGATACAAGTGAACTTGTTTCTCTTGGAATTAGATCTTCTACTACAGAATGATGACCTGTTGTTACAAAATGATGATTTATTGCTACAGTGTGATGTGTTGCTACAGAATGCCGACCTGTTGTTACAGAATGATGATCTGTTGCTACAGTGCGATGATTTGCTGCTACAGAATGCTCTGCTGCTCAAGTGCGAACTTCTCCAAGGAGTGTGAATATGGTGAATGAACTTGATAATAAATTTAGCAAATCCCACCTTGTATAAATACAAAATGATGTGACACTTGAAGTAGGTCGGCCTCATAAAGAATTTACCAATAATAAATAATAAATATCATTTCTTTAGGTCGGCCCCAAAGAATGTCTCTTGAAAATCATGTCCCAAAGAAACATGAGGTCGACCACATTAAAATACAACTCCTCATTAAATCCAATCTCCTCATAATTAAATATAATTAATATTGATCATGCCTCTACATCAAAAAACGATGGCTCTATAAATTAAATAGCTTTTTGCTATTATTTAATTTATCATCATGAAGTAAAGGAGATTGGTGGGAAGTGATGACCGGCGCTACATAAACATCAACAAGAACCACTAAGAGCAAGAGAGACACCACCCACACAAGGGGGCCAACCAAGCCTCCAAAAGAACCATGAGCTGATAACATCATCTACCTCAGCCTCTACTTCTACCTTCCTTGTGACGAGGTTGAGGCAATAAATCTAAATGCAAAGAAAGCTCAAGCAATGCGTCAAAATTTGCAATACACATAAAAGCAATAAACTTGATTGTAAGTGAATTGCATACAATTTGAGGTGTCATAAGTATACAACTATTCAATACTATTTAGGAGATTATCATACATATATAACTATGTGATGGTCTTTAGAAGCTCTACAATTTTAAAAATTGCAAATCCATGAGCAAACTTCAAGAAAAAACTAGAACAAGATAAAAGAGCATATCTATATTACAAACTTAAAACTTACTATCAGCTGCAAGATTTGATGTAGAAAGCTTCCTTTTCCTTTGCAATGTTTTTTAAGATTCAATATTTTTCTATGAAACTTCATGACTAATACCATTGCAACAAAAGAGAAGTAAATTGATGCATACGTTGGAGTATAGAGAAGCCAACACATTTTAATTTTGATCGATCCCCCTATCTAACAAAAACAAGTGTTTCATTCACCACAACCATTCAACATTGCCAATGATCAATACCTCCTCTAGTTATGCAAGTCAATAGCCAAGAAAACAACAAGTATTTCGGTACTCAAAGTTGGTTGACAAGATTTTCTCTAGAAGATTGTATGCCTTTTCATATTAAAATGGAGTAGATTTTAGTTTTACCATACTAAATATATAAAATTGAGTGACACTTTTAATAATTCTTAATGTGATTCAAGTAAACAAAATATTTATATAAAGTTAAAATTTTAATAGATATAATTTAAAAGTAAACAATGTAAAAAAAAAATGTTTCAATCAAAATGAAATAAAAAATAACAATAATTTTATTTATGCACTAATTGTTCACTAACATATCACACAACATAGCTTCAAAATAGTATTGTGCCCATAACATAGAGCATTTCCTTGCTTAGTAGAGCTAACCCAAATCTCAAGCCCACTACTTTCAATTACTCACAAACCCTTCAAGAGACTCAATCCTATCTTATAGAGTTAAAAACCATAGCTCGAGAAAATAGGTAAATGATTATTTTTCAATATATTTAAAAAGAAAATTAAGCATAAACTATAAATTTGTTCAAATTGCATCGAAGGAATGCATTCCTATTCCTTCTTTTGATAGGAACTAATAATAAGACAAAAGAAGAAATGATAATATGTTCACACAACATTTAAACATGTTAACAAATATTATGGAAGGGCAAAATGTTCACCACTTTTCTCCAATGCCTTAATATTACTACCACAGCCCATTTGATAGAGGACATATTAATCAAGATACTAAGACTACTTAATAGTTTTGAGCGTATACATTCTCACTTGATTATGCAAGTCACTATTTCATATTTATTTGATTAAGATTTCCTATCGTATAATCCTCCGTCATAGTTCGTTCCATCCAGATATCTCATAAATTAGCTTAAATTCAAGTAAAAATCACTTATAACAATATTGCATTGCTTGACGGGATTCTTATCTTGTTGAGAAAACCAATAACAAAATATATGGTTAAATTGGAAATCCTTCGGGTATTTCCTAAAGATCATTACAACAAATGTATTTCTTACTGTTGCTCTTTGATATCTTCTTTGCTTAAAAAGCACCCTTCGAATTGCAAAAAAGGTTTTACGCATCAAGCGCTTACACAAACATGCACATGGGTATATGTGGCCGTCAAGGTTTAAACTGTATTGTTACTTGACCACATCCTGACTGATGTAAGGCACATTAATCACGTTGTTGTGCTAAGACTGCCACATATCAATGTCCTCGAATGTCACATTGCATTTCCCCAAACGTTTTCTCTTCAACATTATATGGGGTTTATTTAAGACCTCCAAAAATCATCTTCATTTTTTTATTCATGGTAATCTATGGTGAGAGTAGCCTAACTTTCTCAACTATACCATAATTTCCTACTACAATATTTACAAATAAAATAAATTCATGGCGCACAAGTAATGATCATAATACAAAGTTATGGACACCACGAGATCGCATATATAATGTAAAAAAGCTGCAATATATAACTCGGAAAAGAGATCAGATCAACAAATAGAAATGCCTTTAGGTGTAAGTTATATGTAATTGAAGTTTTTATCATTATGTTGCAGCACTCTTTAAAAAACAAACAGTGTAAGTCAATAGCAAAAAACAAACTGGCAATAGACAGTGATGTGATGATTCAGTCGTCGAAATAAGCAGTTTTTCCAAGTCACGCGCTAAACAAATGCTGGTACTAATACAAGAATTAGTGATGACTGTTTTACCTCAAGCCACAACAGGAGCATTTTGTAAAGCTTAATTCAGAATAACTACTTAACAACACTGTTATAAATTGTCCTATCTGTACAGTGACAAATCTCAGTCGGCAAATTAAAGAGATCATTGGGGAGCAATATAGCATGCTAATGGGATGACAATTCATGAAAGCATGATGCCAAATACATAAAATCTGTGGCAGCTTCAAGAGAATAGATTCCTACATTAGGAGGGTTTTGACAATTGATTTGACATTAAGTTTTTTCAGATCTGTATATGATTGTCCACATCCCACAAACATCACAGGCGATCCTGAAATGTAGACCATAGAAAGTGCAGCTCCAACCTGAAGAAAAGATGATAGTTTAGAAAATTGGTAGTGAAATAAATTTGTTTGGGTAGCTCCATTCAACCATGCTAAGCCTCAAAGCAACTTGTGACAGACAAAGAGTTTGCAGATCAATCATTTTATGAGAGCTATCTACAACAGAACACAGTAGAAGACACCCTGGGCATCTTCAAATGCAATTTTCATTTGCAAAAAGTTATAAAAACAAATCTGAGCAACCATGAAGAAAAACTCAGCTAAAAGCTCTGGGTCGGGTTGTTAAAATCCTCACCTTATCATCAATGGTATCAAACTTTGTCAAAAGAATTCCGTCAATCAACCTTGCATTGGAAGAAGTCGAAAGGTCTGCTAGTTTCTGAATCGCCAAAGCATTGAATAAAAATGAATTTATCAGTTCATATTTCCAGGTTTGTGACTTCCAATCCACCTCAGATATAAGAAATTGTAATTACAGTGAATCTACGATATGAGATGAGTAATAAGCATTCATCGAGCTTTACCTGATCAAACTTTGTGAGTTGATCCACAGCATCATTGCCAACCAGTGCTTCACCAACAAAAAGCACCAAATTTGGGCTATTGACATTGATGAGTTTTGAAAGAGCTCTCATCAACGGTTCATTATCCTGCAAGATGGAATGCATAGAAACATTTACACTCCTTGCAGACAGTCAGTCTGTCATTAATATATGCAGATACCAGACAGCCATCTGCCAGAGGAAACAAATCCTTGCTTCTTCTAACATAAAAGTCGTGGATCCATGTTATTTAAACCTCAGACTACTATGAAATAAAGTTCTCTGATGTATACCTGCATTCGTCCAGCTGTATCCACAAGAACAACATCTACTTTATTGCGGTTGGCTTCCTGAATGGCTTCCTTTGCAACCATTGCTGGATCCTTTTCATAACCCTTCTCAAATATAGGAATCTACAAATGATAAAAGTCCATATCATTAAGACACACAACTGATGGTTTCAGATTCCTTGTACAACCAGACAAATGGTCTACATGTTAATCTTACCTGAAGCCTACGAGCATGAGTGCGAAGCTGTTCAACAGCTCCTGATCGAAATGTATCGCAGGCAGCCATCATAACACTCAGGTCATGACGCAGCAACCAATATGCAACCTGTAGTGTTGCTCAAAAGAGAGGGACAATAGTTAAATAATTTCATTAATTGCATACACTTCCAAAAGTTTAATGAGTAGTAACAAAATAACCCTGAAAGTAGATATCGTAGCAAACCTTTGCAAGGTTTGTTGATTTTCCCACACCATTTACTCCCACGAAGACAATAACATATGGCTTGCCTTGCTCTTTGGCAGCATGCACATCCCTCAAAATATCCACCGATCGCTGGGGCGTTAGAATGCGAAGAAGGGCTTCTTCCATAGCTGTCTGCAGTCAAAAAAGTAATCTAATTTAACACACAATTACAATAAAGAACTAATATAGGTTGATCCAATACAGTAGCATATCATGTTTAACAAATTGCTCAAATTATGCTTATCAATCTTTGGCTTTAATTTTCCCACAACATTTTACTTCCAAAACACACCTGAACAGTAGAAGAGACTCTTGTAAAAGAGCCCAACTTTTTGCCCTCCAGGCTGGCTGCTACTGATTCACATAGTTTTTCAGCAATCTCCTCTGCCTGCAACATTGGAAACGTGCTAATCTTCTCATGTTCCATTTACAGTAACTATAAAGCAAACTAAACATTTGTTATGGAATTAAGAGGGGTATTATGGAATCGAGAGAAGGAGTACAGACCACATTCTTGGTCATAAGTCGATCTTTTAGAGCTTTCAGAGCTGGCTCCAGGTCTGATTTTTCCAAAATAGAATTACCTGAAACACTGCACAAGAGAAATAAAGTTTTGATCATGATTCATAACAATTCATGAGTAAGGACATAAGCTAGAGAGAGTAGATAACTCAACTGAACTTGCAAGTTAGATGAAACGTAAATAAGCAATGGTTAGATTTCTGCAATTTGCTGAAGCTATTCTCCTGAATAAAATAGGCTTCTTTTATTAGATTGCTAACAATGGAAGACAACATGGTCCTTTATCTCATCTCACATGATCGCAAGAAAACATGAAATGTGGGGACAGGGAGGCCAATTTCAAATCGGGAAACAGATGTACATGACTAAGTATATGGCAACGATGTCTCTCTCACTGTACCCAAGTTTCCTGGTGACAATGCTCTCCCATGACAGAGAGTACCACATCAAAGGTTACATATGTAAATGACTTCCTCTAAACTGATATTTGTCAAAATAGAACACAACATTTTGACTTTTATTTTTTACAAAAGATATAAATAGTTATTAATACTAGCTTCCCAAAGATTCATGAAACAGCCTATCATGAATCCATACTATACATAGATAGGGTGAAACCCATAAAACTTGCAGAAAAACACATTAATGTCAAAAACAAAAGTGCATTCTTATCTCAAGAAATCTAATTAAAAATGCAGTCACGATTGATGGCAATAATGAAAATTCTGATTTCCCCTTCCAATTGTAGCATACTCACCAGGAGACATGGGGAATGGGTACAGTGATAGGGAAGCCATTTTCAAATAAGGATATGGGGATAAATGTTAAGAGATACCAAAAAATCTAGGTACTGATACAGGGGAGAGGTCCCATCCTTCTAAACTCATTGCTAGGCAGTTTATTTACATAAGCAAGCCTACAATGTGTTGATGTTCACCAGATGATGTGCATTGGCTTCTGGCCCAATGAAGTACATGTTAATCAAATAATACCCTTGCACCTTTCAACAAGATAAGTTTTTGCAGAACATTAAATGGCTGCACAATATCTTATTAAACCTGTAAATTATTCTTTACTCTAATTATTAGAGCATAGAATTCACTTCATCTAGCTGAGGACAAGTCTTTGCCTGGCTAGAATAGAAATCCTAGTTAAGAAATAAATACAGTGTAATTGCTGTTTAAGCAGAAAATTTGGGACATATACTTACCATATATGAAGTTGTTAAGCCCTTAGCTACAAATCAAACCATAAGGAAATCCACATATTTCAATTTGTGTCAACCATAAATTGTGAAAAAATGTGACCTAAGATTCAACAAAAAGCCTGCAATTCATAAAAACTTCTATGGCTGATTAACATCCAGTTAAGACACTTTATCACTATCTATAAATGTATGTAGGTTATAAGTATATAAAATGAATTTCTACAATAAAATCTAAAAAAAACAAAATCACCCACAGCTGTCCAACATTATTTCTACAGATTCTCTGGTTAGAGAAGGATATTCATGCTCCAATAGGGAGGACTATGTAAAAAGTTCTCATAAGTGTATAATTTCCCTCACAGGAGTCTTTAACTTTTAAGTTCTATTTCCCACAGACCCTTTTCACTAATACAAAATAAGTAGAGTTATATATGGCTCAAGAAAGTTCATGAATTCGGATGCGTGACTTGACAAACATATAGAGATTGCACCTAATCCAATATAAATTAAAAGGAATTCTTAAACTACACTGATGGCACAAAAATGGAAAAAGGTACAGCCTACATGTTACTGTTTTCACTGTGCGACTCAAGATTTTCCATTCTCTTTTATGGAGGATGTAGAGTGTCTATAATTACAATAGTAGTAGCAGCTATGAATGTTTCACATCCCAATCCATAGCTTCTTGCAAGTGTATACAGTTGATAAGATTGGCATCCAAAAGTGTCATATCCCTCATTAGGACTACTCTTGTTGCACTGATTATCATTTTGAGATGTAAAGTACGTGTACCCCAATTTTTTTTTGAATGCGGCCTTTCAAATTTCTTTCAGTCCAACCCATGGTTGGGAGCAGGTGAAGGCCACCAGAGTTATATTGTCCACTACCTCCCAGGCCAGGGATTGCTGGTACCATCTTGGATTGGTCCAACCACTACATGCGACAGCTTGGCTAAGGCAAATTTTAAGATTGTGTTAAGACTCTTGTATAAATTCTTGTAAAGGTATAACTTGAAATTGAATCATGTTTACCACATTCAAATTGATTTGTGTACCTCAACTCATTGATGTATGAATATATTCATATGGGGAAATCCCACTTAGTAATCTAAAAGTGTTTTATGCAAGGAACTTCTGAACCATGTCAATAAGAATGTATTATAGCTTTCTGTAACAACCCATTTAATGGTTGATGGAGCTGGACTTATTATTCTGTCCATCTGTTATCAACGTTGAATCTTGCAAGTGTAAATTATAAGTTGAATTTATTGATAAACTGGAGTACTTGGAAGAATGTTTGTTTCAGATTAGTAAACCATTACAGGTTGCCAGTTACTCATTAAGAAGGTGCAAGGATTTTTCCAAGTACTCAACTGCATCTTATACTTGGATTTGACTTGCATGCAAAGCTAAGATAGATTCCCAGTAGAACATGTTGCAACATAAGAGCACAAATTTTAAATCGCTTGCTTAATTAGTGACCAAATATTTTGCTTTGAACAAGGTTGCGAGAATCTTCTATCCATTATACTTGGCCATTTGACAAACCCAGTTACAGTACCAATTCAGGGATGATGATTAAACGACTGTCTCTTGGATGTAAAGGGCATTGGTTTTCTCTAAGCTAGTCTATCATGGATGCAATTCCACTAAATATCGTTGAACTGGAATAAGTAGGAAAAAAGAAGAAGGAAAGTCATCAAGTCATTAACAAGACTCCAAACACATCTGTCAGCTTTTGCTTACCCTCTCTTTTTCTAATTACAAATTAGATAGATTCAATCGATGTATTGTATTAGTATGTAATTAGAAGGTATGGCATTGACTTCTCATTCATAGTGACCAAATGATATAATCATATATGTAGAAATCTAATCTATGAAGAAAGTAAATTTAGTTGCAAATTAGTTTCAACTAAACGAAGGGAAAGGACCCTCCCCAGAGACAAAACCTAAACAAGTTTTCCTAGTTCAGCCTTTAGATGTTATTAAAAAAATAGATAATTTAAGTTGACCTGGAATAGGTTTTGTGCAGTCGCTTTTATCCATGTTGCCCAATAAAGTTAATTGTATATCTTTATATCTATGCCAGAAACATGATTTTCTTCACTTGAAATTTTGCATGTTTGAGTTACCACATTCAACATTATATTTTAGATTTTCCTGTTTTGCTCCATGTATTTTGAATTCACGAAGAGAACTACCTTAGATCTTAAAATCAGAAAATATTGCTCACCATTAATTGAGACATACAGCTTTGAAGAGTTATTCTACACTCATATAGATACACTTTTATAATTTTATTCTGTTCATTATCAAGTTACAAAGATACAAGGTTAGGAAGGTGGCATTTTAATACCTCTCTGGAGCTACCCATGGCATGGTCATTATGGCACTACAACCTATGGACCATTGCTGTTATGGTACACTATTTTGTTAGATCATCACTGTAATTTTTTTTATGTAATCAAAATCATATCTAATAAGAACAAATATAAACAAAAATCATTTAATAAGACTCAAACACCAAATGAGCATTTGAGTCTGTCTTATGGTTCAAAAATTGCACTTCAATACCAAAATACAAAACAAATGGCAAGAAAACTAAAAAAGAACTGAATTTTTTACCTCTGGAAAATAGAAGAAAACCATCCTTTCTTCTTGGGGGCAGAATCGGTTCTGCCTTTTGCATCTTCTTCCTCCTCTATCTCACTTTCACTGCTTTCATACTCATCTTTGTCCATCATACTTTTGCCTTGATCCCCTAAAGCTGCTACATTTTCCTCCCCTTTCTCTTTTACAGGATCCGTAAAATCCAGCTTCACCTCCTGAGGTTTATCATCCCAAACTCTATTCTTCTTTGGTTTCTTCTTCCCTTGCTCTTCCTTTGGAGCTTTAGTAGTTTCATTTTTTTTACCAGCTTTTGACCGCAATTTCTGTAACTTATTTACATCAAAGGCTGTATCAGTTGTTTTTTCAACATCACCATTCTCATGTTTTTTACTCTCTCCATTGGCATTTCCATTGGAGAGTGATTTTATGCTGGACATCCTACCATCTTCATCATCTGCACCACTTTTGCTTTGTGATCTGCTTGAGCTCTTTCCTCCCTTACCCAGAGTTCCAGTTTTCTGATTTGCACTTTGCCCTTGTCTCTTTACCGGAACCTCTGTCTGCTTCACTTTCTTCATTTCTTCTGCTCGAGCCTCAGACTCTTTTAACAGCTGCCTAAAGGTGTCATCAAAATCCGTGTAAATCATTCGCTTTGGATTATAAATTTCCACAAATTCACGCTTCACCATGGCAAGTAACTCATCCACATACAGAAGATGCAGCATGCGCTGATAAACAGCCACAAAAACAAGACCTAACTCATTATGAAAGGTCCATTTTAGTGTGTAAGATGCTCCAAGGGCATCATACTGATAAGCTGCATCAGCAGATCGTTCCTCCAAAAGACAAGACCGAATTAAAGCATCAATGGGAGAGCCTTTCAGGGCATTTCCAAGCTCTTGGCATGTCCAAAGAATCAATCCACCTCTGGTGAAGATAAGCAATTGCTCTAACATTTTTTAGAATTTTGATTCTGCAACAACCAATATAAAGTCAAGATTGAAACTATTTAGTATTTAGCTACTGTAAAGAGCTTTAAATGTTCCTTTTAATTATTTGATAGCATAAGCATACGTACATCAAAAGTTGATCTAATTTCATAAAGTCAACTTGATTCAAAATTTATTTCACTTGTTTAATTTCATGCTAAATCCAAAGTCATGCCAAAGTCCAAACCATTCGAAAACTATAGTTCAACATGGCTTCTTTATTGTTCCACAGATTGCTTTCTGTAATTGTAAAATTTCTTCCAAAACCCACATTGAAATCCTCTTTTTTTTAAATAAATCTTACAAATTCTTCAATTTTTCAAACTTTTCCAATAATATCGAATTCCATTCCGCTATTTATATTTTCCTCCATGTCCTTTATATTTTGCTGACGATTTCAATTTTTTAATAATAATAAGAAAACATCCGCCAAATTTTCACTTTAAATCCGATAAACAGAAAAATTATATCGATAATTTCCTCAAAAAAGTCCAATTTTCTCGAATAAAAAAATTGAAAAACTGCTTAAATTTCATATAAACAAATTTCACAGGAATAAAATGCTAAGCCTTAATAAAAATCTCTTCAACCACTTCCTCACAAAAGTCCAGCTATATTCAAAGACTTAAAAAAACCCTTAAGATTGCATATCAGCAAAGTTTCTCAGAGAGGAAATGCAAAATCCCCAATAATTACATCGTTTGCTTCCTCAAACTATCCAGTATTAATTTATGATTTAAAAAAGACTTTAAAGTGCAGATCAACAAAATTTCCCAGAAATGAAATACGAAAACCTTAAATTTTACATCAAACGCTTCCCGATTAAAGTCCGGCAACAAAAACCGCTAATTTCGGATCAAGAAAAATATCAAAATATTTTGCTGAAATTAAGTGCAATAACCATAAATTTATATCATTTGATTCCCTCATTAAAGGCCAGTTATATTCAATGGCAAAAGAATCAGTTCTATTTTGATTTCAGCAAACTTTGCACTCAATTTATAAACCAATTTTACAAAATTTGCACAAATAAATTCCCCGTCTAAGGTCATTATTAATTCGATGACAAAAAAATGCTTACATTTCAGATCAACAAGTTCTTAACAAAAAATTGCGGGAATGAAATATAATGACCTTCAATTTGAATCAGTCAATTCCTATTCAAAGGGCGGTTTTATTCAACAACGAGAAAAACAAAACTTAAATTTCACATCTGCAAAATATCTCTCAACTGAAAGCCACATTTTACAAAATTGACATCAAAAATTTCATCGTCAAAGCTTGATTTTTTAATTAAATGATCAAAAAGTGTTTAAATTTTAGATCAACAAGTGTTTCCACAAAATAACACTGAAATGAAACATCAAAACCTCAATTTACATCAATCGTCCCTAATCAAAGGGCGATTTTACTAATCGACCAAAAAACAAGAGGCAAATTTCATATCTGCAATTTTTCACTCAATTGAGAGCCAAAATTTCCAAATTTTACATCAATCTAGTGCTCGTAAACGGACAATTTCATTCAACGACCAAAACAACTACATTTCGTATCAGAAAAAAAAAATCGCTCTACTGAAGGCCAAACTTTATAAAGCTTACCTCAATTGAATCCTCAGAATATGACAATATTTTCTCTGCTCTGATCGGGCAACCGTGATCAAAATCCAGATTAAATCTAAGAAAAATCTTTTAAAAAAAATTAAAACCCTAGACAGGTCGATGAAGAGGATGACCCCTATGTACGTTTTCTTTTTTTTCTATGCTAACTTATAGTGGGCATTTTCTCTTCCTACGGACTGTCTCTCTCGAAGGCCGCCTACGTTGAAAAAGCAAAACACGCGTGACATTTAAGAGCAATTTTATTGGTCCACTAAGACTCGAAATAATCAAGGGAATGTTGGGGATTGAAGGTTAGGGTGGGGTCCCATGGGAGCGTTTGAGGATCTATTTTTAAGGTGCTGGAGGTCTCATGAAGTTAAAAAAATATTGCTACTGGATTAAATAAAATGTGTCTCATAAAAATAGCAGCTCCTATAGAATGTGCCTCATAAAAATAGCAGCTCCTACCTTTTAGGGCTGCAGATTTGAGAGGGTGAAAAGAGGGTGCGGCTAGAGATTGCCCCTACAGTTTAGGAACTATATCTAACATTTGTCATTCAACTCACGTTTTAAATTCCCCCAAAATAAAATGGGAGGAAAAATGATGTATGCATATCTCTGTTTTATCGTGCTTTTTACACTTCATCAACAATCCATAGCCTAAAACAAAGCAGCAACAGAACAATGCATGGAGTAAATCAGAGCAGGAGAAAGAGGTACTCTATTTTTTTTGTTACTGTTTCAGCTTTTACATTTCTTTTTTTTACAGTTATAATCAAATTGAAAGAGGTACTCTATTTTTTTTGTTACTGTTTCAGCTTTTACATTTCTTTTTTTTACAGTTATAATCAAATTTGGCTTTATACCTGCCTGCACATTTTTCCCAAATTTTGTATTTGTAATCTCTATCTTGAACCAATTTTTTTAGGAATGTCCGTATTTGTATAAATTCATGGGACCACTGGTTTCCTTAAAATTTGGAGCTTAACATTTTAAGCTAGCTGCACTATTAAGTTCATGGGACCACCAACCTTTAAAAAATCCTAAAAAATTTCAACAACACCCACTGAAACTTTTCAGGAAGCCCTCCTCCATGGGACCCCAACCTTAGAGATGGTAGAGGTCGCATCAAAGGTGTGATGTAGAGAAAATATTGTTATTATTAATTAAATTGGTTTTTTAATATATTTAGGCTATAAGCCAATTACTATTTGACTCAATTTTGGAATATATTAAGGTCAATTATTTAATGATTGTATGAAAATTTTCAAAACTAAAATTTTAAGGTTAAAGATTTTAGTTGGCTGTTTAGTTTGGTTATGGCTTTTAGACAACTTGATCTTCTTGTTAAATTTTTGTTTGAAAAGTTATTATTATCTTATATATCTTATTATATAATCTATATAGGAAAAACCAAGATATATCAACTTGATTGAATCCATTTTAGAAATTTGATTGTTGTATGTTTATTGTAATGGATTCTTTAGTTGCACAATAATATAATATCATTGGCTTATCTCCTAGGAATGTACAACACTGCGACATGTGTATGATATTGAATATAACTAAGGAGAATGAATATTGTCGAAACATGAGAACGTTGTATTGATTGGATAAGTATATAATCTACATTAGTTGTATTATAAGGCTTGTAGTCTATGATTTATCTTACAACCCTAACCCTAACCCTACCCCTATTGAAATTCAATCCTAATTGAACTATATCCCTAATGATAACCCTAATCTATTGAATTTCAACTCTAATTTAACCTAAACACTAATCCTAACATTAATTCTAATTGTAACCCTAATTAAACCCTAACCAAGTAACCCTAATTGAACTCTAACCCTAAACTAACTTTAACCCTAACTATAGTTGAATCTCAATCCTAACCTTAGTTGAACCTTGACCCTAATTGAATATGAACCATAACCATAACTCTAATTGTATATCTTAATCCTAATTGAATATGAACCCTAGCCATAACCCTAATTAAGTCCTAATTGAATCTTAACTATTTATAGTAATTGTAAACCTAACCCTAATCCTAGTTGAATTCTAACCCAAACCCTAATCCTAACCCCAAACTTTATCCTAGAACCCTTACCCTAATTGAACATCAATTGAACCCTAACCCTGACTCTATTTGAATCTTAACCCAAATTAGACCCTGGCCCAACACTAATTAATCCCCAACCCTAACCCTGACGCTTACTCTAGCCCTAACCCTAATCTTATTTTGGAAATCCTAACCCTAACCCTAATAGATATGTAACCTTAATTGAACGCAAACCCTAACCTTAAGATCTATCTTAGAATCTTAACCCTAACCACAACCCTAATCTTTTTGAAACTCAACCTTAATTGAACCAGATCCCTAATCCTAACCCATTGAAGTTCAACCCTAATTGAACCTAAACACTAACCCTAACCTTAATCCTAATTGTAACGCTAATTAAACCCTAAAGTTAATCCTAAATGAACCCTAAACCTAACATTACTTTAACCCTAACTATAATTGAATATAATCCCAACCTTAGTTGAACCCTAAACCTAACTGAATATAAAGCATAACCATAACCTCGATTAATTCCTAATTGAATCTTAACTATTACCATAATTGTAACCATAACTCTAATCCTAATTGAATTCTATCCCCAACCCTAAGTCTAACCCCAAACTTTATTGTAGAACCCTTACCCTAATTGAACATCAATTGAACCCTAACCCACCATAATTGAATGTTAGTTGTAATTAAATCCTAACCCTAACACTAATTAATCATCTTAATTATAATTGAATCCTAATACTAACCCTAGTTGAACCCTAATCCTAATTGAATCCTAACCCTAATTGAATTTTAATCCTAGCCTAAACCTAAACCTAAACCTAACTATAATTGAATTCTAACTTTAACTCTATTTATAACTCTAACGATAATTCTAACTCTAATACTAACCCTGATTCTAATATCAAGATTAATTATAACTATATTACTAATTGAAACTTAACCCTAACCCTAGGTGAACTCTTACCCTAACCTAACATTAACCCTAACCCAAACCCTAATTGTGCCTAACTCTAACTCTAGTTGGCTCATAACCCTAATTCCAACCCTAATCCTAACCCTAACGTTTACCCCAAGCATAATCCTATAACCCTAACCATAATTGAACCCTACCATAACCCTAACCCTAATTAAACACTACCCTAATGCTAACCATAACCTTAGCCTAACCTCAACCCTAATTGATCTCTAATTGAGTCCTAATTGAAGCTTAATCGTAATTGATCCCTAACCCTAACCGTATCCCTAATTCAACCTTAATCCTAATTGTCACCCTAATCTAACCTCAATCACCCAAACCCTAACTTCAAGCTTTATCTTAGAATTCTTATTGAACCCTAATCATAATCATAACAAAATTCTAAGTAATAGATAATAAATAATAATGTTATATGAATCACATTAATTTTTTTAAAGATAGATAAGCTAGTTTTAAATATATTATTTTAAAAACTTATTTTTATATGTAATAATAAATTTATTATATTTTGATTGTATTTAATTTTGTAATTTTAAATGGGCACTTATAATGAAAGACTTTTATATTAGATGCATATTTAAGTTGTTATATTTTGTACTATTAAATCTTTAGTAAAACCTTAAGTTCATAATATTTTTATATGTATATATAGTAATTTTGAATAAAATAGAATATTAATGATTTTTCCTTTGAAACATTTTTAATTTTTTTTAAAATATTGTTTTTTTAATGTTTTAAATATATTAATTTAGAAACATATTTTTATGTGTAATAATAAATTTAGAATATTTTATTTTTATTTAATTTTTTTTAAAAATTTTAAATACATTAATTTATTTAGAATTTTTAAAAACAACAATTATTTTTTATTCTTTATAATTCCGTCCAAGGCGTGTCCTATTTTGCTCAAGAGGGGAGGGAATACGGTTGAACCGTGCATAGCCATCAATGATGATTAATTATGAAAAACATAGAAATTTGGTTATAAATTTAAAAAATTAACAAAATTGTAGGATCTTGTGACATGAAAATAGGAATGCATTTAGTTTAACTGTTAAAATGTACCTATAATATAGTATAATATAATATAATAATAATATAATATAATATAATAATAATAAAAATATAATATACATAATATAATAATAATAAATATATAATAAAATTAATATAATATAACATAATAATATTAGTTTCCCAGCGCACTGCAGTCTAATAAAAAATAATAATAATAATAATAATTTAATACTACAATTAATCATATTTTATTAATAATATAATATTAAGGATAAATATAATTTATTAAGTATAATATTTCAAAAATCATATAATAAAAATAATAATATTATAATAATAAGAATAATAGAATATTATAATAGTAGAATAATATAATACTAATATCAAAGTAATAATACAATATTATGAATAATATAATAATTTAAATAATATAATAATAATGTAACATAATGCAAACTTGATATATTAATAAAATAATAATAATATAATAGTAAATGTATAAAAATAATAAAAAAACTGAATTAATAGTAATAATATAATATTATAAAAATAGTAATAAAAATATTAATAATAATATATCAACAAAATTATTTCTTAAATGACCAACCAAATATTTGAGAATAGGGGGCACGAAGATGTGTGCTGCTCAGAGGGGAGGGAATACGGTTGAACCGTGCATAGCTTGGTTATAAGGGAATGAATATTAATATAATATAATAATAATAAATATATAATAAAAATATAATAAAAATATAATATAATATAATAATAATTAATATAATATAACATAATAACAATAGTATAATAATAAAACAATAATTTAACAATTTAATATTTTAATACTACAATTAATCATATTTTATTAATAATATAATATTAAAGATAAATATAATTTACAATATATAATATCTAATCCAATCATTTATTAATATAATAATAATGTAACATAATGCAAGATATATTAATAAAATAATAATAATATAATAGTAAATGTATAAAAATAATAAAAAATATATAATAAAAACTAAATTAATAATAATATAATATTATAAAAATATTAATAATAATATGTCAACAAAATCATTTCTTAAATGATCAACCAATTTGATCTTATGTATTGCACAAATGTATGCAAAAAAAAATTAAAACATTTTCTCCCTAATTAACTTTCCATACCTCTTCGGCCTACCCATTGTACACCAAGGTGCCATTGGTAGTTTTAGTTCTATTTTAATATTAAAGAACAATTTACAATGAACCAAAAACTATTTTTAATATAGAAACTTAGTTATATATGTAATAGTAAATTTAAGAAAGTTCTTTCATACTTTATCTTATAAATTTTAGAAACTTCTTTTTATGTAATTCTTTATAAATACTAATTATTTTTATTAGAAAAGATTACTTAAATAAATCTCAAGAGATATGTTGTTTTAAAAAATCTTGAATATTTTTTTAATTTTAAGTATATTAATTTAGAAACTTACTTAAATGAAACAATAAATTTAAAATATTTTTTCAATTTTTAAATTTTAGACCTTTTTTTATGTCTAATAATTTAACATATAGTTTATTGTATTTAAAGAGATTTCTAAAAATAAAAAATAGCAACTTTTTTTTATGTACACGGATTCTCAAGGAATTGGCTTTCATTGTAAACTCCTACCAGTGTAATTATTTTTTAGGATTTTTTTGATATTGAAGAGTGAGTTCGGGTTTTACCTATTTGGTTTCAACATTAGTTTTCTAGGTCATTTAGTGCTCTCATGATTGTCTATTCTTATAAAGATGATGTCACTGAAAATATTGTTGGTGAAAGGAAGTAGAGGTGTAGAATATGTTTCCTACACTTAGTTATGAGAGGAGACATGTGTAGAAACTAAACAAATCATAAAGTTACAAGAGAATAAACTCGGAAGCAATACACCATAGCATAGTGACAAGTTTATTGGTGCTTAACCCTCTTATAAATCATTGGAAACCAAGATGAACAAAGAATGGTGTAATGCCCAAAATTTTCACTAAGAAAACAACTAATATTTTTTAACATTAATAAAGTATTAATTATTACCCATGTGCACATGTATTAACTTGTATTGAGGGTCTAACCATGGCTTACAAATTTGGGTTGTGACATCTTATCAAGTAAAAAATTAACTCTAAGAGTTCGTCATATGGACATGAATAGGGTTTCCTTGCAAACACATTTCCTCACAGCCTTCTAAAATTCACCCTATTACTCACCTTTAATAAATTAAGTACTAACCTTTTTAATTAAAATATAAATTTGAATATATTAATGTTATTTTTCAAGTTAATGCATATATTTTGGAAGTATATATGTGTGTGTTTTTTGTTAATAAATGGTTCTAATTTCATATATTTAAAATATATATGAATATACTAATATATCTATCAATATATGTTTATTTATTATATATACACTTACGTACATTTGTTTTTGATAAGGTAAGTAGCATGTACATGGTGTTGTACCCTTAACACATTGAGCCACATGGGCCAAAAATCTATCAAGTCCAAATAAGATAAAAACTAGCCAAAAAATAGAACATGGACCGCAGACTGACAACAAATATTAAAAACACAGACTAAAAAACACCTAACTGGCATTATCCCAGTTCTTTGAAAGGAGGTCCACAGCATCATCTCCGACCCAATCTTGATCCTCGTCAGCATTCTTCCCTTCTAGCTCATCTTTAATTACCGCAGACAGAGTGTTGGTGACAAAGTGGACCAGCTTCACAGTAAAGCAAGTCAAGCCTCTGAATCTCTTGTTCAGTTTGTCCATTCTCTCCTTTAGCACACGACGCTCCTCCTCATCATCAACAACCTTCACGTTCTCAGTATGTTCAGCATCCAGCAGGTGTGAGGACTGGGAGGTCAATTTCTCTTTCTGCTCTTTACTATTATCAAGAATGGTGTGGGGCCCTTTCGCACACTCCTCCTCTTCCTCCTTAGACATCTCATCATCCTTGTAGTCTTTGTTTCCCGATCGCTCCTCCTCCGAGTCCAAATCCACCTGTTTTTTTAATTATTTTTGGCCAATCTCCCAGACCTCTGAATTATGGTCTCTCCTCTAGTCACAATCGTCACCTCCACCACCATGTCACCCTTAAAGTCCTTCCCACAACATTTTTACATCTTCTCTCTTTTGTCGGTGGCTCCATTAAGCCTTTCCTGTCATCTTTACCTTTCTTCTTCGGGGTGGGTTTGTAATCAGTTTTGGCCGGGGTCACCTTAAGTTCCCACAGACTAGCTGCAGCACTCATCTGGGCATTTCTTGCATTCCCCTTGAGTTTTTTGGCAGCAGGCTTGGGCTTAGGATTATCAGTAGCACCCAGGTGGGGTTTCCGAATGGGTCCTTTGGACTCAGTTGAGGAGATGTTTGCAACAACAAGAGGTTCAATTTCCTCCACAAAGACAACATATATAGGCTTAGGTGAGCATAAAGCGAGATGGAAATGATAGTCTCATAATGATACCTTGGTGAAGAGGCAGAGGAGGGGTATCATTCGGGTTAAGGCTAGTAGCTCCTTGCATTTTTCCACAGAGCTTTCTAAATCCACAAGCAGGAAGAATGGAAAAATTAACAGAACTTTGTGCCTAAGGTGATTCAACAAAGGGAAATGGTAGAAAAAATAGGTTTTGTATCTACCTTCGAGAGTCACGTATTTCATGAGGGTCAAGCAGACTTGGTCCCAAGGCTGCGGAAGAGCCTTCCGCTCGAAACCCGACTGGTTACGAACCGAATTTTTATTCCCCACAAAAAAATCATTCATGTTGTCATTATCTTGGGTCCTGGTATGTTCCGAATACTTTTTCCCATTACTTTGTAGCTCGATCACCTATGCAATCACATCTTCATTTACCCCTATAGAAATCTCGCCCATAGTCACTCTCTGGTCCTTCCAAGAGTTGGAAAAATGTGCAGACAAGTTAGGGTTGTGACCCACAAGACTCTCCATCAGGGGAGCTAAGCCACCTTCAACACAGATATGCCACACCAGTGGGGTTTTGCAGAATTCATTGTAGTTGTTGGGCTTCGTCCACACACAATCATGACCCATAATGTCTTTCTGCACAGGAAAAAACCAGAGAACCTATCAAAGAAAAAGTTTAGAGATATTGGTTAAACAAAGGGTTTTCCACACATAATGGATATTTGGCCGAATAAAGCAGCGTTGGTTAATCAAGGCAGTGTGCAGGACACACGCGTGAAGAGGAAAATCACTTAACTTAATCTTGGTTGTATCATAAATGGGGATCTTGAAGCGATTACAGCTAGGTAAGCAAGACATGATGGAAAAGCGAGGTTTATCAGCCATGTTGTTCATGCACAAAAAGCTAGGCAGGATGGCCACGGGGCCAAATTTACTAATAACAAGGAATTCGGGTTTGGGATGCAGAGATAAAATAGCGGATATGGAAGAGACAAAAGGGAGATTTCCCTCATAATGAGCCGTCACATCAAATTTTAAATCAACGAACTTAAGGAACTTACATACATTTGTTAACTATATATAAACTTGCATATATTTGTTAAATCTTATTAGTGATATGTTATATGCATTGTGCCTTTTCACCTTCATACTTTAGTTTCATGACAATGTGTAAATCCACCTGAATAAATAATTATTTATTGATGTACATCCACATATATAAATAACAATGTGTAAACTTAAACATGGGGATGCATCATTTTGAGGACATTTACTTTTATATTCTAATGAAATCTATCAAGGTTAACTTCCCATTAATTTTATAAACTCAATGTACATTTTATCTTTAAAGCCATCACCATGATTTTTAGGAACAAAATGTATATGTAACTTTTAGGGATGGTGATAATATTTTATATTCCTTCCTTATTTACTAACTTTAACTAAATAAAAGCAACATATAAACATTTTCTTACTCATTCATTTTAATGCACATAGCATTAATGTTAAATATTGACGATATCTCTCTATTGTTACTCAAGAACTTCCATACACTTCCAAAGGTTATAAGGGTCCCTTTTCAAGGTTATTTCCTATGCACTTCTCTTAATATGTTACAATAATGAAAAAAAAGTAGTCATTTACACATCTTAGTATGCATCTTCAAGTCTCTCATACCTACACATGAACACAAACTTCTCCAATGGTCATGGGATGCTCACCTTCCAACCATTGACCTACCCATAGGTCACCCTCGAGCTAGGAGATCTTCCTAAAAACCAAGTTACACACACACAAACTCATATGTCCATTTACAATCATAATGAAACAGTTCAACTAAAATTTCAATAAACATATAACCATCCCTAAAATCCATTTTTCCATCCAAAACATAATCTCATGAACACGTAGTCCATTAAAACCCCACTTTTATCATACACATAAGCTAGGGATACTCTACCAATAAAGGTGAGTCTATCCCTAGCATCCCATCCCATATTAATAACATGAAAAAACATAATCTTAAGAATGAAACAACACCCATAAATTTTAAGCACCATTCACATAGCTTACAAAAATGGATCAAGAAGCCAAGAAAATAATCCTCTTTCTCATTCCCAAGTGAGACTAAAATAGAAAACCCTAACTTGAGTTTCGTGAATGAGGGAGTGACACTTGTCACTCTCATCCCTCCCTCAAGCAGACTCTCCCACAAGTTCTCACACATGTTGAACAGTTCAGATAACTGAGAGGGGGGTGAATCAGTTATCACAAAACACTTTTCCTTTCTTTAATTAATCCAGGGCAATCTTAAATCAATTAGATAATAATTAAAACAAATATGAACATGAAAGCACTTAACAACACCATACCCAATGGACATCAGATTTTATGTGGAAACCCAAGATGGGAAAAACCACAGAGAATGCTAATTCTCAATTATAGAACACCGGTTAAGGTGATTTTTACAAGGGCTCACTACCAAAATGGTCACTGCAGGTAAGACTCACTGTCGGTGGGCTCATTGCCCAATTAATACAAAAGCATTTGATTACAAAATAGAGAAAACATGAATTGATAAAGCTGCATCTACATATGCATGAAGTCAGTTTTGGTTAAGAACACAATTAATGATATGTCTGTAGTAGATCTGGTAAAGAATATTTTTCCAACCTTCCTTGCACTACCTCTGCAATACAGATTACTTCTTCTTGACACTTGCCTCCACTTCCTTCTCTGTTTCTCGTCACACAATCCTTCACACCCATATTACTATTTGCACACACCATACTTCATGTTTGATACAAAAGAGATGTTTTATATATACTCGAAGAAAAAAATGAGTCGGCCTAGTAAAACATGTCGGCTTGAAGAAAAACCTTGAAATATTCAATAAGGCTTGGCACACTAGCACCAAACCCAAAGGATAGGTCGCACATAAAGATCTTTGTACCACATTACCATAGGACCCATAAAATAGGTCATACATAAGATAAGTTCATCACATAGCATAATTACCAAAAGATAGTGAACTTTGAATTATATGAGATATATTCTAGAGCCAATAGGAATGCCACAACCAAGACCAAATCTTTATCATCATCAATTGATAGGAACGCCACAACCAGGACCAAATCTTGATCATCATCAATTTCAGTACCAACCAGAGGAATGCAATTAGACATACCAAAAACATGCTACATGAATGTTCGGATAGCAAGGATACCCAAAATAAGCTTTGGACACAACAACCAATATCAAAATATTAGTCTTCATTATTTTGCATTAACCGTCTTCCATAGATGTCCCAAAAAGAAGTATTATCATATCTAGATGAAGGATAACATCAACACTACGCAACATTATAGCATACAATAGGATAGATCATTTATGTATATCATCTGGAGCACAACCTTCTAGATCCCAGGTTTTGACATCAATGACAACAATGCCAAATCAACAACTTCTCAACAATCTCCCTCTTTGGCATTGATGGAAAAACAACAAAAACTAAAAAACACAAAAAAAAACTACAAACAAAATACTCCAAGCACTCCCCCTTTGTCAAGCAATCCAATTCCTCTTTTTGTTTTTATTTTTCTTTTCATTTTCTCCCCCTTTTTGCCATCAAAGGAAAAGGGCCAAATAAGAACATTCAGAAAATCAAATAAAAATAACACTTTTCACACGAAATTTTTTCTTGTACCTTTCTCTCACAATTGGAAGAATCTTCTTCCAAACTTACACTATAAAAAACATTCTAGCACACATATTGTCCTATAGAACCAACATCCCAAATGAAGATGACCAGTCCGGAGATAGGCACTGTTGTTCACAATCCACTGCATCAGAAAGTATCCCGGAGAGATGATCCAACCAGACCTCAACAATTTCTTTGACCAACCAGAAAGTTTTAACCAAATATTCCCTTTGTCTTTGAGTAGACAATAACCTAGCTTGCAGTTCACCAACTCTTATTCTTTGTTTTCCATCTTTATCTTTGAAGAAGTCAAAACACTTCCCAATATCATTCAATTCAGATTCAATAACTTCAATCATACTTCTAAAATAATCAACAACGGTAGGCCATCATAGATAGTATTTGTAGATGTCAGATATCTCCTTAATGAATTATTTTATCTCACCACTGTGTTTGGATAACTTTCGTTTGGTTGTGACACACCTTCTTTCAATCATAGCTTGGATTTTATGTCCTTCAGATCCTACCTGCCACAATCTTTCTTCAACAACTTCCACCAGATCATCTGATAGTGAGTCAAAAATAGTAGAAACAGTAATACCCTTTTTGAGCAGATAATCAACCAAGGCATCTTCAATTCTAGGCCTACTAACCAGAGAGCAGGCATTCCACATTTCACTAATCTTTTTCATATCACCCTCATCCAACACGGAACAACTTCATCTATATCAAGCAAAGACTCTTCTTCCTTCTCTTTCTCTTCTGAGATAGTGATGACATCCTTTGTTCTAATTTTCTTCCTTTTAGGTTTTGGAGGAGAACCACCAATGACAATCTCTAACAACTTCTTACCAAGGGAGGAACCCTCCTCAAATTGATTGATAGGTGTACCACTAGACACTATCACACTGGAACACAAATCCATCTGCAAGGATGTGAAATAAACTTTGAATGCATTTTATTTATCTTCCATACATTCCAAATATCTGTAGACTTGCTTTCCGATAGGGATGCCAAACTTCCACTTAACATTCTCCTTTGATGGTAATGAATTAAAAAAGTAGAATACTAAACACATGAGCAAAGACCCAAATCGGAAGGGATAACTCTCAACCAAAGACATTATGACATTGTCAGTTAGGTTTTCCATTACCAAGCTACACAGGTCAAACTGTTGATTTTCCTTCACCATTTTATGTGCAATATACACAAAAATAGCAGATGTAGAACCTTCACGATTTCGAAAATAGATTTTGTATGAGATACCATAAGAAAAATACCTTACTACGGGATCGACAATGGTATTTATCAGTAGAGTTCGGGGGTCTTTGCTGATACCAATAAGTTCCTCCATGTCTCTGTATTGACTGTTTTCTTCCCAGGGAGGTCACCAACTCTACACCATCCAATAATAGCTTCAATGGCTTCCTTAGTGATTCGATAGGGTTTGTCCAAAATGATGTTGCCATCCTTGAATCAACTCAACAGGGACAAGATAGACTCTTTGTCTTCAATCTAGGGGAATTCTCCCCATAAATCCATACCCAGGGCACTTTCATTTTGTAATTCATTAGTCTTCAACTGTAGTCCCATTTCCATCATATTCCAATGATCAAATTCATCCAACTCTACTCCCTTCAGCCTCAATATAATACTACCAGTGGATTCACTGTCAACCAATACGGATTCCATCGTCACACCTAGCTTCTTCAATCTTTTATCGCTCAATGAAACATCTTCTTCTTCTTTGAAAACTATGAGAAATGATTTGAACCTCCATCTTTTATCCTTAATTGCTCATGATGATTTCACCAACAAAACATTCATCGATGATGCCAATAATTGTATTTTGCTTTTCAATCAACCGAATTAAGCTCCATCATACGTCACCAATCGGATCTAGCTTAGTCATGCTGAAAACACATCAATATTACTTCAGAGAGGGGGAGTCGACAGGATATGCATTGCAACACTCCCCCTGAGCCAAGGCAGTTGGCTCAAATTCTAGAAGAGCTTGTACTGAGATCTGGTACCACTGAAGAGCTCTCCACACTCGTTTCCTTTTACTTCCAAACCATGATGGTCTTCTCCTTAGATTCATCTAGTTGTGCAACCTTCTTTTTGTTTTCAGACTTTTTCGGAGAAACATATCTGCATGTGTTAGCATAATGTTCAGATTGATTGCACTTGTAACATATTTACCCTGACTTAATTGAGTGAACCCCAGATCTACATTGATTAGCAAGTTGTGACCATAACCATGGCATAAGTAGCAATAACCATGAAAGATATTATTCATTCCATTCCTTCTAGCCAGATTAGATAATTGACTTTTGCAATGAATTGCTTTATGACCAAACTTGTGACAATTAAAGCATTGAATACTCGATTACTTCTTACTTCTACACTCTACAGCCGAGTGATCCCACAATAGTGGTTTACAATTTTTGGCCAAACTGGACACTACAATTATTATTTTTAACTAAATCTTCATATTCGAGAACCTATAGCAGCTAAAACGTGAGGAATTTGAAGATGATGCAAACTAGAGTCTCATCACATTTTGTCTGTAGATTCTAAAAATACTTTTTTCAAAAAATTTGGAATCAGATTGCACTTTTTTTTCCATCTCCCACGAAAACTGGTTTTTTTGAGAAAACAACATTTTTTAAAAAGTGACGCTCACCATATACAACATAACTTTTTTTGTATGAAGGATAAAAATCTATTTTTTTTGAATTTAGGTTTGTAACTACGATATCTAGCACTTTAATTTGGTCTTATAGTTTTTTATTGATTATTTTTTCCTTAATCAAGTTTCAAAGTCAAACCAATTGCAATTCAGACATAGGCGAACTGTATACAACATAATTTTTTTGTATGAATCGAAATTCAATTTTATTTTTTTTAATGGATCAAGGACATCAATACCCAACCTCAACGTATTTTAAAAATATATATTTTGATAATCTGCTATTTTTCCACATGTGCAAAACAAAGAGCTTGATTTTCGGTGAAAAATCTATGTTTAATAAAACTAAAAAAACACATACATAATAAAACCAAAACATATTAAAATTTAATTCATTGGATAGCTCATTCTGAGGACTACCATCTTCTAGTTGGGTTTGTGAATTTTCCTCCATTTTCATCCTCAACCTGAGCTTCGAAGGGGGGAAATCTGCTAAAATTTGGTGGAAGAGGGGGAGAAGGGCAAAAAAGGGGGGTTTGCATTCGAACGAACCCCCCTTTGCTCAAAAGGGTGAAGGGGGATTTGTTCAAAGGGGGCTTTGCTCGAACCCCCCTTTTTTTTGAATTTTCCATTAATTGCTATGAAGAAACATGACATCATAGGGTTCGAGCAAACCCACCATGCAAAAGGGGGTTCGCTTGAACTAGGGGTTCGCCCAAACCCCTCTTTTGGGTTTGTGCGAACCCCCTAGTTTGAACGAACCCTTAAAAACATGAAATTTTGAATGTGTGAGCATTTTTACAAATTTCCTTCCTCGTCAAAATTGTATACCACTATTATGGGTTTACCCAGGCTCCTTATGTCCAAAAATTTTGCATAGAAAACAATGACCATTAAATGATAAGTACCTTTGACCATTTGGTTGCTTGATCGGAGGTCTTTTTGTTAGTGTTCTAGATTTTCGGACCTTGCTTGTTACAACAGATCTTGCTTCAAATTAAACTGCTTTGTCTTTACCCTTGGTATTTTGATTCGAGATTTCCCCTAAGAAGCCAAGTCCTCCCTTATCCTTGTGACATTTCTGTAGGGACAAAAGTTGATCCAAAATTATGCTACTTTCTCATACTGAGCTTGCTTCTGATTTCAACCTTCTTAACTCTTGATCTAACTTCTTATCATTTTCTTCCAATTTTTGTTTGATGGTATCTTTGAGATTTTATTTAGTCTTCTTGCATTCTTCCAACAATAGCTTTAGATTCGCAACACTTTCCTTTGACTCCTTTAATTCCTCGCTGACCTCTCTATGTCTTCCTTTGAATTTTTGGATTTTCTCCCTTAGCTTTGAGATGCAAGCATTTGCCTCCTTGATGTTTTCTTTCAATTCCTCATTTTTAGATTTTGTACTTTCCATATCATTTAATATGGTCTTCAGTTCTTCATTAAAGTAATAATCTCCTGCCATCTGTTCAAACTGCCAAGATCTCCCTCAAGCGGTTAAGCTCTATCTGCAAGGGACCAAGATCTGATACCAATTGTTGAACGTCTAAATAACTGAGAGGGGGTTGAATTAGTTATCACAAAACACTTTTCCTTTCTTTAATTAATCCAAAGTAATCTTAAATCAATCAAATAATAATTAAAATAGATATGAACATGAAAGCACTTAACAACACCATGCACAATGGACACTAGACTTTACATGGAAACCCAAGATGGGAAAAACCATGGAGAATGCTAATTTCAATTATAGAACATTGGTTAAGGTGATTTTTACAAGGGCTCACCGCCAAAATGCTCACTACAGGTAAGGCTTACTGTTGGTGGGCTTACTGCCCGATTAATATAAAAACATCTGATTACAAAATAGATAGAACATGAACTGATGAAGCTGCATCTACATATGCATGAAATTAGTTCCGATTAAGAGCACAATATCTATCTGTAGTAGATCCAGTTAAGAATCTTCTGCCAACCTTTCTTGCACTACCTCTGCAATGTAGATTACTTATTCTTAACACTTTCCTCCAATTCCTTCTATGTTTCTTGTCACACAATCCTTCACACCCTTATTACTATTCAGACACACCACACTTCATGTTCGATACAAAAGAGATGTTCTATATATACACTGAGAACAAAATGAGTTGGCCTAGCAAAACATATTGGCTTGAAGAAAAACCTTAAAATATTCAATAAGTCTTGGCACGCTAGCACCAGACCCAAAGGATAGGTCACACATAAATATATTCTTACCACATTACCATGGGACCCATAAATAGGTCATACATAAGATAAGTTCATCACATAGCATAATTACCAAAAGATAGTGAACTTTGAATTACATGAGATATATTCTGGAGCCAATAGGAACACCACAACCAAGACCAAATATTGATCGTCATCAATTGATAGGAACGCCAAAACCAGGATGAAATCTTGATCATCATCAATTTCAGTACAAATCGGAGGAATGCAATTAAACATACCAAAAACATGCTACATGAATGTCCAGATAGTAAGGATACCCGAAATAAGCTTTAGACACAATAGCTAATATCAAAAGATTAGTCTTCATTATTCCACATTAAATGTCTTCCACACATGTCCCAAAAATAAGTACTATCATATCCAAATCAAGGATAACATCTACACTACACAACATTATAGCATACAATAGGATAGATCATTTATGTGTATCATCTGGAGAACAACCTTCTGGATCCCAAGTTTTGACATCAATGACAATAATGTCAAATCAACAACTTCTCAACACATGTGTGAGACTTTTTGGGAGATGGGGAGTTGGGCACTCTTCCCATGGTCTTTTACAAAGGAGGCTCACACATGTGAGTCCTTTGTATGCTTCCCCAAATCCATAAATGAACTTAGGGGAATGGGAGTGAACTTTGGGCACTCTTCCTCATTCCAAGACATTTTTTGTCACTCCTCTTAATGGGTCATTAAGAGGATTCAAGTCAAGGTATTTGATCAAGTTCGAGGTGTAAAAGAACCCTATACTCATAGCTACTTACCCTAGTGTACCAAAAACTAGGAAAACAATTAAAAGTAATCCTTTAAACCCTCAAAAACTTCATAAAAGAAGGCATCCAAAATTTCCCAGCTAGTATTCCAATTCACATCTTAGGGTCATATGAAATTAAATAAAAATAAAAAACTAACATTCATAATTATCTTTACAAATTACATATATCACAACACATTCTCATTTAATATTACGAAATAAATCACATTACAAATGAGACTATAGTCCCTCCATATGGATTATGGTCTTGGTTTCATGGTTTGATCACATAGGGTTCTCAAGAGATCTCTGATTCCATAGGCCATGAAATTATACCTGTGCACTCAATGCCACATGTCAATATTTTCAATAATCATCATAGTCAAAACAAAGTAATCAAACAACCACATGTACGTATATTCATAACTCAATTTTAATAACAAATTATTCACATTATTACTTTACATCAATCCATCTAATTCCCAATTAAACCTAATTTTCAAGATTCATAACTATTCAATTTCATAAGGCATATTTCATTTAATACATATAAACAATATTGCCTAATTCTCAGTAATCATCTAATTATTCTAGATTGTCATTCCATTTCATCTTATCTAACATTACATTCTCAATTTTACTTATTTAATATAAGATTGTTCAAGCATATAATAATAAAGTATCTCTAGCTACCATACTATATAACCAAATCAAAATCTACTAATACACCATTTATATCAACTTTCATGATTAAGCAAAGCATCATGATTAAACTAGATCAAATTTTGGAGGAAGGGATTTCAAAAAAGAATCTGCAATTTTTTGTTTTGTGACACTTTCCCCTTGAGTTTTAAGATGATTTACAATGCTTTGAGTCCTAGTAATAAATTTTTGAATAGACTCAACTTCTTTCATCTTTAAATTTTCAAAATCTTTTTGAAGCGTTTAAAATCTTACCAATCTTACTTTGTTAGATCCTTGGTATGTAGTTTGTAGAATCTCCCATGCATCCTTTGACTTTGTCATACCAACTATACGAGGGAAAATTGACATATCCAATGCAAATTGAATGACAAATAGAGTTCAATAGTCCTTCTTCATGTCTTCTTTCAATTGAGTTCATTGATTTGTTTTGAAGGCATTCAAAGCATTCTAATCTGTAGGTTCTATGTATCCCACTTCTACTAATTCTCAAAGATAGATCTTGGGATAATAGTAATGTTTCATCTTTATACTCCAATATTCATAGTTATCTTCGGTAAACAATGGAAATTGGAATGGAAAATTGTCACTATTTGTTATTCTCATATTTCTTGGAGAGAACTAGAGAGAATTTGAGCCCTACTGCTCGCACACACAAAAAAAACTTATACAACCTGCTTTGATACCAATTGAAAAATAAAACTTATGAACAAATCTAACATCATACTGAAATAAATAATTTCTTAAACTCGATAATTTACACAAACAAAAATATTTTAATATTATTCAACTATATGTAAAATTTTGATACCAATTAACTCTATATATTGAAGAATTTAGACAAAAGGTAAAAAAGAAAAACCCATGCAAACAGGATGCATGAAGAAACAAAGCTAAAGAAAGCTATAAAAAAATATTAACATAAGGTAAAGATAGCGCAACATGCAAACTACTCTAAAAGCAAAAAATTCTTGGAGCCAATTCGTTGATTCATGCACATGTCTTCAGTTATGTCTAACAACTCAGCGCACTCCTATATTGCAGGCACCTCTGGCAAAACCAATTTCTCTAAGTTGTTGGCATGAGAGAAAAGCCACTACAAAATATAGCTTTCCATTTAGATAATTATAATCACAATCTTTAACAGAAAACCCACACTTTGAGGGACGTCCATACTCTGATCTGAAGTGTTCATTAATTTATTTTTGCACAGGATAGAAGGGTGTTAGCGTGGGGCGGCTTAACCAGCACACTCTAAGCATTGATCGCTTAGAGTAGTTGATGTGGGGCCCTCTTACTCCGTTCCTCTCCTCAACGTCCGTTTCTGTTCTTGTTAGCAATCCTGTTAACCACTACAGTTAATAGTGAGTCACAATTAGTAGCCCAGCACATTAACCGAACATTTAAACTCACTTTCCCGCACTGCAGAAGATGTGACGCGCTTCTATCATACCCAAGGATGAGCATTGTCACATTCATTGTTAATGAAACTGCAATCGGTAAGTTGGAATTTCAAATTTGAATCTGCAATCTCCCGCCCAACCCACTGAAAAGGTGTAATAGGAGGATTTCTTCGACTAGATCAAACATCACAGCCATAAGAGTTGTAGGAGTAAATGGGTCATCCTCAGATTTGTTGAGGTTTGGCATCGTATTTGTTATAGATATAATTTTTCTTATTTTGACTCTGGCCTTGTCTGTTGTGTTTGAGAACTAGATAAAAATGGTCGTATGATTTTATTGGCATTAGCCATTCCAGTACATTATATGCCAAGGATTGTCTCTTCGCGACTCTCAACTATAACAATCAAGAAACCAACATTATTTTGAACAATAGACAATCTATCTCTTCCTCTCACAATTTTCCAATTCAATTTAATGGCGGACGAAGTTAACAAGACTGTAAAATGAGTTAGTGTGACTGGAGCAGGGGGATACGTAGGATCACGGTTGGTCAAAAATCTTCTAGAAAGGGTCTACACTGCAATGCCACACTTGGAAACCCAGGTACTTGGTTTTTAAGTAAAGATCATAAAAAACTAACATTCTAGTCAAAAGTTATCTATTTAAGCATTCCAATTTTATATGGGTTGATGATATGTAGGGGACGAGACAAAATCTGGGGCTTTGCTGGAGTTGCCGGTGGCAAAGAAAAGGCTTAAGCTCTTCAAAGCTGATTAATGTTTAGAGGGAAACTTTGATTCTACAGTGGAGGGTTGTCAAGGAGATTTTCATGTGGTAGGTCCCATGGATTTTATAGTAGCTAATCTAGTAAGTAGATGAAATGAATCTTCACCTCTAAATTCATAATAACACTTTTATCTGTTTCTAAATGTTTCTAAATCTTTCTGGAATGAATGTTGTTTTCCAAGATGACTTTATTGTACTTGTTGTAAATGGGGTACTCAATGTTATGAGAGCCTACCTAGGAGCTAAATCTTTAGACCTATAATTTTCACATCACCAGTTGCAACGACTTCTAGAATGAATGACAAGGGGGAATTCATTCAAACATGCCTTGATGAAAGGAGTTGGAGCTCCCTAGGTTTCCTTAAATCTCAGACAACTAAGAAAGCTTGGTATATGATAGCTAAGACATTAGCAGAACAAGAGGCCCTTAAATATGGGCTTAATAATATCATTGTGGTAAACATCCTTCCAGGTATGGTTATTGGGCCTTGGTTTACAACTACGAGTTCTCCAACATCTGCTCAAGCAATATTAGCTCTGACTGGAGGTATAAATATTTGTGTGTTTATTGATCCTTTGCGTATGATGTATGAAAGATTCTATATAATTTTCATGTGACCTGACTTAACAGGATTTGATGAATACTATGAAATGCTCAAGTTTCTCAATTTCATATTGGGATCTATACCAATTGTTTATATTGATGATACTTGCAATGCCCACATATTCCCGATGGAAGATACCCATGCTCAAAATCGTCATGTTTGTGCATCTGATTCTTTTAGTCTGAAGTCTCTCAAAGTTTTTCTTGCTAAACATTATGTACAACTCAAGAATTCTCTCAAGTAAGCAGACAATTTTCATTTGAATCTTTTAGGTTATCTAGGCTAAATGGTCTACAGAACCTTCAATTGTAAGACTTTTTAACATTTTAATTGTTTTTGTACAGGTTAGATGAAGATGATGCACCTAGAAATACCTGCTTGTTTCTTCAAAGAAATTGTTGGACATAAATTTCTCTTACAAGTATCATTTACCATAAGCCTTTAAGGAGACCATGGAATGTGCCATAAAGAATGGACTGTTGAGGTTGTAATCAATAAGCTATGCTTCCTAATAGTTGATTAATAAATTGTTGCTTTCAGATGGAGCCTTTTTTTGTCCTCAAAGCAAAAAAGAAACACTGTTCAATAATGTATTGGTTGTAATAATTTCATGTCTTCCACATCTTTTCAGTTCACAAGATAACAAATTTTTTATTTATTGAATAAATTTAAAAATTCCCCATCAATTTTGAAAGAAATTCAAACTAATATAAATTTCAAAATAAATTAGTCATACAAATAATAAAAGAAATAAAAATTATTTGCTTAATTCTATTTTAAGATTAAATAACTTTAAAATGAAGATTTGTAATTTTAAAAAATTTAGTAGGGTATTTATAGAAAATAAAGTTGGTCTATTTATAAAAAGTAAAGTTTAAGTATGTATTGGATGATAAATTCCTTCTAAATTCTATAAAAATAATTGTATGTAAATTTAAGAAAATAAAAGGTAATCAAATAGGAAATGTTCAATGTAAATTTTATATATTAAGTCATATAAAATAATTATTTATAAACAAAATCTAAGGAGAAAACACCAAGACAAAAAAATAAATAATACAATTGAAGATGTAACATAACTTTCTCACCATATTTTAACCTTTTATTTTCTTTGCATGAATAAACATAAGACATTTGTGGGATTTGATCGTTTCCCCAATATGAAACTACTTTTATGGTGGAAAACTACATTTTGAGGACTAAATGTCGCAAAGACTATTTTGTACTAAACATGGAATGTGTAACTCCTATGGAAGAGTGTGACAACTATCATACCCAAACTCAACCTTAGTAGACCTACCTATGAAAGTTATACTAAATAAGTACAAAATATGTGTGTGAATTGTAATTGGGATAGTCACATGGAAAGAAGGAAATCTACTAATGGGTGTGTTTACCCTATTGATAGGTGATTAATTGGATTAGTAAAAAAAATCTATGGTTTCTCTTTTGACTATAGAGGTAGAGTACATGGCACCTACTTATGGTTTAGATTCAAATTCAAATTGCAAATTTTGAATTTTGGAATCTAATTGTTGAGAAATCAAATAAACATTTATAAATGTAAGGTCTTTTTATCAATTCAAATTATCTAGCATTAAGGAAACTTTCACAAGGAGTCAACTATTGTCGAGAGCATTGAAGAGAAGGTTTATCAGTTATCTACAACAACATTCAAGATCATATCACCATGTCATCTTGTGAAGGCTAATATGCATTGTTGATCCTAAAGCAACCAAGCATTTCAAATATCCAAATCCATAAAGAAAATCAAGATCAAGTTCCTTGGAGTGATGTGTTGGACAAGTCAGTCCTCTAAGGGCAACCAATGAAGGTTTGGTGAGTTCTAAGAAAGCATTGTTTCATTCATAATTTCCTTCTCCATTATCATTCATATTTCTATCAAGGTTTAATTACCAAACATGGGGTTTGACTAAGGAAAACCCCCATTCGAACAAAACAATTTTTCCCTTTTTGTATGTGCAGATTTATAGGTGAAGAAGGATCGAAAATTTATCAAAGGAGCATTTTTTACAAAGTTTCATTTGTTGCATTCATTATTGTCAAGCCACAAAAAATCAATTGCATAATTTATTTTCGGCTTCCTGACAATCAAACCTGGAGAAATAAGAAGCTTAGATCAAGGATTAAAGGACTATAAAAATTGATTTTGGAAAAATGTAGTGAGACCCATTCATCCTTGGGTGAATGTGTCCTTGATCTGAGCTCAAACCCCACTTTTTATCATAGGTGCACACTATCAAACCCTTCCCAGATCTACCTGTAAATTGTCTGTTCTATTTTTGTTATCATAGAAATTTACATTTTAAGTGTTAGGTCATACTTGATTCAATTAGTTTATGTACTTTAAATAATTCCAAAACATTGTAAATTTGTCTTTTCTGTCATAAGAAAATAGAGATCCAAAGGTCCAAAATAGGGTTGGCTCACCTCAAGGTTGAAATTTTATCCTATCCCTTTGTGACCTTATCTCTTTCTAATGAAATTATGAAAGTGTTTGAACCTAGGAGGACATTTCATCTTGACACACCCACTCTTTTTCTATGTTTCAATAGATAATTTTATGCATCCAAAGAAACATATAGAAATAAATCATAGATGCAAATAGATGCAAATATATTTATGGAAACTATAACTCAAGAATTATGTGGAGAAACCCTTTCAGGAAAAAGTTTCACACCCAAAGAGATCCAAGACTTGTATTAATCCTTCAAATGAGTTACACCAATAAAACTTCTCTCTCTAAATCATTGCAACACTTAATGACATCAACATGTCTTAGGAGGAAAAATAAAAGATGTGTTAATGAGATTAGGGTTATGAATATGAGTGTCAGGGTACAAAAATTAATCTAAGTATGTGGTAAATGAGTATGTATCAAATATAAGAAATTGAGGTTCCCATCAAAATTTTGTTCTTGTCTCCCAAACCTCATAGGCAAAAATGAATATTTAGTTGATTGAGTATGGTGCTAACAAGTATATGAACAAAAATAAAGAGATATTTGATGCATTGATTGATTGATCCATAAGAGATCAAGTTTAGATCGTATACAATAAGGAGTATGTTACAGAAGGAATATGAAATGTCACCATTCCTCTTGTTCTGAGATGTTGTACCCTCACAAAGGTGCTCTATGTTCTTGGCTTGACAACGAATCTCTTGTTTATAAGTCAAATTTTGAATCATAAGCTTAAGGTGGGGTTCCAAGTCAAGGAAGGAATCAAATCTTGTTTGACCTTAAAAAAATTTATGGTAATTGCTATCACTTTCATGAAGGACCATTTATTTGCACTAGATGCAATTTCATTCTCTGTAGTTTCTCTCTACCTCTAAAACCAAATCTACTCTATTCTAGCATTATCGCTATGTGCATATCTCTACCGAATCCTTGTAACATCTCACTTTTAAGGAGATGGTATGAGGAATTCATCAATTTTCCCATTCTTTTCCTATCTTGGATGTTCTATAGCTAAAAAAATATTGGGATCAATTTGAGTCAAGTAGCTTCCATGCAAAGAACCACACTGTGGTCATGCATACATCATGTGGACCCCTTACTAATTCCTTTTGAGGTTTCCAATACTTCTAGTTATTTTTGAATTACTTCTCTTCTAAGATATGGGTGTTCTTTCTCAAGAAGAAGAGTGAATCCTTTGCACAATTTTAGGACTTCTACTAGTGAGTTGTCTAGTCGACAGGATGACATCTTCTTCTCCTTCACTCAAATCAAGGTGGGAATTCACATCCAAGCAATTTGTGGAATTTTTGAAGAAACACAACATCAAACAACACTTGACTACCTATATATGCTCCAACAAAATAGAATTGCAAAACATTGCAATCGAACTATCATGGAGATGGCTCCTTGCATGCTTTCCACAACAAAGTTACTTTGAAGGTATAGTTTTGCACTAGGAAACTTATAATTTTTTTTATTCCATGCTAGAAATCACAAACCTTCCTTGAGCAAATTTAAAACTTCATAGCCTTGTGAAAATATTATTTCAAATAGGTTGAAAAGTGAGGTCAGAATGGTTGGTTTAGCACAAGAAATTCATAAATGTCCATTTCCACACTAGAGAAACCTACATTTTAGATAAAATTCAAACCAAAATACCTCTATGATAAAATTTAGATGAACATGATAAAATAACAAAAGGATGAAATCCAACAAAAACATAAAGTTCCACATCCATTGAAGACCACAGTTTTGCATTTTGCATCTAGTAGTCAAACCAACTTTTGCACTTGCATAACTTTGTCAATTTTAGCCTAGACTAAACAAGAATTGAAACATAAGGACCTTGTAAATGCATGATATATACCTTTAACTTACTCATACTAAAAATTAAGGGATTGAAATTATGTGTTGTTAGACCGTGAAATTTAATTAATTCCAAGTTTAATCCTTCTATTAATTAATTTTAAGTTTGGTTATAAGGTTAAAATTTATGAGTACTTAAAATTTAAACAATATAAAAATTTATAAATAAAAATATATACATGCTAAGCTTACTAGATTTGTCATATAATTGTAATAGGTCTTTAGGTATAATAAGTTTGAAATATCTCTTATTTGTGTAAAGAGGTCTAATGTAGTTGGTTTTCTTCTATATAATAAAAATATTTCAATATTTTAACTCAAGCTCAAAATACCAACAAGTTAAGTTTGTTTATAGAAACAATTACTTAATCATATTTCTTGAGATGCCAATAATGAATCCCTTAAATAATATTGGTCTCTTAAGCCATCAAACACCAAATTGAATTATATGGATTAGATTATTGAATCAATTTTATTGAAATGTCAACACTAAATTCTTAGAATTACATTTATTTCTAAGGATTGAAATTATGATCTCAAAGTTTGTTGTTTTGTATGGATTATTTGGTATGATTGTAACTTGTTTATTATAGACTATTTTACAATATCATTCAAGTCATACAACAAATAATATGTAGGTAATTTGTAAGATATCTATACTAGTTGAATCTTATTTGAACTCTTATTTTATGATTATGATTGGAAGATCAATATATATTTTAAATTTTTAAAAATATATGTTAGCTATATTTTAGATTTTTATGTACATGGTCACAACTGATAGTCAATGTCTTTCTACCACTATAGAATGCCTTTTGATATAATAAATACTACAAATAATCAAAAAATATATTGAAGAACTAAGATAAACTTAAAACCTTTTCACACATGGTATTTATGGATGTTCAAGATTCCTAACACTTAGAGGTTTAATATTTACATCCATCACTTGCATATGGCTTTCTATAACCTTCTTGGAATTAGAAATAGTAAATTAATGACATCTTATTTATTTTCTCAATAATTGAGATTATTTTTAAAAGAAAATTATAGGTCAAAATCTAACAAGTGCTAATAAACACCCAAGGTATATACCAATTGCTCAGTTGCACTCAATGTGCTAATTAAGATTCATCAAACAAAATCATAAAATAATTAAATACTAAATAGAGCTTAAGATTGGGTTATAATCCCAATTTAGGTTGTTATTTTCTCACATATCCTTTTCTAGCATGATCAACGACTCCACTTCACTTTCATAATATTCATTGGTGGTGAGTACTAACAAGTTGATTATCTTTCCACTTCACTTTGGTGGAATATGAGCATATATTATATACATATATTTATGAACTAGGTCAAGATGCACTTTTACTTCCTCCATCTAATAATTGATCATGATAAAATTTTATTAAGTGTGTATATAACCTTTTTTTTTTTGGGACTTATTAAAGGAGAGGATAGAGTAGTTGAGTGCATTGTATTGATAGGTTAGTTATGTTTATACAAAATCAAATCGATATATCAAATATATCTATATAAAAGATGTCCAAAAGTATAAATCCAAGACAACCTATCTATTCTAAATAACGATTTCAATAAAAATACCTTGAATTTAATATCTATGAAATATTTTAAATATCTATAATAATTTCTATATTATATTTTTATTCATTAACTACATATCTATTTTATAATTTATTTACAAAATTACATAATGATTTCAATATTTTTTCCTTACTATTTTTATTATTCTATATTTTCTCTAATTCTTTTATTTTTATTTTTCAAAGTTTAATAAATATTATATATAACTTAGTATTTTATTTTTAAAGTACTTAAATATCTCTAAAATTTAAGATATTTTTATAAAATTTAAGATATAATATTATTTTTAAATAAATCCTACAATTTTAAATACTATTTTATTTAATAGATATATATATTTAAATAAATAATATATACTTTATTTTTACAAGTTTACAAGTTTTGAAATAAATTATTTATTTCATATTTAATAAATATTTATTTCAAAAATATTATCTATTATTTTATTTACTCAAATACATAATTATTTGTTATTTAATTTATTGAAGTACATAAATTATCTCATTAAAACTATTCATTTTTTTGAATAAATAAAAATATTTTAAAAATAATTTTGAAGAAATAAATAATTGATGAAGTAAACAAAATATACTATTAAAAATGCTTCTGAAACTAATATAATAAAATGATTCTCGAAGGAAAAATATCATGCCAAACCTCAACAAATTTGAGGATGACCCATTTACTCCTGCAACTCTTATGGCTGTGATGTTTGATCCAGTCGAAGAAATCCTCCTATTACACCTTTCAATGGGTTGGGCGGGAGATTGCAGATTCAAATTTGAAATTCCAACTTACCGGTTGCAGTTTTATTAACAATGAATGTGACAATGCTCATCCTTGGGTATGGTGAAGCGCGTCCCATCTTCTGCAATGCAGGAAAGTGAGTTTAAATATTCAGTTTATGCACTGGCCTGCTATCTGTAACTAACCGCTGACTGTAGCAGTTGACGAGATTGCTAGCAAGAACGAAAACAAACGTTGAGAAGAGGAACGGAGTAAGAGGGCCCCACATCAGCCACTCTAAGCAGTCAACGTTTAGAGTGTGTTGGTTAAGCCCAACCTGTTAGCGTAGGTTGTGGCGCTTAACTTTACACCTGCCAAATGCCCTTTTCTTGCAAGTTTCAAAAGATCTTTCAACAGATTTATTTTGCTCATATCCTACAATCATGGAGTCTTTAAGAAAACAGCTTGAGCGTCATTCATACTTTGCTGACCTGCAAGTCTCATTTCAAGAGATATATTTATTTCTTCATTACATCCCAAATTGTTATAAATGTTTGTAACCGCTTGTCTCCATTTTCTTTGTGTGGGATTTTATCTTCTTTTGTTTTGGCATTTCATATGAAGTTACAAACTGAAGATGACTATTGATCAGACTCAACTCCCTTTGTGCATTGGTGTTTGAAGAGTAGTTATTAATTTTGAATGATCATTGCGATGATTTTTGGTTTTGATTGTGTGAGAAGTTTTTTTCTTTAGTTATGTTTTTATTCTATGATGGAACACGAAGTGTGATTCAAAATGTTGAAGTGAAAATTCTCACACAATCAAAACTAGAAATCATTGCAAAGAAAATTATAGATTGTGGAAACTTGATATCATTAATTTTGAATGAATGATCGATTAACTATGAAAATGTCCATAGACACTTAGAAAAACATTAACTTTTCATCATTTATTATCCCTTTGAAATTAATTTCTAACTCATTCAAGATAGTTACTCTTCCATTGCCTTTGTCAACATTCTTGATTATTGACACGAATTTGGTAATTTATGTCTGTAACTTGAAGGAGATTCTTAAGTTATACCAAAGTGTCGATGTATGTATGTTTCATCTTTGTCATCAACCTTTGAATCGATACTTGCATCTTAAAATTATTGATGACCGCTTCCTTTTCTTTGATCAGTGCTTGAGAAGCGTTTGTTAATTCGTATGAAGTTGTCGATGAATATTAACTAGCACTTGCAAGAGGTTCAAGGATTACATCAATAGAAAAATATATGATATGTTATTTGTTGGAAAGTGTGTGTTTGTGCATGCAAATTCTAGTTTCATGTGGCTAGATTAAACAATTAATAATACATAATAAATAATGGAATGAAATAATCTTAAACATATCTAGGTTTTTTCCTAAAAAAATTAAGTATTATTTTATTATGAAATATTTGCATACAGATTCAAAACATAAAACAATACAAACGAAAAAAGAAAATTGCCATCAAAATGATAAAAATATTGCAAATGAAAATAGAATGTCCCCATCTAGTTGTCAAATCAATATTTATCTAACTTTTATGTGATAAGTGAGATTTTAGAAGTTTTTACTTGATATTTTGGAGGGTTTTATCATTAAAGGACAACTGTTTATCAACAATTAGAAACTTGTTTTTCAATGACTAAATAATGATTTGTGAACATGAAACTTGTTTAAAGCTCAAATCTCACACTATTAGCCTAAATCACATATAATAATAAAAATCGGTCTACAATATTTTTTATACTTACTCAAATGTTAAAATAATAATTTAATGTGAGAAAACATCACCATTATATTTTCATATCAATTTTAAAACTAAACCCTTCATCCTAGCATTTCATTTTTCAAAGATTTATTGTAAATATGAATCTCCACTCATCATTTAATATAGTTTTGTAATGAACTTTTTTTATCTTACTAAGATTCAATAATCAAAAAATAGAAACACTTGAATCTACATTCATTCTCAAACAATAGGTTGAACAGTGTTTGGCATAACCAGAGCTATGTGGAGCTTCCTTTTCCTTTCACGTGGGAATTTATATGTTAGTCTCTCTTACATGTCACGCCTCCATATTGAATGAATGAATGAAAGATAAATGACGTCCATAAGACTAAACAACCTATGGGACCGAGAAACAACAAGCCTAATTTGTCTTCATGCTCTTTTCCAAGTCGGATCTCCTGCTATAAATTTTGACTAGAAGGCTAGCCGTTTGATTAATCTTATCTTCCTTAAATAGGTGGTGTATATTGTCCACTTTAAAACTATTTCCATGCTGAGTATGGATATCCTCATAAGCAGTGCATTCCATGATGAAGTGCCATTTTGTTTCCTTTATTGCAAAAAATACAAGTTCTTTCTTCCCAAGTTTCCTCGGGTATCTTCCACCTACCAGTTTCACACCTAAGATGATGTGATCCCGTCCTCAATTGTGCCACTAATATTCTTACCTTCCCTTTAATAGCTACACCTAAATAATTTTTTTCACCATGATCCTTCGTCGGATTAAACTCTTTGATGTAGTATGTTTTTTTTCACCATGTATTTGAAGATCATTTCATTTACAGAGTGAAGTATTTTCGCTAATGGGGCATAGGCACAAAGTTGTCTCACGCCAGTGAAAACAACTTCTATGCAACTAAAACATTTCTCGCGAGTAATTTATGCCTGAATTTATTTTTTAATTCACAACCAATACTTTCATTTAAAATCCTACAAAAATCTTGTATCGATCTCAAGAATCTAGTAGCTCTGAAACCAGGATATTGTTAGATCTACTTTTTATTTATTGTGAAAAGACTGAAGCAACAACCATACAAAGGTTGGTTTTGTTTCCCCTCGTTCTGGAAAAAATCTTCTTTGATCTAGGGTTTTCTAATAGTTTTTTGCAAATTATGCTCATTCGTTCTCATCTGATAGCATGACACAATTTGTGCAGAGAATCTTGAAGTACTTAACTTGCCATGGTTTGAGCAAGTTTTATTTTGGGGGAATTTAATGTGGCTAAATCATTTTTTGGTGTGTTTTATTTTCATTCTACACTAACATAACAAATTACTATTTTTTTGGGATACCATTGAATGAAAATACTTTGCAAAGTTATGGCCTTTTACAACTCTCTCCAGCTGTAAAATGATGGTTGTTTGGGTTTAGATTTGATTTCCTCCAAAATTCAAGTGCAATTTTAGTACTTTTTAGTAGGGGAAACGTACTAGTAGCTGCCAGGGCTAACTTTGCACATTCGTGCAAAGTGCAAAATAGGTCCAATTTTAAATTATTTTTTTGGTCTTCTTTGTAAGCGAGTTAGGACCTTAAAAAGAAAAATTTGGCTTGTGGGTATTTAAAATACCTTTTGTAGAACCTGTCAAACGAGAAGTGTTAAAAAAGGTGTTTTTAAACCTCTGCTCGCTACATTTTCATGACTTCGCCCATACCCGTTCATTCTAAATCCAATAATATTTTATAAAAAAGCCAATTTACAATTATCAATTAACCTATTATAAATTACGTTTGTATGTGGGCCCGGTCAAAATATCACGTGGGTCCACTAGGAGGTGCTCACTTTAATCTCAACCTCAGCACATTACATTGTTAACCACGTGCCCCATTGCTTCATCAACCCACGCGTATGTCTCAACCTCACCACCTACACTTGTTAACCACGTGCCCCATTCGCCTTCATCACCGCACCAAAAACTTCTAACCTAACCCCTAGTTGCTGGACAACTTTAAGCCCTAAACTCATCGTCTCCCATGGTTTTTTCATCGTCATCTCCTCTCTCCCACCGTCGACGCAAGCTCGTGCAGCCATGGCGACTTTGTCTGACACCCGAACACTGCAGGTAACGTCTCCACCTCTCTTCACCTACAACTTTGTTTGTAGAACAATGGGTTTTCGTTGGCGTCGATGGTGTTTGAGTGAATTTCTCTGTATGGTGCTGGGATAACTGACTGTAATCATTTCATTTTACATGTGACTGTTACAAAATTGATCCCTCATGAATTATTTGTCAATGCCATTGAGGGTTTGCTTGGGTTTGACTGTAATCATTTTGTTTTACATGTGACTGGTACAAAATTGATCCCTTGTGAATTATTCTGTCACTGCCATCGAGGGTTTGCCTGGGTTTGACTGTAATCATTTTGTTTTACATGTGACTAGTACAAAATTGATCCCTTGTGAATTATTTTGTCAATGCCATCGAGGGTTTGCCTGGGTTTGGCTGTAATCATTTCTTTTTACATGTGACTGGTACAAATTTGATCCCTCGTGAATTAATTTGTTTATGCAATCGAGGGTTTGCCTGCTATGATTTTATTTGACATTATTTTATGAAATAATCCATGTAATGTGATTCAAACAGAACATTGACGAAATTTTTACCAAGTATAATAATGAAATTTTATGGGTTTCCAGTTTTAACCCCAAACTATTGAGGGGTTTCAGCATACAAGTTAATGGGTTTACAGATTTTGTTGATTCTCTTCGAATCCCTTCA
>CM021106.1:653633685-653954913 GCA_007115665.2 Sequoiadendron giganteum | reverse complement strand
AATCCCCCAAATATAAATGAATATAAAATTCACTTTATTTGCTGTAGCCACACTTTGCAATTTTATTTCCTGCATAAACACTCACCTGGACAAAAAACATGTGGGAATACATTTTATATTTTGCATTTTAAAATGCCTTGGTTTTCACTTGTTCTCGGACCCACCTCCTTTATCTGTTTACCACTCAAATGGAAACATTTAAATATGCATGAGGTATATTTCCTATCTTTACTCATTTAATAAACTGCTCCAAGAAAATAAAGAATTCCACACCCCCAGCATAAAATATTCCCAAAAAGTGAATATTTTATTCACTTTCCGATTACCTGGGAAAAATAAAATTTACCCTTGGGCATCATTAAATATTTCACCTTTGAAGTATTTTACTCTTTACTCCTAGAGCAATATTTTACCATTTAAAAAATTTCCATTGGGCCCACACTGTTTTTAGTTACAAACCATTTAACGTTTTGAAAATTTTTAAATGGGCTCCCCCCGTGCATTCTTGCACACCTCACAAGAATTTTGGCACCGTCACCAAAATCCCATGAGGTCAGCGAGGTTGGCCCTAATTTGTTGTTTTTGCAAGCATTGGTGTTCTGCATTTGGCCTCGCTCCTCCCTCGAGCTACTTGCAACCTGGAGACACCCTGTTTTGCGTGTCTCTCACCCTATGGCCAGTGCACCTGATCTTCTTCATTTGGTCGTGCCTCATACTCCAATGCGCAGGCCCTTTACCTTCCTTTATGTGCGGGCCTTTTCTGGTTCATCTTCTCCTCACCTGTTGGCCAGTGCACCTGCGCACTCCCTCACATTTGCGCAGTGCTTTCCTTTTCGAAACCATGCCTCTTTGTTTCCCTGTAGTGTGTGCACCTCCCCTATCTTTGTTCCTCTCATGGCGCGGGTTTCTCCATTTTCCTAGTGTGCGGGCTCTGCTCTTTGGTGACCAACGCTTCTCATGTAATGTGTGGGCCGTGTTTATGCTTCATCCATGCTTGGCATTGTAAATGCTCTGAGGGATGTCCACACCCCTGCTTTAGACTGCGCCCTTCCTCTGTTTCATTCTCCTCTTTGTGTCAACCTATCATTATATAGTCTGCAAGCCTCATCAACCATTCCTAATTCGCCAAGCTCCTCAACTTTCTTTAGCTTCTCAATTATTTGCCTTGAGAATTCAACTACTTCCGATGACTGCGTAACTTTAGATATAGAAATTGCAATTGCAGCCTTGGCATCATCATCTCGGCCTCCAAACACATTAAATATTTCTAAGTGTCAGTGCATTCGTTCTGTATTCCTCTCCATCCAGTCATGGTGTCCTTTGTTTCTTATTGACTGCTTCAAAGTTTCTGAAGCATTTTCAACATAGCCACTGTGCGTACTCTGCAAACATGGCATATTGACCTCCAACTCCTATTGTGAGGTACGCTAAAATCACATATCCGTTCATGCAATCAGGTGCATTGATTGAATTTTTCTATCTAGCTCAAACTCTTAGTAATAATGGTGGTTCAAAGAAAACTTTGATCTGGAAACATTCTTGTGAAAAAAATGAGCATGTTCCTCTCGAATTCATTTATAAATGAGAGTTGATGTGGCAATACCACAAGGTTTAAGTTAGCCATAAATTCACTTCTGAGATACTAATGCTTTTAAGATTTTTACATTCTTCATATGTCAATGTTTCCACATAGTCAATATACCTCACAATATCACCCCATAAAAGACTTGTTCCCTTAATGTCCTTGAAATGATCAGGGACAACTCCAAAGTGTATTTGAAGTAAAATTATAAATTGGGTTGCCATTAAAAACTGCTTTCTGGCACATTTGGAAAATGGGCAAAACTAACCCAGTGGACTCAGGAATCAATCTGGGAAACTGGTCAAACGACCTTCGGGAAACATCAAAACTTGCAAGCATATAATCATTTGACCCAAGAATACAATGCAACAAACAGATCATAAAAAGGAAGCCCGAGGAACCAGATATTAATCGGCAAATTTTCCCAGTCAAGCTTTCCTAAAACAACTGTTATGCACCAATTAAAACTGATCCAACTACCAATTTATAAAAATAGAAAATCAACTCCTGGCGAGCTTCCATCAGACACATAAGTTCATTAATGTACCCTTAGCACGTGTGCAAAAGGAATTTGCTTGAATCATCATTGATCAAAAGTTATTAATGATCGGAGTTGACCACTCAAAAAGAAGGTTAGGAATGCAGATGCAAAATAGAACAAACTGCATTTGGTTTCGATCTGCTAAAAATAGCAAATCAGATCATGAGACTCTAAAAAATGACACCTGAGATCATCTTGATATGGAGAATACAGAACAACATTCATTCTAACTTGACAATTATCCGGTTGCAAAATCCAAGCTCAAACAGGAGGTTGTTCGCAAAACTGAACGTCCTGCAAACAATAGAACAGTGTCAAAACCCTCCAGCTTCATTTTTCGAAACTTTGTCAAAACTTATCATGGGAAGCTGAAAACTGACACACATGTTCACCTATGTCAACTAAATATGTCTGTGAATGGGTTTTGCATGACACTCAACATGCTTTAAAATACAAGCCTCCAAATTGGGTCCGTCAGGACTGATTCATTAGGTGCACTTCTAAAAGTGCAGAAGCAAAATTTTGAAATAGGCATCTCAAATTTGAAAAATTTAAGAGTGTCATCACATTGTTCAAATGAATTATTGGAGCGTGTGCATACTAACTTGTGTGGTCCTGCTAGAATCAAAATTTTGCAAGTTTACAGGTATTTCATGTTGCTTATTGATGATTATTCTAAGATGATGTGGGTTACTTTCTTAAGGGATAAATATGAGGCTCTAAAGAAGTTCAATATTTGCAAGGCTATGGTTGAGACAGAGACATGTCTGAAGATTAAATGTCTAAGATCAGATAGAGGTGGTGAATTCACTTCCGACGAGTTTAATTCTTTATGTGAATTGCATGGGACAAAGAGATAATTATCTGCACCACAAACCCCTCAGCAAAATGGAGTTGTGGAAAGGAAGAAGAAGACAGTTCAAGATGCTACTAGGACTATGATGCTGGAAGGAAATTTTCCTCATATCTATTGGAGAGAAGTTGTGAGTACTGTTGTTTATATCCTCAACCGGTTACAAATCAAAGGTGATACTGGTAAGACCCCTTTTCAGCTATGGTTTGGTCATAAGCCCACTGTTAGATATTTCAAAAAAAATGGGAGTAAATGCTACATCAGAAGAGACGAAGATATAGGAAAGTTTGATGCTAGGAGTGATGAAGGAATCTTTCTTGGTTATTCTACTAAGAGCAAGTCCTACTGGTGCTACAACAAGAGATTGAAGTGAATGGTTGAAAGTGCAAATGTTAAGGTTGATGAAGACATTGCTAGACCATCCAGAACCAGTGGATATGATTTTGATGATCAAAATGATAGTACAAACAAAGTTCAGACTTCAAATCAAGTTCAGATCATTCTGATGAATCAAGAAGTTCAAGAGGAAGGAGAAACTAATGAAAGTAAAAAAGAGAGATCACAAGAGCCTGAAGTTCAAGAACATCCTAAGACTCCAAGGTATGTGAGATTAAATCATTCAGAAAATCAGATTATAGGTGATAAGAAAAAAAGGTGTCCAAACTAGGAGAAGAATTGCAAAAGAATATTGTTTAATATCAAAGACTGAGCCAAGTAATGTAAATGAAGCATGCAAAGATGAACATTGTATTGGAGCAATGAAAGAAGAACTACATAAAATTAAGAAGAATAATACATGGATTCTTTTTCCTAGACCTAAGGATAAAAATGTAATTGGAACTAAATGGGTCTTTAGAAACAAACTAAATAAGCAAGGTGAAATTATCAGAAACAAAGCAAACTGGTATGTTAAGGATATTCTCAAATGGAAGGAATTGACTTTGAAGAGACTTTTGCCCTTGTTGCTAGAATTGAAGCTGTGAGACTATTTCTTGCTTATGCTACTTACAAAAACTACAAGGTTTATCAAATGGATGTCAAGTCAACATTTCTAAATGGCGAATTGGAAGAAGTGTACATTGAGCAACCTGATGGATTTCAATTGACTGATCAGGGAGATATGGTGTGTTGGTTGAAGAAATCATTGTCTGGACTCAAGCAAGCCCCTAGAGCTTGGTATGCCAGATTGGAAAAGTATTTCTTGAAGCTTGGATTTAACAAAGGTATTGTCGATAGTAATCTATAATTCAAGATTGATGATGATAAAGATTTGATTATGGAAGTATTTGTTGATGATATCATTTTTGGAGGAGATGATGGTTTGTGCATGAAGTTTGATGATGAGATGCATAATGAGTTTGAGATGCCAATGATTGGAGAGATGAAATTATTTTTGGGATTGCAAATTTCTCAGTTAGATAAAGGGATATTTATATCTCAATCCAAGTATGTGAAAGAATCGCTAAAGAAATTTGGTATGGAAGATTCAAAGCCAGTCGGTACACCCATGGTGACCGGATGTAAGTTGACAATAGATGATGATTCTCCAAAGGCAAATCAGACTAGATATAGATCAATGATTGTTGGATTGCTTTATTTGACTCAAACTAGACCTGATATCATGAATGTTGTATGTATTGTTGCAAGATTTCAAGTTGGATCCTAAGGAATCTCATGTGACTTCTATAAAAACAATTTTTAGATACTTGAAGGGAACAATTGATTTTGGCTTGTGGTATCCTAAAGATGATGATCTTACTTTGAGTGCCTTTACTGATGTTGATTGGGCATGAGATGTGAATGACAAGAAAAGTACTAGTGGTGGCATATTTTTCTTGGGAAAGAAGTTGATTTCATGGTTAAGTAAAAAGAAGAATGCCATTTCTTTGTCTATTGCAGAGGCAAAATACATTGTCGTTGCTAACAATTGTACTCAAGTATTGTGGATGAAACAAATGTTGAAAGATATTAGAGTTATGTATGATGAGCCTATTGTTATATTTTGTGATAATTCAAGTGCAATTAACATTTCTAAGAATTCGGTGTTGCATTCAAAGACCAAGCATATATCTATCAAGTTTCACTTTTTGAGAGAGAAGGTGAGTGAAAAGGAAGTCAGATTGGAGTGTGTGCCTACTAAGGAATAGATTGTAGACATCTTTACCAAGCCATTACTGAAGGATACTTTTGAGTATCTCAGAGGGAAGTTAGGGGTGATTACCCCTCCTAATCAGAACTAAGATGCATTGTCTTAAATCAGTCTATGTATTTCATAGTCGTATCTTGATTTAGATTGATGTTGTGGTGACTGCTACTCAGAGGGAGTAGTCAGATGATTCAGATATGTGGTTTAGAGCTTGTGTGTACCTTTTCCATTGATGTCAAAGGGGGATAAGAGCAATGTGAAAAATTGAGAATTATCTGAGGAGAAAAGAGTCAGAACCTAAGGGGGAGTAAGTGTTGAAGTTAGTTGCATTGATGGTGTTTTTCAAATCATGTGTTGCAATCAATGCCAAAGTGGGAGATTTTTGGATGTTGTGGTTGTCATTGATGTCAACACTATTAGCACTAATATCTTTAAGATTGTATATGTCAAGGATATTGAGAAAATTGTAATAAAATAAGTTGCAGGTTGTCTGTGAAGCAGTGAAGATCAATATGATGGAAAGTTTAGTATGTTGATGGTGAGAAGTTACGGATTAAAGGGTTTTTTTTCAAGTCTATCTAGTTTATCCATCGAAAGTTTCAGAGGTGTCAATGAATATTTAAGCAAGTTATGAGTTTTTGTGTTCCGATAGTTATTTTGTTACTGTAGCTGGTATTCCTGAAAGAAGATAATGTGATTTTGGTAATTTGATTTGTTGTGTATGCTCTTGTGGTGTTTGTGGATGTTTCTAGATACTTCTCTATCTATGTTGCACACCTGCATTGATTGTTGTGTTTGCGGTCGATAATTTTCTCTTGCATGTTCATTTTTTTCATGTTCATGGCCGACACCTGGGTGATTGTAGCGTGTTGTGGATCTTCGAGGAAAAATATTTGAAGGTGTTTTGTGTTTGAGGATATTGTTTTGGGTCTCTACTATGTTGTGGCCGACCTTGGTAGATTCACATTAATAATGTTTATTGTTTTGGGCCAACAGTTTATATTCATCTTATTATTTTATTGAAGTTGACTTGTAGCGATGTAATTCCTTGTTGTGGATATATATAAGCGATTGTTTCTTCATTTGAATGAAAATGTGTATGAGTGAGCAAGTGTGTGCATGAATAATGTTCTAAATATTTCGAAGGTAGAGGAGAGTGTGAAGAAGTGTGAAGAAGAGTGAAGAAGAGTAAAAAAGTGTTCATGTGCTTAACCGAAACTATAATCAGGCATTAGCAGATGCTACTTTCTCAGTTCAAGATCTTCAGATGGATTTAATTTGAATATTACTGTAAGACAATGAGTCTTCCCTTGGGAAATAATCCTTTTGTAATTGAGAAGTGAGCTCTAGGCAGTGTGCCTAAATGCATGTGCATTCCCTGTTTATTCTTCTTATACTTTTAACAGAGTATAAACTTGTGGATTAACCTCCACCGTGGTTTTTCCCCTAATAGGTTTCCATGCAAAAATCTTGGTGTTATGTGTGTTTCTGATGTGTTGTTGATTTATGCTTTCATGGTTATTAATCAGATCTAAGAATAAGGGTTGATAAAATTAATAAGTTTGAAATTTTGTGACAATTGATTCACCTCCCCCCTCTCAGTTGTCTACCCTTGTGTTGCCAATAGATCTAGGGTTGAATGAATGCAATTTTTGGAAGGTTTATGAAATTAGAATGTTAGGTTCACCAAAAGGTAACATGTGGAAAAGGGAACCCTAAGTCTAGGATATAAACCAAGGGTTACTTTTTAATCCTTTTTCAAAGATACATTATAATGCAAATCACCAAGGTGAATAGATTGACTTTCAACCATGAAGGTGAGTCATTCAGACCTAGATTTGCATCCTTAGGGCCTTGAAAATGGATTGGAATGATTTATCTTTAGTAACCTAATTAGAATATATGACCTAATATGTAAAATACAAGATCCCAACAACTGAAAGACTGAAACAACAATTTGTAGGCAGATCTAGGAAGTGCATGACTATGTACCTACCCAAAAAAAATGGAGTTAACTACTATAAGAGGACATAGTCACCAAGGGGCGTATAAGTCCCCAATAGGGTGTCCTGTTCAACTTTTGGGGTCCTCTAGTGACAGATCTGAGACTTTCATTTTTGCTTGCAAAGTTTTTTGAATGTTGTCAGATAATTTCGTAGGTGAGTTTTCATGGCTTGACAAGATTTTGGTCTTTGAATGTAGTAATGGACAACTTGTCTTCAATATTTCTTCAATCTTCTTCAAACCTAGAGTCTACACATTCATAAAGAGAAGAGGTGTTGGTCCATTTAGGGGTTTGCCTCAATCAAACTTCGTGTATGTTTTTCCACTTCCATAATGGCAATGTCAATGGTAAAATGATAATGGATAGGAAAGGAATGATGAAATCAAAAATTGCTACAACTCACCACCCTTCAATGGCTTCCTTGAAGGAATGAAGTCATGCACATCACCTCAAGGTATTAGATCTTTATTGCTTGATTGCTTGAATTGCTTTAGAGACCTACAAAAGGGGTTAGTTGTCACAAAATAATGATAATAAAACAACATGAACTGGTGCATACACTTTGACATGATGCTTGGATCTTGAAATGCTATAACAATTCTTTGAATATTGCTCTTGACTTGCTCTGGACAATAATACTTTCTCATAAAATATTCTGCTTGATTTCTTCCCCTATAGTTTCAAATGGTGAAAAGACTAGGTATTTATAGGCATTTATTCAATTTCTCAAAAATTAGATCCCAAAAGCTAAAACTTAAGACTTGAATTTTGAATGTTAAAATATCAACACTAACATATGTCCAAAATTGGGTCTTGGCTAAGAAGGGGGGCCCATGTACGCCCAAGGGTGTATGGTTCTTGACCTTTATTCCAAGACATTAAGTGTCGAGGGCAACATATGAGTTGGATGCATTTATTCAATGCTTGCAATTTATTGAAAAGTGGTACAAATGGGCTCTAGAATACATAATTTTAGGAAATTAGGTGCTCAATTAGGTCCAATAAATTAAGAGGGATAAACCATAGTGTAAAATTGTTAAGGGTGACAATTTTTGACACTACACCTACTAATCTTAGGTATTTTTTCAATTGTTGGAATGAATCCTCTCCTTTTAATCATCCCATGCTTAAGGAATCATGGAATCAATCTTCATCATATTTCCTAAGGGATTTGGAAAGAAAGAAGTAACAATATTTTTCATGATACTAGCAAGGATTCTTTGATTGTGTCTCAGGTAATATGTAATTTCATTCAGGAAAATGTGAACATAACTAAAATTGATAAGCCTAAACAGTTTCCTATTATTCAGGGGGTAATAATTAGACAAATTTGGGATATATCTAAGGATATATTTAATGTCAATTTCAATAGATTTTGTATTACAAAGCATACTAAATGTAAATGTTTATAGAAAGTTGGGTGAAATCTAATTTTGATGGTTGATCCAAAGGAAACCCTAGCAAAGCTACTTCTAGGGTGATTATTAAACATGATCAAGAAAATTTGGTTGAAGGATATGCAAAATGCTTAGTTACCAAATCTAATGATGAACTGAAAGCCATTTATTTATGGCAGGGAATCAATAGAGCTATGCATTATAGGTTTCAAAAAAATATCATTGAAGGGTAATCTAAAATCATTATTGATCTAGCTAAGTCTAATGCTCCTTTTCCTTGAAAAATAAAAGATTATATGGATCATTCTAGAGAGGCCTTAAATAATTTTAAGAATTACGGTGTATCTCATATTGATTGAAAAGGTAATGGTATTGTGGATGGAATGACCAATATGGGGTAATATTGTGACAAGTGGACTTATTGGATGGAGAAGAAACACCTTCAAAATGATTATTTAGAATAATTAATGATGAAGCTAAAAAGGGAAGTAATTATTCTTTGAACTTAACTAGTTTTTATGATAGATTCATAATATCAAGTATGAAGGGTGATTTTAGTTATTTTTAATCTCCTCAAGAAGTCATGTGTGAAATATCAATCTATTTATTTATACTTCATAGCATGGACATGTCAATCAATTGCATGACATTTTCTTGAGTAATGATGATCTGGAAGGTGACAACTATAAGGATAACCTTTTCATAATTATCAATTGAATTCACATGTTTAATAAGTTTAATGCTTATGTGAAATGTTTATTTCTATCTCATCTCTATCTATTTGCATTTCTAGTTTTAGTGGCCTTTGCAAGTAAAAAACTATGGGTTTGGACAACATTTTTTAGTCAAGCCTTTCAATTGCACTGAATCAAAGATACTTGAGTTATAAATATTATATCCACCATTTTGATGGAATGGATGACTAGAATATAGATATATATACATAATTATATAATTGTAATAGAGAAAACTATATTCCTTCATAAATATGGTGTGAATACATACCTTTAAAATACAAAAAATAGGTACTCAAAATGGTATAAAAATAGAGGTAACAAAAAAATTGTTGTTATTTTACACCCACACTACATACAAGTCAAGATTAAATGCCCCTTCCTCTCAAAACCCTTTTCTCTTCTATATTGTGTTTCCTAATTTCACTTCATATCTCGATTTACTCTTAATATTTTATGCTTGCTTATTACACATACTCAAAGAATTCTAATTTATATACATAATTAAGATTTTTTAAAATATGTGAGTGGAATAATCAAATTAAAATTGTCACAAAACTCAACATAATACAATAGAAGATTGAAATATTTGTAAACATTTTTTTATTTTAGAAAAAAAAAAATGGAAACATGATAGAACTCTAAAACCAAATATTATAACAATAATAGAAAATGTAATTCCTAATTGATAATCAATAGTAAAATACTTAAATCACGTATTAATTTTTTATTTTAATAATAAAAAATTTACAAATGAAGACCATAGCACAAATCAATCTTATATAATCACAATTATAATTTAAAAGGAAACTTTAGAATTGAAATGTAAAACCTTTAAAATTTACAATATCTAAGTCAACTTGATTGAGGAAATTGCAAGTGGTGATGAAATTCAAAGGTCAAAATTTCTTGAAATAATGAATCTAAATAGGGGAAACGTACTAGTAGCCGCCAGGGCTAACTTCGCACATTCGTGCAAAGTGCAAAATAGGTCCAATTTTAATTTATTTTTTTCGGTCTTCTTCCTAAGCGAGTTAGGACCTTAAAAAGAGAAAAATGGCTTGTGGGTATTTAAAATACCTTTTGTAGAACTTGTCAAACGAGAAGTGCTAAAAAAAGGTGTTTTTAAACCTCCGCCCGCTACATTTTCATGACTTCGCCCATACCCGTTCATTCTAAATCCAATAATATTTTATAAAAAAGTCAATTTACAATTATCAATTAACCTATTATAAATTACGTTTGTATGTGGGCCTGGTCAAAATATCACGTGGGTCTGCTATGAGATGGTCACTTTAATCTCAACCTCACCACATTACATTGTTAACCACGTGCCCCATATACTTCATCAACCCATGCGTATGTATCAACCTCACCACCTGTGCTTGTTAACCACATGCCCCATTCACCTTCATCACCGCACCAAAAACTTCTAACCTAACCCCTAGTTGATGGGCAGCTTTAAGCCCTAAACTCATCGTCTCCCGCGGTTTTTTCATCATCATCTCCTCTCTCCTGTCGTCAATGCGAGCTCGTGTGGCCATGGCGACTTCGTCTTCCACCCGAACGCTGCAGGGAATGTCTCCACCTCTCTTCACTTGCAACTTTGTTTGTAAAACAGTGGGTTTTCGTTGGCGTCGACGGTGTTTGAGTGAATTTCTCTATATGGTGTTCTGATAACTGACTGTAATCATTTCGTTTTACATGTGACTGTTACAAAATTGATCCCTTGTGAATTATTTTGTCAATGCCATTGAGGGTTTGCTTGGGTTTGACTGTAATCATTTTGTTTTACATGTGACTGGTACAAAATTGATCCCTCGTGAATTATTCTGTCACTGCCATCGAGGGTTTGCCTGGGTTTGACTGTAATCATTTTGTTTTACATGTGACTAGTACAAAATTGATCCCTTGTGAATTATTTTGTCAATGCCATCGAGGGTTTGCCTGGGTTTGGCTGTAATCATTTCTTTTTACATGTGACTGGTACAAATTTGATCCCTCGTGAATTAATTTGTTTATGCAATCGAGGGTTTGCCTGCTATGATTTTATTTGACATTATTTTATGAAATAATCCATGTAATGTGATTCAAACAGAACATTGACGAAATTTTTACCAAGTATAATAATGAAATTTTATGGGTTTCCAGTTTTAACCCCAAACTATTGAGGGGTTTCAGCATACAAGTTAATGGGTTTACAGATTTTGTTGATTCTCTTCGAATCCCTTCATCAACCCACCAGAGACTTATAACCTAGCCCCCAGTTGTTGGGTAGCTTTAAGCCCTAAACTCATCATCTCCTGTGGTTTTTTCATCGTCATCTCCTCTCTCCCGCCGTCGACGCGAGCTCGTGCAGCCATGGCGACTTCGTCCGAAACCCAAATGTTGCACGTAACGTCTCCACCTCTCTTCACCTGCAAGTTTGTTTGTAGAACAATGGGTTTCCGTTGGCGTCGACGGTGTTTGAGTGAATTTCTCTGTATGGTGTTGTGATAACTGACTGTAATCATTTCGTTTTACATGTGACTGTTACAAAATTGAACCCTCGTGAATTATTCTGTCAATGCCATTGAGGGTTTGCCTGGGTTTGACTGTAATCATTTTGTTTTACATGTGACTGGTACAAAATTGATCCCTCGTGAATTATTCTATCAATGCCATCGAGGGTTTGCTTGGGTTTGACTGTAATCATTTCTTTTTACATGTGACTGGTTTAAATGTGATCCCTCGTGAATTAATTTGTCTATGCAATCGAGGGTTTGCCTGCTATGATTTTATTTGACATTGTTTTATGAAATAATCACATGTAATGTGATTTAAATAGAACATTGACATAATTTTTACCAAGTATAATAACCAAAATTTATGGGTTTCCAGTTTTAACACCAAATTATTGAGGGGTTTCAGCATACGGGTTAATGGGTTTACAGATTTTGTTGATTCTCTTCGAACCCCTGCATTATCATGATGACATTTTATTTTATAGATAAGTGTTACCAAACGGGGTAACACCCATGTACATTTAGATTTGGCTTTTACAGGTCTAGAACGAAATTACAAACCCTGCTCATTTTATGAGCAAGAAAATTGCTACAAGGATGTCTCCCAGCCTGGTCAACCATTGCAGGCGGACCCCGTTGAGCCAAGCCAAGTTGGATCGCATGAAGTTGGAGAAGGCATCCATGTTGGCATTTTTTACTCCTGCTCTAAATACTTCCCATGCGTCAATACGAAAGTTATCTGCTGCAACCCGATGGGCACTAGCTGCATCTTCGTCCACATCGTCCTCTTCGGATTCTGCCTCCTCCTCATCATTTTCCTCCTCATCTTCTACCACATTCAGTATTGTTGGGTCGAAATAATACTTTAGGAAGCCGACCCAGCACTCATCACTTAGGTTCAGAATGGCATTGGCTACGGCCTCGACGTTACCGATTTCTAAGAATCTGTCGAGCCACTCAACCATGACTTCCCTGGCCTCAGTTATGTCCATTAATGTGCATAGTATGAGCTCGTAGATTCTGTCGTCGCACTAGTGTTGATCAAGAGACAAAACCTTAGAGACTAGGTCGACAACTGCATTCCTTATTGTTGGGTCTGGAATGTTAAAAAGCCTTCTGCACTGGGCCATTCCTGACTCCTTAGTGCAATGGAAGTTGACTCCAAACATGAATACCATCTTGTTTTTCTGGCAAACTTGGGGCTTCTATGAAGAAATGGAGGTGGAGATCATACTGTCCAGCTATTAATAGTCTTAATCCTGTAACGATAAGGATTGCTTGAGAACCGGGCCCGTCGATTCATGCCATACCAAATCCGAACTAAATCCGTCCTTAGATTTTGCACATGTGAATCCAGTCCTGCTTTGAGGTTCGCAAGGTTTTTGGGAAGATAGATCTGGGTTTTTGGGATGAGTGTTTGTTTGGAAATTGTAATCTGACAATAAATCTACAGGAGATGATGAGTTTAGGGCTTAAAGATGCCCAACAAGCCACGGTTAGGTAAACTCATACGTGTGGTTTGATGAAGGCATATGGGGCATGTGGTTAACAATGTAATGTGGTGAGGTTGAGATTAAAGTGACCACCTCCTAGTAGACAATGATATGTTCTTTACAGACAACGAAATGTTCTTATCAGATTGTATATATGTATTTGCAGACAATGATATATTCTTATCAGATTGTATGCATGTATATATATACATACTATCTAATAAGAATATATCATTGTCTGCAAATAGTGATCATTGAATTTGCAGACAGTGATATGTTCTTATCAGATTGTATGTATATATTTGTAGACAATGATATATTCTGATCAAATTGTATGTATATATATACAATCTGATAATAATATATCATTTTCTGCAAATTGAAATCATTCTATTTGCAGACAATGATATATTCTTATCAGTTTGTATATAAATATCGATCACTAGTTCTTTCTTAATGATTAATGTTCTACTGGCACTATAGCTTATACCATCAATTATCACAATCTAACCATTTTGTGTGGTATCACCAAGTACACTATGTTTCAGTGTTTGTGAATAAAAAAATCAAATTGTATGTATATATTTTCAGCTTCATACATTGGATCAGAACATTGTGGATTTTTATAGACACTGTATTTGCAGACAGTGATATGTTCATATCAGATTGTATGTATATATTTGTAGACAATGATATATTCTTATCAGATTGTATGTATATATATACAATCCGACAATAATATATCATTGTCTGCAAATTGAAATCATTCTATTTGCAGACAATGATATATTCTTATCAGTTTGTATATAATTGTCGATCACTAGTTATTTCTTAATGATTAATGTTCTACTAGCACTATTTCTTATACCATCGATTATAACAATCTAACCACATTGAACTGCACTCTTAGCAACTGGGGGTTAGGTTAGAAGTTTCTGGTGAGTTGATGAAGGCGAATGGGGCACGTGGTTAACAAGCACAGGTGGTGAGGTTGAGACATATGTGTGGTTTGATGAAGGCATATGGGGCACATGGTTAACAATGTAATGTGGTGAGGTTGAGATTAAAGTGACCACCTCCTAGCGGACCCACGTGATATTTTGACCGGGCCCACATACAAACATAATTTATAATAGGTTAATTGATAATTGTAAATTGGCTTTTTAAAAAAATTTACGCACCATTGAAATTAGACAGGAGTGGCCATTGCAGTATGAATAGACCGATTATTTGGCAGAAAAATTGAGATTTGAAATTCAATCACCACAATTCAATGCATTCAATATGCACATTCAAATGATTTTATAAGAGGGAATTTCCAGTGTCATTTTCAGTACGAATTCTTCTATGCTTTCACTGCATATCCTTTGCAAAATTCAACTCGGTACATATAATGAAAACTAAAAACGTATTATAATAAACTTAATTTATGCAAGCCACCTATTTTATCAAGCACACTCCAATGTTTTTATAAGAGGGAATTTCCATAGTCATTCCCTCAATATCCTCTGCAAAATTCAAAGCTTACTAACGCTACCTATGCATATTCCTCTTAAAAGGCAACTTATTCATGTTGGTACACCCAGAATAACTAAATACATATTTTTATTTATCGGCTGACTGGATTTACATTAATGTTGTTTGTTTCATTATTCAATACAGTCTTATATATTTATGTACTGAGTGTTTGCAGTATTTTGAGGCATACAAATTATTCAGTTTTCAGTCAATTGTTCAAATGAGCATTATCCATTATGTGATAGTTTGTTTTCTTCCACTTGCTATATGTGTTTCAATAGTTAGATTACATATACATGTATATGTACATGCATATACATATACATATACATGTACATGTACATATACATGTACATGCATACATGTACATATACACATACATGTACATGTTCATGTATATGTACATGCATGTACATATACATGTACATGCATGTACATATACATGTACATGTACATGTACATGCATGTACATATACATGTACATGTACATGTATACATATACATATGCATGTACATGTACATGTACATGTATACATATACATATGCATGTACATGTACATGTATATGTATATACAAATTTATATACACTATTATTTTCAGCTTCATACATTGGATCAGAACATTGTGGATTTTAATGCTCCAATCAAAACTCTTATTGTTGTGCATGCAATATTGTAAGGATGATTTGACGTGGGAATGTTACGAGTACTGAGTACTACCCTCATTTATTACAATTGTTTTGCAGGCAAGCGAGAGCGTCAAGAGGTGAACCAAGTATGTCGATTATCAACATACCATGGAAGTTGTGTTTGTTAACACAATAAACTCTATAGGGACATTTTGCTCTTAATGCTTTATGATATGTTTATATTTTATGTTGTATTATTTTCATACGTATTTTGTTCTTACAAATGCTTATTTGATTCGAGGAATATATTTAACTACATTGGTCTTTTAATGGTAGGCATGCGAGGATTTGTTTGCAATCAACTGAAGGTTTTAAGCGTTAATGACAGGTAAAGTCTTTGACTTTACTTTGGCAATGACCTAGTAATATAGAAAACTATGTGATTTTATATATATGGCTAAAAGTTAGATGAACAAACTATTAGGGTAATTATAATATGAATTAAGAATATAATATTAGTATTATGTTTTATTGCAAAGTTATTGTGTTAGAATGAAATGAAAATAACAATATTATTATGGAAACTTTAGGGTCACCTGTAACTGGATTTGTTTGAAATAATATGAATTCTATAGAGGGTTAACTTAGAGGCTAATAGAGCAGCTAAGAGTGCAGTTCAATGTGGTTAGATTGTGATAATCGATGGTATAAGCTATAGTGCTAGTAGAACATTAATCATTAAGAAAGAACTAGTGATCGGCAATTATATACAAACTAATAAGAATATATCATTGTCTGTAAATAGAATGATTTCAATTTGCAGACAATGATATATTATTATCAGATTGTATATATATACATACAATCTGATAAGAATATATCATTGTCTACAAATATATACATACAATCTGATGAGAACATATCACTGTCTGCAAATATAATGATCACTATTTACAGACAATGATATATTCTTATCAGATAGTATGTATATATATACAGGCATACAATCTGATAAGAATATATCATTGTCTGCAAATACATATATATAATCTGATAAGAAAATTTTGTTGTCTGTAAAGAATATATCATTGTCTACTAGGAGGTGGTCACTTTAATCTCAACCTCACCACATTACATTGTTAACCATGTGCCCCGTATGCCTTCATCAAACCACGCGTATGTCTCAACCTCACCACCTGTGCTTGTTAACCACGTGCCCCATTCGCCTTCATCAATGCACCAGAAACTTCTAACCTAACCCCCAGTTGCTAAGAGTGTAGTTCAATGTGCTTAGATTATGATAATCGATGGTATAAGCTATAGTGCTAGTAGAACATTAATCATTAAGAAATAACTAGTGATCGACAATTATATACAAACTGATAAGAATATATCATTGTCTGCAAATAGAATGATTTCAAATTGCAGACAATGATATATTATTGTCGGATTGTATATATATACATACAATCTGATAATAATATATCATTGTCTACAAATATATACATACAATCTGATAAGAACATATCACTGTCTGCAAATACAATGATCACTATTTGCAGACAATGATATATTCTTATCAGATAGTATGTATATATATACGGGCATACAATTTGATAAGAATATATCATTGTCTGCAAATACATATATACAATCTGATAAGAACATTTCATTGTCTGTAAAGAACATATCATTGTCTACTAGGAGGTGGTCACTTTAATCTCAACCTCACCACATTACATTGTTAACCACGTGCCCCATATGCCTTCATCAAACCACGCGTATGAGTTTACCTAACCGTGGCTTGCTGGGCATCTTTAAGCCCTAAACTCATCATCTCCTGCGGATTTCTTGTCAGATTACAATTTCCAAACAAACACTCATCCCAAAAACCCAGATCTCTCATCCCAAAAACCTTGCGAACCTCAAAGCAGGACTGGATTCACATGTGCGAAATCTAAGGATTGATTTAGTTCAGATTTGGTATGGCATGAATCGATGGGCCCGGTTCTCAAGCAATCCTTATCGTTATAGGATTAAGACTATTAATAGCTGGACAGTATGATCTCCACCTCCATCTCTTCATAGAATCCCCAAGTTTGCCAGAAAAGCAAGATGGTATTCATGTTTGGAGTCGACTGCCATTGCACTAAGGAGTCAGGAATGGCCCAGTGCAGAAGGATTTTTAACATTCTAGACCTAACAATAAACTCATCATCTCCTATGGATTTCTTGTTAGATTACAATTTGCAAACAATGATATATTCTTAACAGATTGTATGTATATATGTATATATACATACAATCTGATAAGAATATATCATTGTCTGTAAATATATACATACATTTTGATTTTTTTATTGACAAACATTGAAACATAGTGTACTTAGTGATACCATAGAAAATACAAGGCTGAAACCCTCATAAAATATATAAGAGACTTAACTATGAGGTTCAAATAAATATCAACAATAGCATTAGGACATTTTATAATCATATCATAGTTATATTTTTTATCAAATTGCAAGAATTCATTGGGTGGTGCGACAGAAAAACATGGCTGAAAAATACATGAAACATATCAAAATATTATTGGGTGCTTGTATTAAACTTCTTCTCACCTTAAACATATGTGAGGTTCCAAACATAATAACAACAGTATTATCACATCTTATAATCATATCACAGTTATAACTTGAAGCAGATATTTTGATCTGATATGCAGAGTAGATCAGCAAAATATACCGATCAACAAAATATACCGCTACATCGATCAAAAAACAAAACTCAATACCAGCATATTTAGTTTTCCATATTGCTAGGAAAAGAAGGTGGCGTGAGATATTCACTAGTAGCTGAGTCTGTTCCACTTGTAGGAGCTGACACTTGGTTAATTGAGGTTTGAAGGCATGTTATTATTTGAGCAAGCAATGATTGGCTTGCATCTACAGTCAGTCCCATTTGTTGTGAGCCACTCCCAACTTGCATATTATTGATAGCTGTAAAGGTTGGTTCCAGTATGTTCATCATATCGAGCAGTATAGGGTGTTGGGAGGGTATAGGATTCCCCGTTGTAGACTTACGCTTTATCCTCTCTACTTGTTGTGCTTTCTTTTCAGTTGCCTTTTATAGACGTTTAGCCTTGGCCTAGTCTTGTCTTATTGCTCTCTCCCGCATTCTAATCATCTTCTCCTCACCTTCTATCGCTTTCCTTGCATGCTTCTTAGCCTGCATTGCTTCCTTTTCAATTGCTTTCGCTTCACGTTCTGCCTTTCTATTCAACATCTAGTCCTTCTTACATTGCTGCAGCTTTGCTTGCCTTTTCTTCTCTGCCTCTTGTTGAGTATACATTTCGATGAAGGCATCTGATGTTAGTACTTGGGACTACCTACTAAGACAAAGCACTCCAGAATGACCTCCTCATGATGATCCTTGCACCCTCTGCACTGGAAGTTTCAAGAATTTTCTATTTTGTTTGCTTGATTGTTGTCCATCATGTGGGGTGCATGGCACAAACTCAACTTCTTTGTCACTATATGCATTGTCATCTTCACTTCAACCATCACTATGCTCTTCCCAATTCCTTGCAGTAGTGAAGTAATGTATCACTTCAACCGGATCAATGTGTGGTGGGGATGGCATAGAAAGTTTGACTTCTTTCTCAATGGGATTTAATTGGCATCCAAGGTTCGTGGCTGCTTCATGCATCCAATCCGGTTGGCTGACTTGAGTTGGCAAACTCAGACCAGCTGATGTAGTCTCTGTATCTTCATTGCAAGGTGCAATAGGAGGTTGGACTTCTGCTTGGAAATCTGCAACAACTGGCTGAATTTCTGGTTGAATGTGTGTTGCAGTTTCAATGCCCTCATTGTGGTCTGATGTAGTTTATGTATCTTCATTGCAGGGTGCAAAAAGAGGTAGGACTTCTACTTGGAAATCTACAACAACTGGCTGAATTTCTAGTTAAATGTGTGTTGTAGTTTCAGTGCCCTGATTGCATTCCCGCACAAAACCATCAATTTGCTCTTGGTTGTAACCAAGTAGACGCAGGCATGTCTCTGCTGCAATAACATCCTCTTCATCTTCCATTGTGCAAGCATCACCTTTTGTTCTAGGACTTGGTACATCGTCTTCAACAATATAGCCTTGACTTGGCCCCATGTCCTTGTCAAGGGCTGACCGATCAAGTGGCCAAATACTTGTTCTATGAAACCCACTAATAATGTTGGATGGTGTCAAAGCTTTTTTGAAATCTTGGCTTGCTAAAGTTGCCAACTCTTCACACCCAATATCGATATGTGGGTTGTTAGCTTGCCAGATGGTTCGTACCTCTCTGAAATATGCCTTGAATGGAGCAAAAATGCTAACATCCAATGGCTACAGCTTGTGACTGGTATGAGCAAGAAGTGTTAACAGGTCTATTCCTATTTTTTTTGCTTCTTCAATGGTTTTGAAAGCCACGTGGCTGCCATGGCCATCAAAAATCAGAAGGGCCCTGTTTGTTGGTGAAACGCCACCGAGGATATTAGCTGCAAAATGGCTTAACAATTTGACAAATAGTTCCTTTGTCATCCAAGCATGTTCTTGGATTGCCATCAATGCACCTATCTCACAATTTACAATATAATTTTGCATGTGTCTTTTTTATTTAAATAGGTAGAACCCAGGAATACTTAACCCAGCTGCATTTACACAAGCCAACACTGTGATCCACTCTCTGCTCTTTGAAACCAAATGTGGTACACTCTTTACACCCAATTTTGCAATAACTCTCATTCCACAGTTCCTACTAGTTTGAATACCCGTCTCATCGCAATTCCAAATTCGGCTTGCTCCATAGTGGTTAAGGTTAATCATATATTGAAGGTTGTCATAGAAAGTTTGCACGACTGAAGGACGAACCATAATTGCTCTATCACTGTCCACTCCTTCAACAGTTCTGATTGTCAAATCTAGGTGCCTTCTTCGAAATCCTGCCCACCATGATCTCTCGGGGACACCATTTGTGAATGGATTGGGCCGAGTTGTAGTGATTTGGGCAACTGTGGATTGTAGCTGATTAACCTGCAGTTTGTGGCCCAAATCTGCCATGTCCTTGCACCATTGGACAATTTCACCCTCCTCCTCGTCAGATAATATGGTACGTGGACCCCTCTTCTTGGTGGTGGTAACTCCTAACAACCATGCCCTCAAACTGCTAGGTGGCATACCCCACTTGATTGTTGCTGCCCTGACTGACATGTTGTGTTCTTCGACACTTTTGACTGCTCCTTCCATATCAACATATGTCCATTGCCTAATGGGTATAGGTGAGGGCAATTGTACATTGGGCTGAGCATTTGGCTGAACATCTGGCTCAACAGGTGGTTCGACTTCTGTTGTGTTGGTGGCTTCATCCGCAGAGTCAGGAACGTCTTCTTTTGTGGGAATTGCATGCACTTCCTCTACAGGCACTTCATCAACGAAGTTCATCCCATGAGTGACTCTAATGGTGCGTGGTCCTCTTCCTACAACCCTTTTAGAGAGTCTTCTAGCAGGCACCATTATATTCCACTTAACCTACAGGGATTCAAAGAATCAACAAAATCTGTAAACCCATTAACCCGTATGCTGAAAGCCCTCAATAATTTGGGGTTAAAACTGGAAACCCATAAAATTTCATTATTATACTTGGTAAAAATTTTGTCAATGTTCTGTTTGAATCACATTACATGTGATTATTTCATAAAATAATGTCAAATAAAATCATAGCATGCAAACCCTTGATTGCATAGACAGATTAATTCACAAGGGATCAAATTTGTACCAGTCACATGTAAAAAGAAATGATTACAGTCAAACCTAGGCAAACCCTCGATGGCATTGACAAAATAATTCATGAGGGATCAATTTTGTACCAGTCACATGTATGTAATCTGATAAGAATATAAATATATATATATATGAATGTATGTATACATTATGATAAGAAAATATCATTCTATTTACAGAGAATGATATATTCTTATGAGAATGTATCATTGTATTTGCAAAGAATGTTATATTCTTATCAGATATATATACAATCTGATATGATAAAACCCTACATGGCATGACTATATATATATGTATTTGTTTGCAAATTGCAATCCATAAATTGCTCAATAAATTGGGACAAAAACTATAAACCCATTAAACTTCATGATTAGTAAAGAGGGATTCAAAATATAACTATGATATGATTCCAAAATGGGTAATGCTGTTGTTATTAGTGAGGATTTATGATGAATGTAGGTGAAAAAAATGTAACTATGATATGATTAAATGATGGAAAATGCTAAGTTGAACAGCTGACTAAAAACATATTAATTTGTATGCTTGAAAATAATGTAAATGTAAAGTACGTAAATATAAAAGAGTATATTCAATAATGAATTAGGCAACATAAATGTAAAACATATTGCCTGAAAAAAATGCAAAGATTGAGTACGTAAATATAAAACAGAATATTGAATAATGAATCAAACAACATAAATGTAAAATAGTATGCCTGAAAATAATGTAAACAGTGAGTACATAAATATAAAACAGTATCTTGAATAATGAGAAAAGATAAAATAAATGTAAAACAACAAACTGATAATATAAAACATGAATTTACCTATTCTAGTAATGTAAACAATGAGTACATAAATATAAAACAGTATCTTGAACAATGAAACCAGATAAAATAAATGTAAAACAACAAATTGATAATATAAAACATGAATCTACCTATTCTGGGTGTACCGACCTGATAAGCTCCCTTTAAAGACGAATGTGCAGAAATTCTGATAGGAAGCTCTGAATTTTGCAGAGGATAAATTTCCTTAGGAAGCTCTAATTTTGCAGAGGATATTCAGTGAAAGCAGAGGATAATTCGTAATGATAATGACCCTGGAAATTCCCTCTTATAAATTCATTCGAATGTGTAAATTGGATGCATTGAATTATAGTGGTTTAATTTCAAATTCGAATGCATTGAATTGTGATGGTTGAGTTTCAAATTTGAATTTTTTGTGGGAAATAATCTGTCATTTCATTTTGCAGTGGCCATTTATGCCTGAGTTCTATCATGGCCTTTAGGAAATCAATTTTATATTTGGTTTAATAGATAAAATAGGTGGCTTGCATAAATTCAGTCATTTATATGAATTATAATATGTTTTTTGGTTTATTAGGGAGCCTTACACCATTAACTGTGTGTGCAGGTACCACAAGTTGATGGAGATAATACATGAAGATGTGATAGGAAGTGTGGGTGAATGTGCAATTGATAGCTCATAAAGCTGATCAATGTTTGCTATTATGTCAAAATGTGCACCATTAACTGTTCATAATGGTTTATATAATGTGAAATTGTGCACCATTAACTGTTCAAATATACATTTATATATAATGTAGTTGAAGCTTTGAGCCACTTGCATAGAGTGGTAATTGTAAACATCAATGTACTTAAATAAATGCAAAAATTATTTTATTGTCTGCAACTTGTCTTGTATTCAAAACATATATGTACCAATAGATGTTTAGATTTTATTTTTTTTATTGGTTAGCTACACATTTAGTAGTGAACATATATTGGTGTCATGTGTAAATTTTTATTGGCATAAATAAAACAATGTAATGACTAAAATATAAACGGTTATTGGGGGGTCAGGTGAACATGGAGTGAATGGGTATTGGATCATGGGCGATAATTGGGGGTTTTCCCCTAGTAGCTATTTATTTTTGAGTCTGCGGGCACCATATCTTTTCCTTTTGGGAAAATGGTGTCTTATCTTTTACCTTCAATTGAATTCAAAAGAAAACATAATAAAGATCGAGGTCATTGAGGAGGGAAGCAAAGGTTATCTTTCTACTATCAATTTGGACAGATCAATTGGCCATTCTTTCTCACCCGGTGGTAGGGGCTTTTCTCACACACTATGGATGGAACTCATTTCTGGAGGCATTTCCTATAACGTGCCCTTTATCTGTTGGTCGATCTCTGCTGAGCAACCTTTTAATGCCAAATTTATAGTGGAAAAAGCCAAGATCGAGTTGAGGATTTGGAAGGGGGTGAACATGGATGAAATTCGCAGAGTTATCAGAAGTGTATTGGATGATGAGGATGAAGCAGGGAAGGCGATCAAGAGAAAAGTGATTAAGTGGAAGGAAATGGCTAGGGTGTCGTAGCTGAGGGTGGATCTTCTACCAAGAATTTTGACAATTTAGTTGATGAAATTTTGTCTCTACAACAACTCAAGGAGAAATTGATTGCTCTGGATCAAGATTCTACTACTTAGTTTATGGCAGAAAGAGTTTAACCCCAGGATTTGAAACATTGATGTTGTCTCCTGATTCAACCTTTTTGGTGGTTCATACTAATTTTCTTTGTGATCTAATTTTTTCAATGAAAAAGAAACATCTGAAACAATAAAATCTCAAACTTTCTTATAAAAGTTCAAAGTATCTAATTAGCCTGTATCCAGAATCTTGTAAATCATCTAAAATAATTCCCTCCCAACAAGCATCAACACAAAGGCCATACTTATACCCCTATTTCTGCCCCAAAGTAGGGGACAATGACCTAATACTACCCCTATATTTTTTACTCTTCCTTCCAGCCCTTGAACCCAAACCTTCTAGGGTGATCCCACAAAGCTAGTTTACAATTTCTGAGAGGAACTGATTTTTGCTGAAAGCGCATATTTTTAGAAAATATAATGATTTAAGCCTTTAAAATTTCCATTTTAAGGATTCCAATTGAAGAAGGTTTGATCAAACCACCTTAGATCAAACCCCCTTGGATAGAACCTTGCTAGTTTTAAACCATACCTATGAATGAGTCTCCTTTACACCTATCAAAATGATGATAAAAAATCACTTTTGATTTACCTTTTGGGGGATCAAATGAATTAATTTAAAATTATTATGGTAGTCCTTGAAATGATCTATCCCACGAATATAATTTTAATATGTTTTGTTTTTATTATATATGTGTTTTTCTAGTTTTATTAAACATAGGTTTTTCACTCAAAATCAAGCTCTCTGTTTTGCACATGTGGAAAAATAAAAAATTATCAAAATATATATTTTTAAAATATGTTCATGCTGGGTATTGATGTCCTGGATCCATAAAAAAAATAAAAAATTGAATTTTGATACATACAGAAAAAGTTATGTTGTATACAGTCCGCCTATGTCTAAATTGCAATTGGTTTGACTTTGAAACTCTATTAAGGAAAAAATATTGAATAAAAAACTATGAGACTAAATGAAAGTGCTAGATATCATAGTTACAAATCTAAATTCGAAAAAAATAGAATTTTATCTTTCATACAAAAAAAGTTATGTTGTATACGGTGAGCGTCACTTTTTAAAAATGTTGTTTTTTGAAAAAAACCAGTTTTCGTGGGAGATGGAAAAAAAAGTGCAATCTTATTCAAAAAAAATTGAAAATAATATTTTTAGAATATAGAGACAAAATGTGATGAGACTCTAGTTTGCATCATCTTCAAATTCCTCACGGTTTAGCTGCTATAGGTGACCGAATGTGAAGATTTAGTTAATAATAATAATTTCAGTGTTCAGTTTGACCAAAAATTGTAAACCACTATTATGGGATCACCCTCTACCATTTCACTTACTTGAATACATTCCACAAGATTTTTCACTCCATCTTCACTTAGAATCTCTTTATATTCAACAACCCCTTAATCACAGTCCCTGCATGCCATGACCCTCACAGCCCCTCCTCATGCTGCGGGACCTGCATAAAATTTGGGTTTACTTTCTATGGAATATAAATGGCCACCATATTTCTTAAGGGAAAGCATAATAATATATTGAAGACTTGAAGTTTCAACAGTCCGAAAGAAACATACCTCTACATCTTGTCACAGTGATGGCCTCTCTTCACAATTGTCGAACAGGAGACATAAGGAGACCACAGGAACATTTTGCTAATAAAAAACTCTACCCTAAGTAAAACTACTAATTTGGTAAGCCAACGACCACAATTACAATGACATAATAACTCTATGGTCCCATGGGGGGCTTGGGCTTCTATTTTCATGGATCAAGTGGTCTCATGAAGAAAAAAAAATTGTGCTACGGGATTAATTAGAATCTTTTCCAAAAAAATAGGAGCCCCTACCTTTTAGAAATGAATATTTCAACAGCTAAATTGAGGTGGGGCTAGAAATTGCCCCTACAGCTTAGGAATTTTTTAGAAAGTTTTTCTGCCACTTGTCTATCACTTAAAATTTTAAATTCCTAAAAAAAATTAAAAATGAGAGAATTTTTATTTATTTATTAATTTTTACCAAAAATACTCTAGTTCGATCCTTAAATTTTGGAGCTCAAACTTTTAAGCTAAATTGCAAAATTGAATTCATTGGACCACTAGCCTTAAAATATTCCTAAAAAATCTAAGCAGCACCCACTGAATTTTTTTAAGAAGCCCCCCTCTATGGGACCATACCCTATCCTCCCTTCCTATCGGTGGGAAAATTATGTTAGTTGTTTTCAGTGATATATACGATTGAGTGGCAGTGCCATTAGGATAAGGATAAGAATGGAGCATCTACAATGGAGTATGTCGGCTAGAGTAAACCATTAAATTGTTTGTTCAACTACCTGGAGTTTATTTTTCGGCATAAGACAATTCTGGCATGAGACAATTTTGGTGGGTTGTGCCCACAATATATAGTCTATTGACTAATTTATCTTTGCTATATAGGAAACTTTTTATGCTAGTTTGGAATTGGGAATGAAGTACCAAAATCTTTAAACCTTTGAAATTTTCCTCTATTTTTGTCATACATATGGAATAGCTCAAATTGAGTAGACATTTCCACACACTTTTTCACTTAAATTTTATATCAAATTGCTCTTTAGAATGGAATCTATGGAGACCTTATGGACTTCCTTGATAAATATGTCAATCTGACAAATGAAGATTAATGCATAACTTTTTCTCAGGTCCATATTTTATCACAAAACTGTGCCACACTATTGAAAAGATCAATACAACCAAAACTCATAAATATAATTCCATTTTGACTGAAAAACATTCAAATTTAATAGCTTTCATAATTTGATTGACAAAAAATGAAGTTTTAATATCTCAAAAACAAAGAGATGGGTTGGTGCGAAAATAAGCCAAAATTGGCATAATATCATCAAGATTATCTCTATAAAATGGATATGCATCAACCTTCATAAATTTTGAAATTTAATTATTTTTTACAAATCTTGGGAATCTGTATCACTGCTCCTGAGGGTTTTGAGACAACCGACGATTGAAGAAAGTAAAAATCTAACCATTGAAGAAAGTAAAGATCTAACCACATTCAAAATTGTAGAGTTAATAGTTTCTTTGCAATCTCATGAGGAGTGTATTTAACATGCTACAGAGAACCTAGTGCAAGCCTTCTAGTCTACTATAAGAATTGAAGAAAAGTCTACAACTTCTCCATCTCACACAAATAAATCTCAAGGTGAATTTTCTTAGAGGATGAGGTAGAGGAAGAGGAAGAAGTTGTGTTGATCGCATAAGCATCTAGTGTAGGTATTGTGAAATGTATGGCCACTATGAATCTGAATGTAGAAAGAAAATAATTGATTTGAATAAGTCAAGAGCCAACTATACTAAAGAGTATTTTGAAGATGCAAAGAATTCCACATTCTTTACATGCAATTAGGAAAAATAAAATTGCAAATCTATGTGTGGTTCTTAGATAACGGATGCTCAAATCATATGACAGGTAAATCTAATCTCTTTGTCAAATTAGATGAATCAGTGAGAAGTCAAGTAAAATTTGGTGATGATAAAGAGGTTGATGTAATGAGAAAAGGCACCCTTGCAATGAAAACTAAGCAAGGAGAAACTACTTTTATTCATGATACTTTGTATGTGCCAAAATTACAACATTATAATTGCTTAAGTATTGGGCAACTTATAGCAAAAAATTATAACATTGTGTTTGAAGACAACTATTACAAAATATTTGATAATCAAATAACCATCATCTTGTAGCAAAGGTTTGCATGTTAGAGAATGGATTATTTCCTCTCACATTGGTTTCTACAAAGATGCATGCCCTTAAAGCAACCATAGATGATTCGTGGTTATGGCACCAATGTTAGAGTCATTTAAATTTTCAAGGATTAAGTTTTTTTCACAAGAAGAATATGGTGAGAGGACATCCTGTAATTCAGGCAAAAAAGGAAGTTTGTTTAGGGTGTACACTTGGCAAGCAACATCGAGACAGTTTTTTGGTGAACAAATCACGGCGGGCAAAATCTGCTGTAGAGCTTGTGCATGTTGACATTTGTGGTGACATGCAAGAGGAATCTTTGCATAAGAATATTTATTTTTTGACATTTATAATTGATGATTTCTCTCACCACACATGGTTTTTTTTAAGTAGAAATTTGAGGCATTTGAGTGTTTCAAGCACTTTAAGGCTATGGTATAAAAATAAAGTGAGTATCCTCTCAAAATACTTAAACAAATAAAGGGGGAGAATTCACTTCCAAAGAGTTTGTTGATTTTTGTAACATTCATGGTATCAAGAGACAACTTCCTACATCTTATACCCACCAACAAAATGGTATTGTAGGAAGGAAGAACCGTACCATTATGGAAATGGTACGAAGTATGTTATAGTCCAAAAAACTTCCAAATAGTTATTGGGGAGAAATAGTTGCAACAACAGTATATATTTTGAATCAAAGTCCCACAAAAGCAGTTCAAAACATCGCTTCGAAGGAATCTTGGAGTGGTCATAAGCCTTTAGTGGCTCATCTTCAAGTATTTGGTTGTTTAGCATATGTTTATATTCCAGTTCAAAAACGGAAGAAGTTGGATGCAAAGTGCCAACTTTTTATATTCATGGGATACTCAAATACAACTAATGGATATACATTTTACAACCCTGACACAAAGTAATGGATTGCTAGTCATGATGTGATCTTTTATGAATGGGGGTATGACAATGGAAAAAGGAGTTCAAAAAACTACACCACTTTAATCATGAGTATTGAAGATGATCAAGTTCATCCTCTCCCACAAGCTGAAGTGGAAGTGAACAAGCCCAAGTTCACCAAGTTCCTCTTCAAGGGATATTTCAAGTCCATCATTCAGTCCAAGCTCTTCATGAAAGGTATGAAGTTGAGTTGACATTTATCAAAGGAGTACAAATACAAATCGAATTGTTAATTTTTATTTGCTTAGTACAAGTCACTTGTTGAACCTTCTATCCAAGCTCTTCACAAAAGGTATGAAGTTTAGTTGACATTTATCAAAGGAGTACAAATACAAATCCAATTGTTAATTTTTCTTTGCTTAGTACAAGTCAAATTGAACCTTCTGTGTATGAGGAAGCCATGAAAGAAACAATATGGATTGATCCTATGAATGAAGAGATGCATGCAAATGATAAAAATAATACATGGGAATTAGTTCAACTTCCTAAAGACAAACATGTGATTGGTGTCAAATGGGTTTACAAGGTCAAATATCATACAGATGGTTCAAAAGAACGCCAGAAGGCAAGATTAGTTGGCAAGGGATTTGAACAAATGCATGGAGTAGATTACTCAAAGACTTTCACTCCACTTGCAAGATTTGATACAATCAAGATTATATTGGATATTGTTGCATAATACAAGTGGCTCTGGTCTATCATATAGATGTAAAATCAATCTTCTTGAATGGTTATATTGATGAGGAATTCTATGTGGAATAGCTTAGATGGGTTATGAAATTTCAGGAAAAGAACATTTGGTTTACAAGTTAAAAAAATCTCTCTATGAGTTGAAGCAAACTCCTTGTGCCTAGTATGCAAGGATTGACAATTATTTCTTGAAGAGAGGATTCATCTGTAGTCCCTCCGAGCCAACCCTATATATCCAACATCTTGGTAATAATATTCTCATTGTTTTCCTTTATGTTGATGATCTCATTTATACATGTAATAGCCCAACTCTCATGGAGAAATTTTAAGCAAAAATGAAACAATAATTTGAAATGTCAGATCTGGGACTCATGCATTATTTTCTTGGAGTGGAGGTGCAACAATAATCTAAAGGTATAGTTATCTCTCAAACCAAGTATGTGGTTGATTTATTGAAGTGGTTTAGAATGATGATATGCACTAAAGTTGCAAGGCCTATATACCTTAGTGAGAAATTATCCAAAGAAGATGCAAGTTTCAAAGAGGATGCTACTTTGTAAAGAAGTTTGGTTGGGAGCCTCATGTACTTCACTACAACTAGACATGATATTATGTATGTTGTGAGCCTCATCTCTCGGTTCATGCATGATCCACATGAGTCTCATTGGCGTGCTACGAAATAAATCTTAAGGTATGTGTGTGATACACAAAATTTTGGCATTCATCACTCTCCCATTGATAAGTTTGAGCTAGTTGATTACATGGATTCTGATTGGGTTGGTTCAGTTGATGATAGAAAATCAACATCTAGTTATGTTTTCTCATTTGGTTCTAGAGTTATATCTTGGATTAGTAAAAAAGGCTATAATGGCTCTCTCTTTTGCAGAGGCTGAATATATTGCAGCAGCATCCTTAAGTTGTCAAGCCATATGGATTCGAAAGATTTTAGAGGATCTACAATTGGTTAAAGAACATCCAACAACTATTTTTTGTGATAACAATAGTACTATTGCAATGACCAAAAATCTTGTATTTCATGCCAGGTCAAAACACATTGAGATCAAACACCACTTCAAAATGTGATTTGGTTCAAGATGGGATAATGGAATTATAGTTTTTCCCTACATCTGAGCAAGTTGATATATTTACAAAAGCTCTTCCTAAAACCAGTTTTATTTCCTTGATAAATCAATTGGCTTCATCCACGTTGCTCATCAGGGGGATATTGAAGACATGTGCATGAATCAACAAATTGGATCCAACACTTTTTTGTTTTAGTTTATGCTTTTAAAGCAATTTGCATGCTATGCTATCTTTGCTTTATGCTAATCTTATTTTATAGCTCTCTTTAGCTTCGTTTAGCTTTATTTTTCGTGCAGCCTATTTGCATGAGTTTTTAGCTGTTGTCTAAACTCTTTTATACAGAGTTAATTGGTATCAGAATTTTACATACAGTTGAATAATAGAGAAATCTTTTCATTTTGTTGTTTGTGCAAATTATTGAGTTTAAGAAATTGTTTATCTCAATATAGTGTTAGAGTTTTTCATAAGTTTTATTCTTCAATATCACCTCAAAGAAATGTGGTTTCATGCACGCTATGAAAAGAGTTGCATCCAGAATGTAGAAGGATAGACAAAACTTATGAACGTTTGAAAGAATGTCTCAAAGAGAATGCGACCTCATAGAGCATTATGGTTGCAGGGATATGTACAAAATAGTTTTTGAAAAGGCTTTAGAAACTTCCAAAACAAATGCAATTCGTAATTGTGAGGCCACCTTCCACAACCTTTACTGGCATCCTTCTTGCTCGAGCCATAAAGGAGTTTCAACACAAGGCGTAAACATCAAAGCATAGAGCATTTACGTCAAATGTTACAGTCGCAACTGCTCTAATAAACACATGCATGCAAATTGTGGAAACGTAGATAGGCGTTTGATCTACTTTGGGGTCTCATGAATGAAATGATTGCAAGATGTGCACCAAATATATTTAGAAATTCTCATGCAAATACAATTGGAAGGTGTAAACCAGCTCCTCGACCCTTATCAGCATCCTCCCAGCTCGTGCAAAAATAGGATACTTTGAATGAGGTTTGAGTTTTTATTAAAATATGAAGAATAAAGGAGTTCTATCAAATGTTATAGTTGTAAATGCCTTGGTAGACGTGCGTGCAACACGGCCTCAAAGAAATGTAATTCTTGTGATTCCTAGATTACAGAATAAGTCTCTCTTTAGCTGATATATTCCAGGCATAGGTGTCAAGTTTCTTTTATTGGCCACAACATTTATCACGCTATAACCCTTTTGACCGTAAAGTGATTAAGGGAGTTGCATGCAAGAAAATATTACAAATAGGCAGATGGCCAAAATCTACAAGAAACGCTAGGTTGCTAATTTTGGGAAGTGCTCTTGAATATTAGCGGGTTTCAAATATGTTGTCATCACTTGATACCTTGATTCAATAGGAAAAAGAACATCTCAAGATGATTGTAGCAAAGGTAGAAGCTCATTATCTTAATGTACTCTTGGTTGAGAAAATTGTATCCCATCTGGCACAAGATTGTGGAATTCCTAAGCGATCTAGGAAGACAAATTTTCAAGCACAAACAAATGAAATTGCATTAATCGATTTCATTGTTATTCACCAAATGCAAATATACAAATATATAGCCTCCATAAGAGAAGAATCTCAGGAGGAAAATTAGGGAGAAAGTATTAGTTAGCTTATAATAAGCAAACTATTAACTGGTGAAGAGTAGTGGAAAACTGATGGTGGCATGCTTCTAATAGCAATCTGATGATTGCATGCTTCTAACAGCAGTTGCATGCTTCTAACAACAGTTGGAAATAGTTAATTACGCTAACACCCCCCCTTAAGTCTAACTAAGGAGACAAAATATTAAAGAGAAGAAAGAGGAGAGATGAGAGGAAAAGAAAATGGGTGATCCCACAAAACTGGTTTACAATTTCTGGAAGATTCTAATTTTTGCTGAAATCAAATATTTTTGAAAAATATAATGATTTAAACTTTAAAAAGTTTCATTTTAAGGATTTCAATTGAAGAGGGTTTGATCAAACCACCTTAGATCAAACCCCCTTAGATAGAACCCCGCTAGTTTTAAACCATACCTACAACAAAGTCTCCTTTACACCTATCAAAATGTTGATAAAAAATCACTTTTGATTTACTTTTTGAGAGATCAAATGAATTCATTTAAAATTTATTTAAAATGATCATAGTAGTACTCAGAACGAGCTATCTAACGAATATAATTTTAATACATTTTGGTTTTATTATGTACATGTGTTTTTTTAGTTTTATTAAACATAGGTTTTTCACCAAAAATCAAGCTCTTTGTTTTGCACATATGGAACAATAGTAGATTATCAAAATAAAATTTAAAAAAATATGTTCAAGTTGGGTATTGATGTCTTTGATCCATTAAAAAAAAATTGAATTTCGATACATACAAAAAAAGTTATGTTGTATACAGTTCGCCTATGTTTCAATTGTAATTGGTTTGACTTCAAAACTTGATTAAGGAAAAAATATTTAATAAAACACTATGAAACCAAATTAAAGTGCTAGATATTGTAGTTACAAATCTAAATTCAAAAAAAATAGAATTTTATCCTTCATACAAAAAAAATTATGTTGTATACAGTGAACGTCACTCCTTAAAAATATTGTTTTTTAAAAAAAAAACTAGTTTTCAAAGGAGATGGAAAAAGAAGTGCAATCTGATTCCAAAAATTTTGAAAAAAAAATATTTAGAATCTATAGACAAAACATCACAAATCACTAGTTTGCATCATCTTCAAATTCCTCACGGTTTAGCTGCTATAGGAGCCCGAAAGTGAAGATTTAGTTAAAAAAAATCAGTTCAGTGTGTAATTTGCCCAAAAATTGTAAACCAGTTTTGTGGGATCACCCAGATATGAATCCCCCATAATGAAAGAGCTCTTGTGCCAATGATGAACACTTGAAGACATAATAAGATCCACTAATTGCAAACAACATTTCTCCCCTTAGGAAGAAAATGATCCACTGGTGATTGGAGAAGCCAATCCAAAAACATGGGTGATACTGGAATCCAAATCCAGATGATGTGTGCCTCTGAAAACTGCTCACATGTCCATATGTCATAAAACATTGATGGTGATCCAAGATCTTGTGAAAAATGATATAGAGCAAGTTGCAAAGGTGATGAAGATGATGGGACAATAGCGTTGATGTGGCTGCCAACAAAGAGAAGAGATAACCCCTCAAATGTGTCCTCCAAATTTGAAATACGAGTCTCCATGAACAAGTTTGAAACTCCTGTCAAGAGATCATCCTACAAAGTTGAATCAGGAAGACTATGGATGCCTTGCTACAAGAAGCCATTGGAAGCTTTCAAAGAAGCAACACAGAGCTCAAAATTAGAAACATATGCAAGGACAAAAGAGTGGTCCTCAAAGAGAAGACATATGTCCTCAATAGTGTCATCCAGATCTAAAATGAGGGATTCTACAAACAAACAAAAAATGTCTGGTAGAAATTGGTCCTAATGGACTAAATCCAAAAGAAACAAATGATCCCATTGCAATGAATCACTGGAGACTCTCGAATAAGCATCTTTGGAATTTTGATCTGCAACAGGTGTTGTTGATGGAGAATCAGTGAATTGATGATCCATACAAGATGTGTCCAGACTAGATGAGGCAACATCAGTCTCAATATCATCAATATCTTGGTTCTCTAAGAAAACATCACTTTTAGATGAAGATTCAATGTCTCCATACAATTGTCAGATAATGATCCAAGCAATAAAAGGGCACTCAATGTGCTTTATGTGATGTAGAGTATCCTCAGAAATAGTAAGACATATTAGTCCATAAACAATGTCATTATTATTAAATCATGCATTATTTTCATCAAGCTCACTTGGCTTAGGAATGAGTCTAAGGAGATAGGGTAGTAGATCCTGCTCAAGGCAGCGATTATTTATCCCTTGTTTCCAAGATAAAAAGGTTCTCTAAAGTTAGCCTAACAACCGAGATAAAAATGATGTTTAAAAGACATGATTAATCCCCCTAAATGGAACTTTATCTCAGTTCGTGATTTACAAAGAACATATATAATCCCCAATAATAAATGCAAAAAAGCATAAAAAGTAACTTATCCTTGACAGGCAAAACATGGACTTTGAACGGATTGTTGATCTGAAAGATCTCGTGATGTCTCTTCCTCCAAATGCAAGTTGGATTGTAGTTAGTGGGTATTGAGAAATGAACCTACACAACAAATCATGCCTGAGCTGTGTGAGGATGGCACTACACACCAAATCACGGCCTGACAGAGGATGACGAGTGGCCTAGAAATTGATTGGCATGCACTAGTCGAAGGAGCCAGTCAACATGCCAAACTCGTTGATCACGTTTATCTCATGATTTTTTTGGATATTGTTGGTATCTGGCGATTGATCATGCTATACTGTACACTCATCATGTATCTACTTTTTTGCTTCGTCACCAAAAAAGGAAAAAATCGACTTTGTAGAACCCTAATTTCTGGAAGCTTCTAAAAAGATTGTTATAAGTGGTTGGGATGGGGGAGTTGTAGTATAGAATTATTCATGAGATTGTAATATGTTTTCCACTGGATAATAAAATAATTGGATGGCTATAGTTTTATGGATGTAGTCCGGATTGGGTGAACCACATTACATTCTTTGTGTTGTCTTGTTTCTGCTATAATTTCTTGTGTTTTATTTCTCTGTTTTATTGATCAAATATGTATTTAATTGTTGGATATTTGCCTTCTAACTCTAACAGATATCTCCTGCAAATTTCTCTTTGGCCTTTCCAAATGGGCCCCTGTCTACCACGCGACCTTCAGGCAGCAAATCACGACCACTATGGCTGCAAATTGTGTTAATGCCCAATGGCACATGAGTGTGGCAGTTGAGCGCAATCTCTAGAAATTTTATCAACCTATAAATGACATAAATGCTACCAAAAAAGCAAGGAAATCGGGCCTCTGTGAGCAAAATATGTGCCTCCATTTCCACCAAAATTGTGCCTTTTGCAAATCACAACCTCAAGAAGGAAAATCATGCCTCCAAAATGTGATCGGGTTTGATCAAAGATTACCACAATTGTCCATGGCTACAAGGGCTAGATAAGAGGTAGTATGTGGAGCAGCAAGATGAGGATATTCATGCAGACTCCTGTGAGATTATCTGAGACCACGGATCTCCAGAATTTGAAGCCATGCAATGAACAATGCCTCCCTCAAATAGAAATTGATGTCAGCAATGATCAATCGACCTTTTGGCTTGAAATTGTCTCCTCGGGATTTGATACCATGTGGAATTCCTGAGCAATCCAGGAAGACAAATTTTCAAGCATATACAAACAAAATTGCATTAACCGATTTCATTGTTATTCACCAAATGTAAATATATAGCCTTCGTAAGAGAAGAATCTCATGAGGAAAATCAAGGAAAAAGGATTAGTTAACTTATAATAAGCAAACTATTAACTAGTGAAGAGCAGTGGAAAACTAACGGTGGCATGCTTCTAACAGTAGTTTGACGATTGCATGCTTCTAATAGCAGTTGCATGCTCTTAATAGCAGTTGGAAATAGTTAATTACGCTAACAAAGACTTATTATTGGAAAAAGAAATATATTTGGTGTTGAATATTAAAAGGCCTCTTCTGAAGTGTATAGCTCGATGTAGTGGTGCACAGATGGTTCCCTCAGTTGACAATCTCACTACAGTTCAAAAGTAGGTCACTATGAGTTCTTTCATGTGAACAAATTTATGGAGGAGAATGAAAATATTGGGCAAATAGGAAGAAACTTATCAAAAACCTTGATGTTCTTTGAAAAATGTCCAATGCCTTTTGGTTGCTTAGTATTGCTTAAGGGTTCAAACAATGATGAGTTGAAGAAGGTGAAATGTGTTGTTCAATTTGTTGTATTTACAGCAGCCTATCATTTAGCTGCAAAGATCCCCTTCCTTGCAGATGAAGGCGCCATCCTGCCTGAACTTCCCCTCAAGTTTCCCTTGCTATTGTCATTAGTGGATCGAGTGGAGTAGGAAAGGATTTAGATATTAAGAGACTACAACAAGTGTGGAAGGGAATTCACTTTGTAGTTACAGCTACAACTCGTGCAATGTGGTCAGGCGAAATTGATGAGAAGGATTACTACTTTGTTAGTAAAGATGAATTTCAATCAATATTTGACAAGAATGAATTGCTAGAGCATACCCTAGTTTATGAGAATTATAAAGGCATTCTTAAGCATCAAATATGAGATTTCATGTCTGTGGGATATGATATTATTTTGAGAGTGGATGTACAAGGAACAACTATATTAAGATTAATTCTTGATAATGGTGTTGTGTAGAATCCTAATGAGAAAACCACAAAGGCCACTACATAATACCTAATATTTATAGTGTGTTATGGTGATCTATATCCTTCTAGATTAGTTTCCCCTCCTTGAAGAGTAGTGGTTCACAATACATATAATTATGATAAAAGATGTGAAAATAAATTGAAATTCACACTTTTGTAAACCATTTTCCTTTGGAAAGTACTTGACTACTCTAATGATTTGGAAGAAAGATATATCTTGTTGGTATTTCTATTTTACCATGGCATCAATGTGTTAATCCAATTCTATGAAAATACTAAATTTTGGATCGATCTTCAATTTTTGAACATTTTTGTAATATCTTAAGTATCTAACATAGCTGAAAATTAAAATGTACAAGATTTTCATATTGAGGACTAGATGAAACCCATGCTATGAAGGAAAATTTAACTTGAAAGTATTATCTTTCACTTGTTAGGCTATGGTATTATATAGGGTGCATTCCAAAGTGAACAAAGCTTGCAAGGTCTTGTTAATCCTTCGTTATATAGGTGTAGCTAGACTCAATCACAAAGGTGAAGAGTGTGATATTAAATGCTTATCATTGTACTTTGTATTAGTCTACTAAAGTGGTTTGTAGTTGCTATTAAATGTGTTGAGTGTATTTAATGAATAAAATAACTTTTACAACTTCCTTTTAAACTAAATAAACTATTGTTGATGTAAAAACAAGATAAACTATGTTAACTATAAAACCCAAATTAATCCAAAAAAGATCATGTGTTTTTATAATTATGCAAATATCTACTTTAAATGTGTTGAATGAAAGACATGCTTTCATTCCAAGCACATGGCTTCTTTAAGTTATACTATAATTAGAACTATCACTAGCATATCTATCTTATTAAACAACATATATAAATAAAGGTGGAGATATATCATTTTCAACGAGTTAATTTTTTATTACCTTGTTTAACATATTTATATTACATTTGTATTATTTTTAAAACTATAATATACTAGCTATTGCACCTTAGTGTGCAATGGGTACGCCAAAGAAGTGTGGAAGGTCAATTAGGATAAATTTTGGTCTATTTTTTTGCATTATTGTAATTACATATATTTATTTATTTATTTTAAAATATAATATTAATTAATTTATATATATATATAATAAGTTTGTTAAAAATATAATATATATTTAGATTGTATAATCATATTATTTATAATTTATTTTTTATTCTGTCGATTGCATAATATTAAAATCTAAATGTGCTCATCGAATGTTCCAACTATTATATTTTTAACAAAATTATCATCAATGATATATTTATTTTCAATATATATTTAAAATATCTAATTAATATTATCATCAATGATTTATTTCTTTTAAATATATATTTAAAATATTTAACTAATAATTAATTATATATTCACCATAATAATATTATTGTATTAACCGAAGGATCTGCTAGAATAAAATTAAAAGTATTTCTTTCTAAAGGCTTTCTTACCATTTCTTTCTGATTTCACCTATCCAATTATTTTTTAACTCGTCTTGAAAGGTACTTTTTTCAATTATAAAAAATTTAAAACTATTTTGTTGGCCATTCATTTATTAAGAAAGTTTCTTTGAAAAACGGTAGTGAGAAACAGTGCGAGCTTCCATGGTTTTGTACGGGAAAACAAGTGTGGATAAAACCAATGAAAAATATCGACGACAAAAACTGATAGCAGTGGGGAAAGTAGAAAAAACGACGAAAAGCAACCGAAAATGGTGAAAAATGATGGACGACTGAGAGATGTGTTGCAACAGGATTGCTTTTGTGATATTCGATGGTTTGAGATGTTCGAGAAAATTGAACGGTTTGTCGTGGAGACTGAGCTTTCCTTCCTAAATAAGCTTCATATTGCGGTCTTTATCAATCTACGTTCAGATGTGACTGTTGTGAAATACTCATCGGCCAATAGACAAATCCGACTGAGACTCGTTTATTTTGCAGACAATCGTGCAGAGTTTGGAGGAACGAAAATCAATAGCAACGGAAAAGTAGAAAAAAATTACAAATTTGGATCAACGGTCGGTAATGGCTCCACTGTCAACCAAGGTCTATCCTGCATTTTCCACCAGTCACAGGCAAAATAAACTTTGAAAGTTCAAATAAAGAAACGCCTTCGACGTAATTATGCTTATTATTATTGAAAATAATTTTTCTATAAATTTAATTATTTTTAAAATTATATTATATTAAATAATATTATCTAAACATCAAATAATATAAATTTAATAAAATTTCTATAATACTTATAATATGTATTTAATAATTTTCACCCTCATTGCCCCAATAATTATTATATATATTTAATAATGTAACTATTTTTATCATAATATTATAATATTTAGATATTATATGTTTAATATTTATATATACTATACATGATTAAATATATATAATTTTTAACTTCTTGTAGATATTACTAATTAAATATACTATAAGTTTAATATTTATCTATATTTTTTTTTAAATATAGATTATATATTTTTTTAAATATAAATTATATTTATTAAAATTGATTAAAATGTTAAATATATTAAAAATTGAATATATATATATATATATATATATTATATTTATTGAAAAATATATTCAATTTTATATTTATTATTACATATTTTATGAAATATGATGCATATTATTCAATATAAATATCATATACATACACTCTATTTTCTTCCCACCTTATCTCTATCTCTCTACCTCTACCCCCTCTCTACTGCTTTTCTCTATCACCCCCTGTAACTCTCACTCTTGCCCCCTCTATATATTTCTCTCTACCTCTCTCTCTATATCACTTCCTATATCTTTATCTTTCTATCTCTCTATCTCCCCCTCTCTTATCGTCTCCATCTTTCTATCTCTATTTCTCCCTCTCCTTCTTTCTCTCTCATTCCATCATTCCCTCTCTATATGTTTATCTTTCTCACATTGCGTCTATATTTCCCAAGTTATGTCTATCTTTATCCCTACCTCTCCCTCTCTGCTTATCACTCCCTCTTTCTATTTCTCTCTACTTCTCTCTCCTCTCTGTATTTCTCTCCCCCTCTCCCTCCCTCTCTATCTATTTGTAAATATATATCCCTCTCCATATCTCTCTCTCACTCATATACACACACTTCCTCTTTCTCCTTCGCTACCTCTATCTGTATCTCTATCTCTTCATCTTTTCACCTATCTATACCCCTCTATTACTTATTTCTATCACCTTCTTTCTCTCTCACTCTTGCCCCCTCTATCTCTATCTCCCTATCTCTCTCTCCCCCTCTCTATCTATATCTCATTACGTCTACATCTCTCTCTCCCCCTCTCTATCTATATCTCATTACGTCTACATCTATCTCTTTCTCTCTCTCACTCCTCTATCTATCTCTTTTGATGTAGAAACATCTGGATTCGTGCGATTGACATCACCAAAAAAAATGATCGTTTCAAAATTTTAGTAAGGTTTCATGAAAAATAGTTTTACATGTAGAATTTAGATTATATTCTAAACACCAAGAAATTAATGGATAATATTGATGGTGTTGTCTGCATATTTGTTCCTTTCATATTTCCAAAAGTATGTCATCTAAATATGAATGACGTAATTTGATTCGATCTCATAATGCCACATTGGAAAAGGTTGTAAGTTTTTTTTTTTTTTTTTTTCAAAATCGAATGCTTAAAAGAATACAAACGGACAACAATGCATATGAAGAAAATTGATTCATCAAAAAAAAATTGATTCAATTTTCTACTAAGGTGACGCTTCATCTTCAGGAATATAGAAGAGAGGCCACGGTGGAAGAAGGCAAGGAGGGAGGGTGCGACAGGAGGAGGGGGGCGCCTAAAGTGCAGAAATTTTCTCTCATACTCACGCCAAGGGATTGATAAATTAAAAGTAGACAGCGATAAGGAAAGCATGGAGAAGATAGAAAATAAGATTAGATAGATAAGAAGACAACCAACCAAAGCAAGATGAACATCGGCAGAGGCTGAAAGGGCTTGACAAATTATGAAAGGAGGACAAAAGGCGTGGGCAAGAGAATACAAGGTTATTTTGCTTTAGTTTTTAATATACGAAAGAATCCATGCTATCGAACGGGAACGAGTTTGGAACAGAATTAGACATGGAACTTGGCGCCAGCATAAAGATTTCAAAAGGAGGATTAAAAGCACACGGGAATAAGGAGAATTGGCAAAGAGTAGCATTGTACAAGGTCGCACAAAGGGAAGGCTTTAACATGCCAAGATAAAAGAATTAAAAGCAGAATGTGGAATATTATTTGAGGCCGAGTTGATATAACCGATGAAGGAAAGCAGCGAACAGATTAGTAGGCGATGAGAAGACACAGCCAATCCAGTGCAAAAGAGGCCGATGAGTATTTTCCTTGCATTCAAAACAAATTAGAAGTTAATATATCTTAAAGCCGATGGAGGGCATGTAGAACGATTGAGAAATAGGTGCAGGAGGGGGCGTCTTATTCTGCAAAGAATGGAGGCATAAAAGATCATATGGAATGGACGTTGGAGGGATAAAGTCCACACGAGGGTGAAGAAATTGACGAAGTGTGGTAATTTAGGTATTTTGCTGAGATAAGAAAGAGAGAGTAATGAGAAAAGGAACCATCAAGGGTGTGTAGAAATCAGCAAGGAGATGCCATGGAGGTGATATTTAAATAATTCCAAATGCAGTAAAGGGCGCATAGGATTGGAGAGCGGCGCATAGAGAGAGATGAAGTATTGTTAATTGCGAGTAGTCTTGAAGTAGAAAAAAGTTGGAGCAAGGAGAATACTAAGGGCAATGGAGTTGTCGAAAAATGTATTGTAATGTTGTTTCATGAAATCTGAATAAAGATATTGATTTATTTTCAATTTTGAATGAAATGGGTGCAATTGTAAATTGATTAAAATCAACACAAGTAATTGTTGATTTTGAATTTAACTGTCATGGAGTTTTTGTAATCTGGATTTTGCAAGTTTGAGCATGAATTTGGAAGGGTGAGTTTTCTTCTCCATTATCTCTACATCTATTTCTCTATCTCTATCCCTACACATATATATCCTTTCCCTCTCTCCCCCTTCTTCATTCTCTATCTTACTCCATCTCTCCCTCCATCTCTTCTACTTCTATATATTTATCTTTATTTCTGACTCGATCTCCCTCTCACTCATCTCTCTATCTCTTTCTATCCATATCCTTCTCTACATATATCTCCCTATCTGTCTATCTCCCTATCTCTTTATCTATTTTCCTATCCCTCTCTATCTCTCTATATAACTCTCTATTTATATATCTCCCTCTCCCTCTCTACATATATCTCCCTCTTCCCAATCTCTCTCTCCCTCCTTTGCCTATATCTCTCCCTTTCTCTCCCTCCCTCTCTCCATCTCTCACCATCTCTCCCTCTCTTGCTCCCTCCCTATTCCCCTATCTATCTTTATATCTCAACCTCTCTCTCCCTTTATCTTCCTCTCTCTCTCTCTCTCTCTCTCTCTCTCTCTCTCGATTTCCATCTCCCTCTCCATCTCTATTTGTATTTCTCTACTTCTCTCTATTTTTCTCTCTTTATCTCTCCCCCTCTCTATATCTCCTTATATCTCTATCTTTATATCACTCTATCTCCCATATATCTCTCTCTATCCTTATATAACTCTATCTCCCATATATATCTCTCTATCTCCCACTCTTCCTTTCTATCCATCGCTCTCTATCTCTCACTCTTCCTTCTTATATCTTTATCTCTTCCTCTCTATCTATTGCTCTATATCTCTCCCCCTCTATCAACCTATCTTTCTCTATCTTTTATTTTCCCCCTATCTCTATTTATTTTTCTACCTCTTGTTGTCTTGTTCTATATTCATCTCTACCTATATATATTTGTCTATCTTCCTTTGTCGCTCTATATTCATCTCTACCTCTATATTCCTCTCTCCCCACATCTCTAGAAACGTCTCCCTCTCTCTACCCGTCCATCTCTCTCCCTATCTCCAGAAATGTCTCCCTCTTTATTTTATTCACTCCATCTTTCCCTCCATCTGTTCTATTCTATATCTTTATCTTTATTTCTCGCCCAATCTCTCTCTCACTCATCTTTATATCGCTTTTTATCCATATCCTTCTTTATGTATGTCTCCCTATCTATCTATCTCCCTATCTCTTTATCTATCTTATTGAATAATCTTTATAAAGAAAACTAAGATATATATTTCTAGAAGCACTAAATTATATTAATCATAAATTGATTTATATTAATTAGTTAATTTATACGAATCATAAATTTATGTATATTAATCATATAATAATGTTAGCATAGTAAACTAACGACGGTCAATTAAGAGTCCTATTGGTGGGGATGTCCATGAATGAGCCTCACCAAATTTGATTCTATTATAGATAATATGTGAATCCTGCTAGCTAATCTCCTTAAACAAGTTGAAAATTTCTTTAAGATACAAAAAATAAACAAACCTCTATAAAGGTTTGGAAATCTTTTAGAAAGTTATGTTCTACATGGTAGCCTATTGGAAAATCATGTTTTCACTGTTCAACATCAAAAGGAAAAAGTTGAGACAAGCATGATGGTGTCTATTAGATTTATAAATAACGAGATATAATGTTATTAACAAGCTTCATGAATATGTCAGTGCCAAAATCAACAAGCTCAAATAATAAAAGGACTGTTATCAGTCTGAACATTCTTGGTTGCAAGAATTTCTTATAAAAGAAGATAAAATTTTTGCATCCCTTACTCAGTGCGCTTGGCAAAGAAACATATATTACCATATATTATGGTACAAAGACTCATTCACTTCCATGTTTGTACTATAGGTGTGATATTTCTATTCAAGTGGTTTGTGTTGCCAGAAAGGCAACATCCTCAAGTGGAGGGGAAGGGAGTCCATTTTCATCATCAGTAGTTGCAGGTGAAACATAGTCTGTAGAGGTTCCTGCAAACACAAAACATTGTGCATGTTATAAAATTTATGCTTTTACTAACATACCATTAGAACGGAAGACAAATGGATAGGGGAAATTATATATTCTAATCCAACATGAAATTATATATTCTAATCCAACATGAGTACATACCTGCTATTGCAGCTACAACGATATTTCCAATAATTGAAAAAAAAAAGATAAAGATAAAGATAAACTATGTTAATGGGTACCAAAAGTTGAAAACCCAAATTGATCCAAAAAGATCACATGTTTTTAAAATTATGCATTTATATCTACTTTAAATGTGTTGAAGTAATATTTAAATAGACAAATGCCTAAAACTTAATAACTCAAAATAAAACAACTTTATTTAATTATGCATATTAATGAGTAGGGATTTAATAATTCATTAACTATATCGATCTACCATTCCTCCATGATTTCCTTTTTTTCAAGAGTCTAACACCAAACTCTTTATTGACAATGTATTTGTATCAAGATTCAACCATGTAGTTTTTGAGTCAAACTCATTGACCCATGTTTCATGAGTAGTGGTTCACAAGAACCCATCTCTCATGATAATGAATGGTCCACTTAACACTCATTGCATCTAGGTGATGCTCACAGAGGTGAAGCACTGGGCCATCTCAGGAGGTCACCCATCCCGGTATTGCTCCAGCTCAATGGGTTTGCAAGCTAAGTGGGCTTAACCTTGGGGAAAACTTTGTGGTTAAGCGCACTTGAGCTGGAGCAATACCGGGATGGGTGACCTCCTGGGACGGCCCAATGCTTCACCCCTGTGAGCATCACCTAGATGCAATGAGTGCTAAGTGGACCATTCATTATCATGAGAGATGGGTTCTTGTGAACCACTACTCATGAAACATGGGTCAATGAGTTTGACTCGAAAACTACACGGTTGTTCATCCTTATAGCAATATCAAAATTTGACATGTTGTGGAAAATACCTCCTATTTATCAATTTATTTGTAATTTATACTCATAATTAACTATAACTATTTGTAATTCATGCATTTAACTATTAATTTTATTTATTTCATTCATTTTTTTTTTAGGAAACCAAATCAATTTTTACTAATTTTCAAACATACCACAAAGATAGAAATTATTCAACATTTGTTTAAATTTTATATCTCCCAAGAATGAATAAATTTTAATTCTTTTTATATTTATAATAAATTCTATTACATACGCTTCCTTCTTAAACTTCACAATTACAAAAGATATAAGGTGGTACAAAGCTCTCTATCCCCATGCTAAAGTTTAGCATTTCTATAATGAACTTTAAATCGTAATAGAATTTGTATGGTACAATAAAAAAATTAATACTAAAATTTTAAATATTTATTTTAAAATAAAATTAACTACAATTATATTTCATGGATGATAATATAATCATATATGTCTACAATTTTTTTTACCAAGGGTATTAGAAAGCTAGAGAACCTTTTTTTCTTTCTATGAATAAATATCTTTTATAATAATTGGCATTAGTAAGAGTCTATGTAGTATTCATAAGTTTGTTTATGGAAGAAAAATGTGTATATTTTCAATGTTTCAAACCACATTCAACAAATCAGAAAGAGAATAAAAGATATACAATTGATTTTTAAAATAATCTTTTGAATCTCTTTTATAATATATTTAAATATCTTTTGAAATTTACTTAAGTTCCATATATTATTAAACTAATATTTAAATTACTATTGAAGTTAATTTGTATGTTTTTTTTTATAATTTATATAATACTTTAATACTGCTTCACTAGCTGTCATTTGGGACTAAATCAAAACTAACTTACTAATAACTAAATTTCCTATCTATTGATTTCCTATCTTACTATGGTCCCATGGGGGGTTTGGGCTTCTATTTTCATGGAGGAGGAGGTCCCATGAGAAAAAAATGTGCTACACGATTAATTGGAATCTTTTCCAGAAAAATAGGAGCCCCTACCTTTTAGAAATGAATCTTTCAGTTGGTGAAATTGGGGTGGGGCTAGAAATTGCCCCTACAGCTTAGGAGTTTTTTATGCCACTTGTCTCTCATCTAAAATTTTAAATTTTTATTAGAAAATAAAAAATGAGAGAATTTTCATTTATTTTTTATTTTTTATAAAAACACTACAGTTCATTCCTTAAATTTTGGAGCTTAAAATTTTAAGCAGAATTGTAAGATTAAATCCATGGGACCAAGAACTTTAAAATACTCCTAAAAAAGCTAAGCAACATACGCTAAGATTTTTAAGGAAGACCCCCTCCATGAGACCATACCCTTACTATTTGACAAAATGCTTCAAGGGAATGTGGTCTCGTGGATTGTCTTGCTACAAGATACGCACCAAAAGAATTTATTGAAAAGGGATTTTGGAAACTATCAAGCAAATAGAATTGGCAGGTGAACCATTCGACAAAATGCCTCCAAGAAATTCACTTTCATAGAATGCTTTGACAACAGGATATTCACAAAACTAGTTTGTTAAAAAGGCTTTAGAAACTTTCAAACATATGCAATTGGCAGGTGTAATGCCAAACTCTACAACTTTGTCAGTGCCCTTGTAAACCTAAGTTGGAAAGAGAGCTTGGAATAGGGTGTGGACATCCATCAAAGCGTAAAGAATGGAGGAATTTTGTATGTGTTGTAGTTGCAATTGTTTTGGTCAACATATAAGTAAAACATGGGCATGTAGACAAGGCTTGTGAACAATTCGACATAATGCCTCAAAGAATGTGATCCCATAGAATGCAAATGATAGTGGAATATGCGTAGGATGCATTTGTTGAAAAGACTTTAGAAACTTTCAAGCAAATGCAATTAACTAGTGTAAGGCTAAATTTCATAATCTTTGTTAGCATTCTTTGATGCCTGTGTCGAAAATGGGAGTTTTTGGAAGAGGGAAGGGACATCCATCGAATCATAAAGGATAGAGGAGTTATGTTAGATTTTATAGTTGCAATTGACCTGTTAGACATGTATGCATAATGCGCAAGAACAGACAAGACACATGAGTTGTTGACAAAAAGCCTTAAAGAAGTATGGTTTTAGAGAATGCCATGATTGAAGCATATACACAAAATGGATTTGTTAAGAAGGTTGACCCATGTCATACATAGTATTTAATGACAAAGTGAAAAATGCATCTTTGGAACCACAAAACCATTGCCTTCATTTGATGGACAATTTTTTTTTCACTTTATAGTTTCTACATTTATGTAAATCAAGACATGCTCATGAAAATAATATCTATAACAAATTCAAGAATCACATTGCAATATATACTAACCAAAACCTACTGAAAATCATCTATTTCCATGACTAATTCATATTCTTGAAAGACGCATCAAGCAACACATTTCAAAGATCAGAATTTAAGAGATCAAGTATTGTGCCAATAAATTCACATCCACTAGGTATAAAGGTTAAGGTTCAACACATGGTAAGCTTGTTAGACAAGCTCGTAGTTTGTGTTATAGCCATCATTGGAATGGACGACATAGGCAAGACTTATCCTTTGCAAAATTTCTATAATTTCACCAAAGATAGGTATGAAAAATCTATCTAGATTTCAATTTATCAATCTTTTTCGATCTCTAAGTTGCGACATATCTTAGCCTCTCACTTAGATGAGGATGAAATTCATGGAGTGTTTGAACAAAAAGAGCAGAGGAATTGATTAGTGCCCAATTGAAAGAAAATAATCATATCAATTGGTTTGCCCCTTGTTTTGACAAGCTCACCATCATTCCATTCCAAAGTGGAACTAGATAGTTGGAACTTATAGATGAAATGGTTTAACTAGTTTAGATTTGATTAATGACCTATGTATTTTTAATCAGCCACTATATTAAAATGTCATGATGGTTAAATATCTGTTGAAGATTGAACAGACACACAATATGATGGTATCTACATTGGGTTGAACTTGGAAGAAAGGAGCAATATTTGCATGGTAACTACAAAATTGTTCTTGAATGAAATAAGACACAACAAGTGACATGGCCAACAACTTACCTCTAGATTATGTAGAAATTCTACCACGTTGGTTCGAGTTCCACAAAATTTCTAGAATGTCGACTACTTGTGCCAAAAATGAAAGCTTTGAAACAAGGTACATAAACCCATTAAGGCATATACCATGGAAATTTATGTCCCCAAAAATAAAAAAGAATGTCCTAGTCACCACTACCTCGATAGATGTGTATGCAAAATGTGGATGCATAGGGAATGCACATGTATTGTTTAGCATGGGTAAAAGCCCAAAGTTGTGTCACACTTTTAGCCAAATTATCAGCGCAACTGAATTTAAGTATTTCTAACTAAAAATCTATTTAAATGGTCAAACATATGATCTAGTAAGATTCATTCTATCTAACTAAGTTAGATACTTCCACAACTTTTTCAACTTAAATTGTTGGCTAAAAATATATGGAGCACCACTTTGAGTCCAATTTACCAAAAAAATAGAATTATTTGAAAAACTTGAAGTTTCGATAACTCCTACTAATGTAAACATTGAAAAATATATATAAAAATACGCTTTTGTAGATCCACAAGTGTAGTTTTCAAAAATATATTTATTTGAATAGTTTAATTATTATTTATATTTTATTTTTAATTTTTACTAAAAGTGGGTTATCAACACAAAATATTAGGTTGGTACCATGCCAAAGAAAAATACTAAAATTTATTAAAAAATATTGAAAAAAATATGATGCACTAGATAAAAGAATCTATTTCAAGATGGTCTATTTTTTTTCCATTTTAGATAAATATTTAATATGAAAGTTGGCATCCAATGGAAACAATTGTTTTTTGATTCAGACAAATTTAAATATTTATTTTAAAATATATATTTATCAAAATTAGAAAAAAAAAACATATCCATGCACTAAAGTTTCAAGTTATAAATACACACGAAAATTTTGAAAGAAAATAAAATTATTATAAAGAGTTTGACGTCTCATGCAATTTCATTTTTCAACATTTTATCAGCAACTAAATTATAGTGTTAATTAATTAAAAATTATTTTAAAATAATATATATATATATTTTTTACATACAAACATAAAATATACTAAAAAACCATATTTTACTAGTTTACATCATTTCAAAATTCAAAACATATATGTCACTTTTTAGTGATTCAAGTTTAAAAGTTGGATCAGTGTTGGTCGTTTCTTTTATAAAGTGTGACACAACATTGTGTTTTTACCTGCATAATGCTTCAAAGAAATGTGATCTTAGGAAAACTCTCCCCCTTCTCCACGTGTCTTCCATGCATCCCTTTTTAAAGAGTGGGTGTCAATGTTGAATCTTTATTTTGTAGTTATGTTTTCATTCATCCATTCCCTTGATTAATTTAATCTTTTTTTTTTCTATCTATAACTTGTTGCTCACACTTCCTTATTCTTCTTCCTTCCCTTTTACGTTACTTTCAAACATCCTTACACTATACTTATACTTTTCTACTTTATTACCTCATTTATATTTGTATGTTTTAGCTCTTCACACATACCACTTTTTATTACTTTATTCTATTTTCTTCATTTTTTATTTTATTTTCATCATCTTCTAACTCCTTCCTCTTCTCTAATGATAATACTCCTCTTTTCCTTTTTCTATTTTACCTCTTATATTAGCTATCAAAATTATTTTAATTTATTGTTAATCTTAGATTTATAGCAACTAGTTATGTTGATCTAATCATATTATTATTTGATGTTGAATTATAAGCATTTCATTTATTTTCCAAATATAACAAAATAACTCAAGTTAAGAGTAAATATTGGATTATAATTATTTTGTCCTGTAAACAAAAGTAATACCCATTACATAATTCATAAATCAATTTTATATTACAAGTTATGTGAAATAAATAAATTATTAATAAATCTATTGGATTCCTCAAACAATATTAAATTAGTAAATCCTAATCTATTATATAGATTACAACTAGTTGAAAATAACACTTTGTGTCTATTGCTAACATCTATAACTTTGCAATAATAAAATATAACAAGATAAGAAAAGTACTTGCCTGACACACTTGCATGACAATGTTGCAAGGTTAAGCAATATGCATTAGTATCACATTGAAATTCTCCTACACACTCTCCCATATTCATTAGTATACACACAACATCTCATTTATAATAGTAAACATAATCTAGTACCAATAGAAAAGCAACTTATAAAGACACATGTCAAACCCTAAGAGGATATATGAAATGGTGTGAATAAATGATTTATTGTTTAAATCTATCGACTAGGGTGTCACACATTTATATTCATGGGAACTAGAATTCATTAGCTTCTTCATAAGAACCAAAACAACTATCACTACTAGCTAATCACCAAATATGTCAAAGGTGGATCATTTCATTAACTAACATTGTTATACAAAAGAAATTCCATTAATAATTTAAATATTTCCATCTTAGCATTGAACAATTGAAAGTATGATCAAGTCAAATCACAATTCGATCCTATATCCATTCATTTATAATGTACCATGACAACATTACTAGGAAAAACTAGGAAGAAACACATAGTTATACTCATTTGTACCATTAATTTATGGTTATATGCTCAACACGTACATTTATTTATCATACTAGAAGGTCTCCATGTCTGTTATAAGAAGTGGGTTACGTGGCATTACATCCTCCCCCCCTTAGTATAGACTTCCTCTTGGAATTCCTCGAGGAAGAAGAATATACCCACTTGTTTCTTTCTAACAAATCTAAGAATAACAAACACATATTTCGACATATCATGCATCCTTACAAAACCTGTCCCATGCAATTATTCTCATCTGACATCAATGGGTTCTAGAACACATAACTTGCTTCTATAATAATTTATAAATCACTAATTATTCAACACCACTACTTGTAAAATAGAATGTCTCAATTATACTTTATAATTAACACACTTGGTCATATGTCACCACATGTCATCAACATCTCATACCCATAATGCTTAAGCAACCATTTAATTTCTTCTTCAATTGTTATTTTGTTATGCTTTTTTCTCATTTAGACAACCGAGGCAACATCACCAACACACAAATAACCACAAAAAGATAGTCACTTGACTCATAAAACAAGGCTCACACAAAAGGGATGAGGATTCTTAGTGCCCCAAATCCTCCTTTGAGAATCCATATCACATAAATAATAATTGTTAGGCCCTCCTCGAGGAACCTCTACATAGAAATGTCTGATAAATCAAGGGGAAATGGATAGTAATCATCCCATACCAGTCTCATTTACCCCTTCTCAATAAATATCCAAGCCATCTAACTGCCCCCATACAACCTGTTAGTGACTCCACATGAGTATGACAGTCTAACATATTCTGCATTACTACACATATGCCAACAACAACATAAAATCGGTAAAGCCTCAAAACAAGAAATTTTGAATTTTAAATAAAACAACAATTCAAAATCGACAAGGAAAGATAAAATTCTCAATGGTGGCCTCCAATCAACAACTCAAAATTTGAAAGAAAAACTCTCAATAACCAGTTCTTGAGGCAAGAGGACAATTTTCCAATGCATTTAATCAAAAACTTAAAGAATTTCAAAATTGTTGGCTACTTCAATAAAATAAAATCATATTAACAATCAAAACTATGAGTCCAAAATCAGATAAATTTTCACAATACAATCACTTTGTGACTTTAATCAAGTCACCTAAGGGGGAGGAGGGGATAAGGTGGTCTCAAACCACATAGAGTTCATCAATAAATCATAATATAATAGCAAGGTGTCTCACACAACCAGAGACAATTGTATAATAATCAACATGTCTCGTGTCCCACACAACCCAAAACAATCATATAGTAATTGAGTTATCATTGGTAAATTTGTTGTAAAACAAGGGCACGCTTAGGTCTATCCTCAACCCTTTTGGTTTACAATGATAAATGGTAGTAAGAGAGACAAGAGAATGTTAAACAGGTCATTTTGTTACATTAGGAACTCTGGGGAATTATATTAGATTCTTAGATGTGCATGTTGTGCCATAAGTATAAGATACTAGGTTTTTGACTTAGGGTAAACCTATTTTGGACATCTAAGGGGAGTTACCTACATGTACTTGTGAAAAACTATGTGAGATGTGAATTTAGTTATAGAGATGCATGTCTATTGTGATTATGTTTGGTTATGTGGTGTATTCTGTAGTGTCGACCACTCCTAAGGGAGAAGGGTCCATTAGTGTAAATAGGGGTTGAGTGGGCAAGAGAAGACCTTCATTATGACCTAGCCTATTTGAGTGAGGTGAGTTATGGTGTGTCCCTCACTTCTTTGAGTAAGGTGAGCTAGTATGGGGCCCTTATCTATCTAGAGGTGAGGAGAGCTATTATATGGCCCTCAATGTCATTTGGAGAATGTCTTCCCCCATCTCCCCCTCCTTATGGATCTACTAGAGATTCATATGTGATGCCATTACCCATTTAATATTCCCTTGTCTCTCTTACTTCCATCTACCATTGTAAACCAAAAGGGTTGAGGACTGACCTAAGTGTGCCCTTATTCTACAACAAATTTACTATTGATGATTCAGTTGCTATATGATTGTCCTAGGACATGTTGATTATTATATGATTATCTCTGGTTGTGTGAGATACCTTGCTATGATATATTATGATTTATTGATGAGCTCTATGTGGTTTGAGACCACCTTATCCCCTCCTCCCCCCTTAGGTGACTTGATTGAAGTCATGAAGTTATTGTAATGTGAAAATTTGTGTGATTTTGGATTCATATTTATGATTGCTGATATGATTTTACTTGATTGATGTAGCCAATAGTTTGAATTTCTTCAATTTATCAATTGTATGTATTGTGAAAATTTGTCCTCTTTTCCTCAAGGACTAGTTGTTGAGACTTTTCTTTCAAATTTTGAATTGTTGGTTGGTGGCCACCATTGAGAATTTTATCCTTTCTTGTAAATTTTGAATTGATGCTTTAATTGAAATTTAAAATTTATTGTTTTGAGGCTTTATTAATCTTATGTTACTGCTGGCATATGTGTAGTAATATGGAATATGTTAAGACTATCATACTCATGTGGAGTCACTAATAGGTTCGATGGGGGGAGTAGATGGCCTGAGGATTTATTGAGAAGGGGTAAATGAGACTGGTATGGGATGATTACTATCCATTCCCCTTGATTTATCATACATTTTTATGTAGAGGTTCCTCAGGGAGGACCTGACAGTGGTTATTGATGTGATATGGATTCTCAAAGGAGGATTTGGGGCACTAGAAATCCTCATCCCTTTTGTGCGAGCCTTGTGTTATGAGTCAAGTGAGTCTCTTTTGTGGTAAATTATGTAATGGTCGTGTTGTTTTGGTTGGTAAAAGAATAACAATTGAAAATGACATTAAATGTTTTCTTACATGTTATGAACATGTGATATGATGGTGACTTGTTATGACATATGACTTCTTTTTGAAGATAATGCATCTTGAGGCACTTTTGATAGCTAGTGGTGTTTAAATTAGTTCTTTTTCCATAATATCTTAATGATGGTGTAATTAATATGATCTTGGGTTTGTGATCAATATAAAGTTGTGTGTATTTGGATCTCGATGAACTTGTACTATGTGCGGTGTGTATGAAAATCTATACATGATCCGATGTTGCTCCTATTTATAGATAAATACTTTTGGTTGATATTTATATAGTGGTGCCACTATTTGACCATGCTATGATATGCATACTATTTTGCTAATAAATGATTTTGACTTGGTCATCTTATAGAATAACTCTAGGATGGACATTATACCCGCCCCTTGCCCCCCTTATTAACTTCCAAGAGGAAGTTTAGTCATAGGGGGGAGGATGTAAGGCCACCCGATTTGATTCACACAATTGTGTCTAGGTATCTTTGAAGTTTGGGTGTTTTGCATTATATTGAATGGGGATATTAATTTTAAACCATGTGATAAATTTTAATGTAAAATTATTATTATTTCATAAATAGTTTTAATGGAAAGTAAGAAATTGTAATGGTCATAATATCAATTGACTTATATAAATAAACTTGACTTTAGAAACATCTACATAGAAATTGAGTATATGTGAATAGTAAATAACATATAAGAGTTCACTAAATGTTATGAGATATACCCTTTATGAACTAAAGATAGCGTATATAGATGCCAATAAAATATTCTTCATGGAGGTTTAGAAAAAGATATCTATATAGACAACATGAAGAGTTTAAGATAAAAGGTAACGTTAATTTAGTTGTAAATTGAAGAGGGCTTGTGTGGTTTAAGGAAATCATAGTAAATGTGGAATCAAATATCTTATTTATATGTATTAGAATTGTACCTTACTACAAGTAAGGTTGACCTCTATGCATACTATAAAACTATTGGAAATTATATTTTGGTTCTTATTTTGTGTATTGATGATATGCTTTTCTTGGTAAGCAATGAATTTATTAGGAAAGCAATGGAGTATTTGTGGGTTGAATTTGACTCACCTTGGGAACTCAATCAATAGGTACAAGTATTAAATTTGTTAATCGAGGTTGATTCCAAACTATAAATATCATTTCTATGAAGTAGAATTGAATTAGACTAGGAAGCAAGTCACCAAAAATATCACAATACTAGATCTAGTAAAAGAAAAATAAATGATAAAATAAAATGATCCACAAAATATGCAAATTACATTTAAGACTAAATAGCTTTTTCTCTTTATTGTTTACCAAAAAATCTTGACCTTATATTTGATTGCCATCATAACTCTTAAATCTTATTGATTTTAAAATTATTGCTTTACCATGAAATTCAAAGTAAAATAATATTTTTATATCTTTTTGAATATTTAAAAAAATACATAATTAAAATTAAACGTTTTTTACATGATTCATAAAACCTATAAAAGATAACTCTCATTACCCCGAAGCATTAAAGTCTTATTCTTTTTACGTATTAATCTACAAACACATTAAAATTATTGGTGTCATTGTTCTTAATGTACCATTTCATTGATTTATATTTTTTTCCCTCGAAAAAATGCATAATATCATTAATTACGCCGAAGGCATGTCCTATTTGAGCTTGTGAAGCTCACTTTGCTTATATATATATATGTAAGCAAGCACATAAAAGATAACTCTCATTACCCTTAAGCATTAGAGTCTTATTCTTTTTACTGAGTAATCTATGAACACATTAATTATTGGTGTCATTGTTCTTAATGTATCATTTCATTGATTTATATTTTTTGCCCCTGGAAAAAAGGCATAATATCATTAATTACGCTGAAGGCGTGTCCTATTTGAGCTTGTGAAGCTCACTTTGCCCATCAATGGTACACAAGCTCTGAGAGGGTCTGCAAGGGGATTCAATGAATCTTAGCCATGCATCATTTTTTGTCATAGTTATCCTTCATCGCTTGCAAGTAAAATGACTGGATTGACCTCTACTATGACCGAGTTCTTGTAGCAGATTCAAACGTGGAAAGAAGCAAATGTAAAAGATTTAAATGCATGTACACCTTTTCAAACAAAAGCTCTTGGAATTCAAAAATAGAAGTGAACTGCTATTGGTTTATGCTCCTCCAAACACTTCCTCGTTGGTATTGACCTTTCACTCCTCCAATTTGGCGAGATGCAACTTGAAAATAAGGTATCTCATTTCATGAAATTATTACATAAATGGAAATGCTCGATGGAGATATAACAAAAATATTGTTACATGAAACTATTATGTAAATGGAAATGATGGATGGATAGATGATGATTCATATTATTTACAAAATACAACATTGTTGGTAGATCATAAGCTACCAGTTCATCATAGATCTAATCTTAAGGGATTGTTACCCTTTACCAATTCATTTCCCATGAAAACAGAGACAATAGCCATAGAAATATGAGAACCCATTAAAGAGGCATAAAAGGTTAAGTCCTCTAAGCCAAGAGCAGAACCTCCTTGAGTGTACATTTTTTATTTCAAGAGCAGGCTATACGGGATCTCTCATTCCAACTCAACACTCGAATATGAGCTTCTCCTAAGAACAAATAATTTTCCAAACTGCCATTGGAAATATAGAGTTAAATAAGGAGGATATGTTGTTATATATAGTACGTTGATGCATCATATTTACCAAGTAGAATTTCATGTGCAATCGATATGGGGTTCCTGTGAAATCATTCGAGCCTTCTCTCGACCCCAACCTGCTTATTTAACTCAAAACTTGTCTCTTTTATCCTCTGTTACATCACCTCATTTGTCACAAAATGAATCAAATACAAATTTGAGTACAAAGAGTTCATTGCGGAATAGAGGAGAGGAACCTATGGAGCCTGTTAGTCAAAAGCAACTAGACTCGGTATGAAAAAGGAAATCTTTGAAGAGAGCATAGACAAATCCCAAGAATAATGTATAGGCAAATGAATCACAATCATAATGTCTCAGATTCAGATGAAGAGAAGGAAATTTCAACATAGGATTAGAATAATTTGAAATAGCAATGCAACGATTGCAGGATACTCACCTCCCTAGTTCTCCACCTTAAGCATATATGCAAAAGGTGGAAGCATTGATAGGGAATGCGAACTGTTTGCTAGAATACACTCATTGCAAGAAATGTACCTCCATTATCCCCTCCCCTCTTTCTCATTTCCTCGTATTCAAGATACATGCACAAAAAATTGAACATATCAAAACACGTGGATCATTTTGTTGTTCACATGCAACTGTGCGAGTATAGACGAGAAAATTGAGATGTTTGCAAGATGTCGAAGCATAGTCAAGCCACAAATTGCTGTTATGTAGAGGACAAAGAAATCAAATCATGTTTTTTATTAGTTACACTTTCCATTATGTTTTCTATCAATTACACATTTCAATTCTCCAAAAAATTCAAAAAATTAATTTCCACCAGTTTTAAAATTAGTGATACTATATTTTATGTCATTGGACATTGCTCTAGTTTTGTCTTGGATAGGAAATTTTACGTCATTGGAGAGTTTAAGGCCTACCGCTGGCCGTGGATGATGTGGAGGAGTATAGTGCTGAAGTGTGTGGAGGATGATCTGCACAAGGCCTATGGGTGTGTTTGTTGTTCCCAAGGGAAACTTTCCATTTTTGCATTTACACATGGTGAGGAGAGGTTAGATTGGAGGAAGATCAGTTGTACAACATGGTGTTCAAGGGGTGTGAAAGGGTGATGTTTGGATGTTGTTGTAGTTTGGCTTGAGATGGTCCTTCTAAACAAATTGTGAGGAAGATTAGGTAAGACAACTGCAAAAATGGTTGTGAGCAATCAATTCCTTTTGTTTTTTGTTGTACGTGATGTGATTAGAACTGAAAATAGTTGTACACAACCTTCCAATAAACACATCATAATCAGAGTCTGCCAAGATAAAAACCAAAGATTCTTTGGTCTCATCCAGAAACCAACCCTCACCACTAGACCTTTTATCATATAAAGACCTGCTATGGCTATTACATGAAATGTATAATGGAAGCGCCAAAAACCAAAGACATTCAAAAGATTGATGCACATTCAACATTTGAACTATTTTACAGTTCGCTATTTTCTCATAACTTCAGTCTCAAGATTTCTTCTATTTTCAAATATTCTCGTCAATCATTGTTTCTTTCTCTTGTCTTGTGAGTTTCGATCACTGATAGTTGACAAGTATCACTAATTTTTCATGGCTTTCAAAAAATCCAAATACTTTATTCCTTTATGACTTATACACAATACATATTTACAATATATTAATATATTAATTATAATTTAATTATTATACAATCTAACATATAAAGTTATAATTTATCAACTCTAATACAAAATATATAGTATATGTAGATTATAATAATATTGTATTTAAATTATACTATAATTAGATGAATATTTAATTATTTGATGTTAGAATATGTGTTGAATATAATCATTAATACATAAAATCAAATAAAAAAATAAAAAATATAATAATAATAATAATTATTGTTATTGTTACTATTATTTTTAAAATAAAATCTAAAAAACATTTTAAAAATGACCTATCATATATTACACAAATGTATGAAAAAAATTTCGTAATTAACCTTCTACACTTCTTCGGTGTACCCATTACACAGCAAAATGCCATTGTTAATAAAGATATTACATATAAAAGAAGCTGAAAGTGTATTCTTTTAACTATGTTTATTTTATTGAAACAACCATACTAATTATAGTAACAAGAACCATCCTGTCGCATTTATTTTAAGAGCGCTTGATCATCTTAAATTATAAATCGTTTTACTAGAATGCTGGAAATAATAGCTGCTGCGTAAAAAAATTGCAAATAGAAAACTCACGGCAATATGACAGCTGGGGGTGAATATCCGACAATGTTGGCCACGTCTCCTGGAGGCATTCTGTCAATCAGTATACGTGCCTTAGGCTGTGCGTCCTTGTTTCTTCCATACTTCTCTTTCTTTATTCCAAGTTTATTGTTCTTTTGAAATTGAAATGCAAGCTTGGATGGGAGAAACTCTTGACTGCTAAATCCCTTGCTTCATTTTACAGGCCCAGGGTCCCTCCCGGGCAACCCCTGTCCCTATTGGGACTCTGACAAAATACCCTTATCAGCGCTGAGTTCCAGAAATTTGAATGCATGGCATCCATAGTTTTCAATGAGTTGGGAAATGGTGTTGGGTGACCAAGCATCTCTTCCAGCATGGAATTTGTTATGGTGCTGAAGCCGTGCGTTACAGTATCGTAAGTTTCTTCCATGCTTCTCTTTTTTATTCCAAGTTTATTTTTCTTTTGAAATTAAAATGCAGCTTGGATGGGAGAAATTCTTGACTGCTAAAACCCTTGCTTCATTTTACAGGCCCAGTGTCCCTCCCGGGCAACCCCTGTCCGTATTGGGACTCTGACAAAATACCCTTATCAGCGCTGAGTTCCAGAAATTTGAATGCATGGCATCCATAGTTTTCAATGAGTTGGGAAATGGTGTTGGGTGACCAAGCATCTCTTCCAGCATGGAATGTGTTATGGTGCTGAAGCCGTGCGTTACAGTATCGTAAGTTTCTTCCATGCTTCTCTTTTTTATTCCAAGTTTATTATTCTTTTGAAATTAAAATGCAGCTTGGATGGGAGAAACTCTTGACTGCTAAAACCCTTGCTTCATTTTACAGGCCCAGGTCCCTCCCGGGCAACCCCTGTCCGTATTGGGACTTTGACAAAATACCCTTATCAGCGCCGAGTTCCAGAAATTCCGTTGAATGCATGGCATCCATAGTTTTCAATGAGTTGGGAAATGGTGTTGGGTGACCAACCATCTCTTCCAGCATTGAATGTGTTGTCATGGTGCTGAAGCTGTGCGTTACAGTATCGTAAGTTTCTTCCATGCTTCTCTTTTTTATTCCAAGTTTTTTTTTTTTTTGGAATTAAAATGCAGCTTGGATGGGAGAAACTCTTGACTGCTAAAACCCTTGCTTCATTTTACAGGCCCAGTGTCCCTCCCGGGCAACCCCTGTCCGTATTGGGACTCTGACAAAATACCCTTATCAGCGCTGAGTTCCAGAAATTTGAATGCATGGCATCCATAGTTTTCAATGAGTTGGGAAATGGTGTTGGGTGACCAAGCATCTCTTCCAGCATGGAATGTGTTATGGTGCTGAAGCCGTGCGTTACAGTATCGTAAGTTTCTTCCATGCTTCTCTTTTTCATTCCAAGTTTATTTTTCTTTTGAAATTAAAATGCAGCTTGGATGGGAGAAATTCTTGACTGCTAAAACCCTTGCTTCAGTTTACAGGCCCAGTGTCCCTCCCGAGCAATCCCTGTCCGTATTGGGACTCTGACAAAATACCCTTATCAGCGCTGAGTTCCAGAAATTTGAATGCATGGCATCCATAGTTTTCAATGAGTTGAGAAATGGTGTTGGGTGACCAAGCATCTCTTCCAGCATGGAATGTGTTATGGTGCTGAAGCCGTGCGTTACAGTATCGTAAGTTTCTTCCATGCTTCTCTTTTTTATTCCAAGTTTATTTTTCTTTTGAAATTAAAATGCAGCTTGGATGGGAGAAACTCTTGACTGCTAAAACCCTTGCTTCATTTTACAGGCCCAGGTCCCTCCCGGGCAACCCCTGTCCGTATTGGGACTTCGACAAAATACCCTTATCAGCGCTGAGTTCCAGAAATTCCGTTGAATGCATGGCATCCATAGTTTTCAATGAGTTGGGAAATGGTGTTGGGTGACCAACCATCTCTTCCAGCATTGAATGTGTTGTCATGGTGCTGAAGCCGTGCGTTACAGTATCGTAAGTTTCTTCCATGCTTCTCTTTTTTATTCCAAGTTTATTTTTCTTTTGAAATTAAAATGCAGCTTGGATGGGAGAAACTCTTGACTGCTAAAACCCTTGCTTCATTTTACAGACCCAGTGCCCCTCCCGGGCAACCCCTGTCCGTATTGGGACTCTGACAAAATACCCTTATCAGCGCTGAGTTCCAGAAATTTGAATGCATGGCATCCATAGTTTTCAATGAGTTGGGAAATGGTGTTGGGTGACCAAGCATCTCTTCCAGCATGGAATGTGTTATGGTGCTGAAGCCGTGCGTTACAGTATCGTAAGTTTCTTCCATGCTTCTCTTTTTTATTCCAAGTTTATTTTTCTTTTGAAATTAAAATGCAGCTTGGATGGGAGAAACTCTTGACTGCTAAAACCCTTGCTTCATTTTACAGGCCCAGGTCCCTCCCGGGCAACCCCTGTCCGTATTGGGACTTTGACAAAATACCCTTATCAGCGCTGAGTTCCTGAAATTCCGTGGAATACATGGCATCCATAGTTTTCAATGAGTTGGGAAATGGTGTTGGGTGACCAACCATCTCTTCCAGCATATCCAACTGTGAATGTGTTGTCATGGCGCTGAAGCCGTGCGTTACAGTATCGTAAGTTTCTTCCATGCTTCTCTTTTTTATTCCAAGTTTATTTTTCTTTTGAAATTAAAATGCAGCTTGGATGGGAGAAACTCTTGACTGCTAAAACCCTTGCTTCATTTTGCAGGCCCAGGATCCCTCCCGGGCACACCAAACCGCAGTCCGTATTGGGACTTTGTCAAAATACCCTTATCAGGGCTGAGTTCCAGAAATTCCGTGGAATGCATGGCATCCATAGTTTTCAATGAGTTGGGAAATGGTGTTGGGTGACCAACCATCTCTTCCAGCATTGAATGTGTTGTCATGGCGCTGAAGCCGTGCGTTACAGTATCGTAAGTTTCTTCCATGCTTATCTTTTTTATTCCAAGTTTATTTTTCTTTTGAAATTAAAATGAAGCTTGGATGGGAGAAACTCTTTACTGCTAAAACCCTTGCTTCATTTTACAGGCCCAGGGTCCCTCCCGGGCAACCCCTGTCCGTATTGGGACTTTGACAAAATACCCTTATCAGCGCTGAGTTCCAGAAATTCCGTTGAATGCATGGCATCCATAGTTTTCAATGAGTTGGGAAATGGTGTTGGGTAACCAAGCATCTCTTCCAGCATTGAATGTGTTATGGTGCTGAAGCCGTGCGTTACAGTATCGTAAGTTTCTTCCATGCTTCTCTTTTTTATTCCAAGTTTATTTTTCTTTTGAAATAAAAATGCAGCTTGGATGGGAGAAACTCTTGACTGCTAAAACCCTTGCTTCATTTTACAGGCCCAGGGTCCCTCCCGGGCAACCCCTGTCCGTATTGGGACTTTGACAAAATACCCTTATCAGCGCTGAGTTCCAGAAATTCCGTTGAATGCATGGCATCCATAGTTTTCAATGAGTTGGGAAATGGTGTTGGGTGACCAACCATCTCTTCCAGCATTGAATGTGTTGTCATGGTGCTGAAGCCGTGCGTTACAGTATCGTAAGTTTCTTCCATGCTTCTCTTTTTTATTCCAAGTTTATTTTTCTTTTGAAATTAAAATGCAGCTTGGATGGGAGAAACTCTTGACTGCTAAAACCCTTGCTTCATTTTACAGGCCCAGGGTCCCTCCCGGGCACCCCGAACCCCAATCCGTATTGGGACTTTGTCAAAATACCCTTATCAGGGCTGAGTTCCAGAAATTCTGTGGAATGCATGGCATCCATAATTTTCAGTGAATTGGGAAATGGTGATTGGTGTAGTCATGGTGCTGAAGCCATATCGTAAGTGTAAAGACACAAATCCTCCTCTATGTTTTGCTGGTTGTTTACTACTTTACTCCTTTGACAGATGATAATCGCAGTGTGGAATGATGAAAACCGATTCTCTTGTATTTGATAATTCATTTTTGTTGGCAAAGCATCTTATAATAAATTTGTTGATTTGCTCTTTTGTCCCAATCTTCCTCCACTAATCTAAAAATGAGCAGAAACGATACGTCCATCTTCATGGCAGTGCCCTGCCACCTTAGTTATTGGGATCATTGCATAATAGAAAATACAAGAAAGTATTACTAGAAAACCTTACAATTACGAAGCTTTAAAAATAGGAGATTCCAAAAATTAAATTAATATTGTGATATTGTTTTATATTATATATTATATAATTTAAGTTTTTAATATATATATTATATAATATTATTTATTAATATATTATATAATTTAATTTTTTTAATACATATATTTATTGTATATATGTATATATACCTATATACATATATATCTAAACTTATATTCGTATTTGAGAAAAAATATTGTCGTACTGTCGTATCTGATACTTGTACTTGCATTCGTACAAGGACTAGTAACTTAGGTTTTAATTGATGATAGACAATATTTTAACTTAATTTTTTGTTGTTAAAATATCAAGGTTTGGAATTTGATGGCAAGAAGGTGTGGATGATCCTGTGGCTTTTAATATATCAACTTATTAACAAATAATGAAAATTGAGAAAGCATAATAATTAAAAAAGCTTTGATCCGATGGTAAAGTAGACCTATTACCAAAGAGAGCCAAGGTTCAAAGCTCATTGGAAAAGCTACCTCTATCAAAATAGCCTACAAGTGCATGCCCCCTAAAAGAAAACTTAGCGAGCTTATGTTGACTCATTGCTAGTTTTCAAGTGACTTAATTTAAGAGGAACTTCATGAACTTAGGATTGAACGTGACTGTTATTTTCTAAGTTTCTTAGTTTAAAGGGAGCTTTGTGAGCTTAGGGTTGAATTATTGGCATTCATTCTCAAGTATCTTAATTAAAATGGTTTCAGAAGTGTAGATTTGAATTAGCGCTAATAGTTCCCAAGCATTTTGTTAGTATTTAAGTGACTTAGTTTAAAAGGAATTTCATGAACTTAGGATTGAACGTGGCTGTTATTTTCTACCTTTCTTAGTTTAAAGGAAGCTTTGTGAGCTTAGGGTTGAATTAGTGACATTTATTTTCAAGGTATCTTAATTAAAATGGTTTCAGAAGTGTAGATTTGAATTAGAGCTATTAGTCCCCAAACATTTTAATTAAAAGAGAATTTAACATTTGTAAATTTAAAGTTGGCTTGAATCCATTAGTTTTTAGGTTTCTTGCTAAAAAGGAATAGTGAAGTCAATTGTTAAAACTTCTTAAAACAATTACAAACTAAATCATTTGAGTAAAGAGGTATCTTAGCAAACAAATAGAAATTTCATTAGCTTAGATGGATATACAATTGATGACTAGTAAAACTTCCAAGTAATTGTAAGGGAAAGTAATTGAGTGTTATAAAATTTTTGTTAGCTTAGGTAAGTAGCTGACTTGTAAAACCTCTTAAAGTAATCAAAAGGGCAAGTAATTGAGTATTAAGGTGTTTAAATGAAAAAGGAAAAAAAATTAGGAGCTTGGAGTTTATTGTAGTGTTAGTAGTAAGCTTATAAAATATCCTAAAATAACCACAAGGGCAAGTAATTTAGTGTTGTGATATCTTAACAAATAAATAGAAACCTCATTAGTTTTAAAAGAGAGAAATATTTTGGATGCTGAATCATACAACTTGACACTTCGAGAATTATTATGCAAGTCACTTGAATTTTGACAAAACCTTGTTAAAGTTTAATATTAAGAGTATGGTTCAAACCTTAATAATCTGCAAAAACTTAAGTAGATAAAAATTAAAAAAGGGGGATATTTTCCAAAACTTAACAAATTGACTCAAAAGTATTAAAGATAACATGAAGACATATACTGAATAGGTCACCCTTATTCTATTAGAATTGTCATTCTAAAGGTATACATGTTATAATCTATACTGATTAATTAATTTCTTAGTTGCAGGGTTTGTACCCGCAGGCTGCGAACCCGGTTCGGGTTTGTCTGTGGGTACTTGCGGGTACTTGCTGGGTGAACATAGACATATATGATATCATTGATATGGCTTATTTGAATATTTTTCAACTATCAATTGGCATTTAATATTTATCTTTGGCATTTGGCATTGATCAATGATCAAGTATCATACTATGAAATGATTTAGTTTTACAATTCTGTATATTTCTCTTATTTTTTTGTATATATAATACATATACATACACACACACACACACACACACACACACACACACACGTACCCATACGTACTCAAACCCCTAAATTTTTTTTTCACGTACCGGGTTCTCGTACCCGAACCCGAACCAGTAACTTAGATTAATTTTTAAATCTATAATTTTACTTGTACAATTTTTTTTTTGATAAATTTAATTCAATTAAACACTTGACTTCTTTTCTTAGGTGTTGTTTGATTAGACAAAAAAAAATCTTGTGATGAAGTGGCCATGGGCAAAAGACAATAATTATGAGTCAAACCTAAGTTTGTGATTATCGTTTTGATTATTGATTTTGTTTAATTTCTACAGTTTGTGCACTTGAAACATACTTTTTTATGAACATTATTGGTAGTCATCATTGTTATACCACTTCTATTGTAGTATGCTATGAATGTTTCATAATATATTGAATTTTATTTCCCAAGTTCCTGAGTCAAAGGGCCCAAAAGTTATAAGTTTGAGATTGTGTCCAACAGATGCCAAAAGACATTTCATAGAGGCTGCCCATTATTGTGGTTTTCTAGATTTTCATGTAAGGTTAAGGACACACATCTTATTATGGATGGTTATTGTTCAGAGTGAATTGAACTAAAATAGGCTCTTTAGGCACCTTTTGTCATTTATACAGAGGTATGCTGTACTGTGTGGATGGTTCAAGATGATGTTATTAGTGAACTAGATAACACGATTATACTATGTTGTGTTTTCTCATGCTCATGCACCACAAGGGTGTTGCCTATACTTAGCACTTGGCGGCATTTCTAGGCAGCTCGCTTGACTTTATAAATTTATACTTGGATTTTTTTCTTAATGCCTATTCCTGGTACAAAATTGTGAATCTGTAAGGCTCCTACAAAATAGAAACACTCAAATTACAGCAGTAGTGCCAATTCACTGTAATAAGTAATTGCATCATGGATTTGAGGAGGTATCATGCAAATGTCAATGTAGGCACATGGATGACAAACGAGGTCTTTAATGGTATCTCAACATCGGGTTTTTGAGTCAGAAGAGATTCAATTCTCAATCTATTGGTCAGGAAAACTTTAGAATTTATTTTATCAAAGGAATCACAGCTTAAGCAAACATGTTCATTTCAATAAAATGTTAACCTTTACATCGAGTCAATCTTTCATGACAACTTTATGTTGACTGTATTCAATAATCTTCAGCTGCAGGGTTGTCATGAATATGACATATATTTTTATATTTTGTTTCATATTTGTACAATGATACCATTGTTCTTAGGACTCCAGAAAACACACTATTCAATCATGAAACTTTTCATTTTGTTTATTTTTACATTTATATATTTGCAAAGATCACCACTAGTCATAAATTACTGTGTTTCTGAATGCACTTTTAGTTGTTGTATTTGTGCATAGTTTTATATAGTTTGTGCAGGTCTTCTAAAAGATATCTAGTAGTCTTTTGATGATTTAAGGCTATGTGTTTTTTCTTCTATTTCCTTGTGAACAGAATGTGCATATATTGCTTGCGTATTTTATTTATTGTCATGTTTCTTATACCAATATTGGTGTGTGGGAAATTGTCATTTAGTTCTAGCTTTATGCAATTTTCTAATGGTAAGGTTTATTTCATATTTATCAATTAGCAAGTGTTTTAATCATAGTTAATTTTGTTTACTGGTATTTATTTAAGATGAAGCAAAGCTGGAATTCACAAAGGAGCTTAGAGGTATTTTGGAGGTCATTTATAGAACTTAAAAAGTATTGATATATAAATTTTCTTCTGGATGAAGAAAATATCAATTATTAGCTAATTGTTTGTGTCAGTTTGTCTTTTATATTATTCTTTAAAAAGTTGTAGCTTGCAAAGCTTAATTGCACCATAAGTTATATTGTCGTTTGATTTACAACATATTTTCTAGTCATCTTTGAAACATTTTAAATTGCCATTCAAACTATTTATCAGATCTTGCCTTAAGTTGTTCAATTCATTATCAAGTAAAAAACTCCCATGTATAATGAGAACTCGCTTTTTGAATGTTTTTCTCTTAGAAGCTGCTAGAAGTGCAAGATTTGTGATGATAAAATTACCAATTCCACATGATATGTGAATATTTTCCTGAAGTTTGCATTTGATCTAGAGTCTGGGAGATATTTGGGGTACAATATTTAAAATTGTTAGAACTCAAATGTTGTATATGTAGAAACAAAGTATTAAACAAGAATTCAGAAATAGAATAATATTATGAGAAAAATATACAGGAACTATGTAAATTGTAACATGAATTTTATTAATGTGTACATTTTTTCTTGGCATTCTCTTGAAGGAGATGAATGGTTGTTTGCCATCCTTTATCTTCCTTTGTGCTCATGCTTTCTAATTGCCTACATACGTGCATATAATCATACGGTACTATGGAAGGAGAGGAATTGTTATAGAAGATTGTTGGTAAATAGATTTGTATATAACAAATATCCTGAAAACCTAACTCTGTAATACCTAAAAAGATAGTGAAACCTGTGCCAACAGTCAGTAAGGTTGCTATTTTTAGACAACCTACCTCTGCATTAAGAGGGGCAGTTCCCTCATATGATGGTTTTTTGATTTTGGTGATATTTTTAACTCTAAAAGACCAAAATATTTCAAAGAAAAACAAATAAAATGAAATGGGAAGAAACCAAATCAATAAACCTACTAATAACTCAGATTTCTTGCAGGTGTTTCTGATAGCGATTACCAACTTTACTGCAGCATAAATAGAATACCTCTTAGGATACCACAACAAGTACTACAAAGATTTCTAACACACAATTGGAAAGACTGAATACTCTAAACTTTCCAAGATCACATGACACGGATGATTTTGCATATAAGACTGAATGATTCCATAATCTGATTTGAAAAGGTATTACAAAAAAACTTATTCACCAAACATAAGAGAAGCAAACAACTCAGAAAGTATTTCAAAAACACCTTATAGCTATTCTCCTTTCACATTTCTTTGTAAACAGCTTCTCTCTTTCCACAATTTCAAACTATGAAAACCAAAAAGTCCCCTTTACAAAAGGCAAGAATCATATATATAGGCCTTCCTTCTTAACTAATTTGTAACTCTTTTAATTTGCAACTTTACAATAAATTGAAATTGTCTTTGGCCAATGTAAAGTTAAATAATAGTTACATTTAAGTCATATAAAAATGATCCGAATAATGAAATAAATTTTCTTTGCAAAACACTTAATTCTTTTGAACTTGGACATTTTTTGGCACAACTTCTGTTTTATCCGTGGATGAGGAGGTAGCTTTATAATTTTTATATTGCTTTACCATAGGTGTCAAGTCTTTTGTTTCAGGGAACACGGTATTAGACAATTGCTGCGTCCAAACCAATATAGAACTCCCAGTTTCTTTTATTTTTGCCTCAAGGCTCAATGATTAATAATTCCTTTTGGAAGCTACCACCTACATATGATAGTGTAGACAATTTGGTCATAGTATGGGTACTATCATTTTCGTAAGTGAATAGTTATTTATATATAAGATCTGTGAAATCTTGCTCGATTATATGGGTGTCTCCCAAGGTGGAGTTATTCTCCTTTGAGGATGTTCACTTCCATGGTCAAACAACTTACCATGATTTCAGACTCAACGATTTCAGACTCGATGTTCTTACTCTCTTTGGAGAGCTTCTTTAATTTGATGACTTGTTTGATGACCGAGAGTTTCCATTCAATACTTCTTATCCAAGTTGTGGTATTGTATTCTTCAAGTTTTGGTCAAATTTTTTTCATTTAGCAATGTATTTGTGTCAATTTTCGACATTTCTTCTATATCCCTTAGTGCTAAATGCTAGATAGATTCTTCCTTTGTCATTACTTGGAGCTTGTTTTTCAGTTCTTTGTTCTTTTCCTCAATTTCTTTGTATAGCATTATGGCTCTTTCAACACAAAAGAGTCCATCTACTTTTATTTGTTATACCCAAGATGCAGAAGCTTTTCCAAATGCTTGATATCTGTTAAACTTTTCTATTGCAATTTTTAATTTTATCAACACCTTGTATATTTGCATCATCCATAACCAAAGGTCTGTCTAGTGACTGTGTTGAAAGGTTTAGAATAGTTTTTATATAAGAAGTTAGCATCTGAATTTGTTCTTCAAGCTGCTCCCTGGTAGCTTTCTCCTTTCTCTTTTTCTGTTCTGTGTACAAGTTTAGCAGCGGAAACTTGAAAGTTATGTATATTTTCTTCTTGGGTTGAAGGTCCAATATCGATCCTGGAAACTTGATAATCATTTTCCGTGACATCTTCTTTGTCTTTGTTCTCAACAGGTTTGGTTATTTCCAAATACTGCTCACCTGATGGGTTGATCAAATACCTTGAGGAAATTTGAGTTTTTTTAGGTTTTGGAGTAGTCCCATGTGACATTTGGAAACCACATCATAATCAAGCTCAATGACATCTTTGTACTTCCTTTTCTTGCAAACTACTTCCTTGAGCCATTGGGAAGAAGACGAAACTTTAGATGGGCTCAAGGTAAAAGTTGAGTTAATGGGAGGCAAAATGGTTTTTGATGGTGGTATTTCAGGGGCATCAGTAGGTGATGGAAGAGGAGACATATGAATAGTATTATCTGTATTTGAGGGGACTGGAGTTGAGGGAGGTGGCATCTGGGATGAGGATACATTTTCTTGGAGAAGATCAGTATTTCCCTGTTGGACCTCTTCTTGAACATCCTGATCTACCTAAGGTCTCTTTACCAATTTAGATATGGATTTAGAAGTATCCTAAGCACACAAAATTTTCTGCTTTGCTTCTTTATCAGGCTCCTCACCATCTCCTCCACCAGCCCCAACTGTATTTGATCTTGTCTTGGGGATGTTAACATTAGCTGTAGGTGCATATGTCCAACCAGACTTTTTTGATTGCTTTGCCATTTTAGACGTAGATCATGAGGGCTTTGTAGCAATATTTTCATCTTTCTTGGCATCCAAAATTCTTCAAGTCTATATGCCTTAATCTGCTATCCCCAACTTTTGATAAGGAATTCTTTAGGACTGACTCTCTTTCACACCCTTGATAGGCGTATTGCATTTTTGACATTCAAACTTTTCCCGGGTTACTAAGGTGATAAAATGAGTTTATAGGGAAAAGTGCGGGCAGTATGGTAAAAAATTAGGGCATGAGAGCAATTGGGATTAGAAAAATTCCAAGAAAGAATTATGAATTGCTATTGGACACATTTGCTTGCCTGGTGGGCCTTTGAAGTAGTTGGGAGTTGATTTGAAATAGTTGCAATTGGGTTGGGTTCCACTGTGCAAGAATGTCAGCTCCTTCTTCGCTCTAGGTGGTGGTGCTTGTTTAATTGACAGGAGAACAACTTTTATAACACCACAAATTTCTCTTTCTCTTTTGCCCAGAGATAAACATGCCTTTTATCTTTTTCTCAAGTCTTCTGTTAAGTGTTGAAGGAACTTGTCGGAGATGGAATGAGAATCGGGGACTTATTGGTGGTTTTGGTGGTTCCAAGAACACATATGAATTCTCCGATTCTTTCTTTTTCTTTCATTTTCTCATAAATCTTTCGTGCTGGAATCCTTGTGTTAGCCAGAAACAAACAAACCCCCCCTCCCATTTTATCGGAGCATATAGCTTCATCGGGAACTAAATCTGTTCTAGGAACTAATTGGAGGTTCTTGGTGTACCAAGAACCTAGGGAACTCTTGATTCTTCTTTTCTTCTTTATGAATTTTTTCAAATCTTTACCTTTCATTACCTTTGGATTGTCGGGTGTTCGTTGCGAATCAAGGATTCAGAGCCTTCTTCCTTGTTAAATTGCTTTCTTGGGGCTTGTTGCTTTGTCTTGGAACTTCAAGTATTCCAAGAACCCGTCTGAGGTTCCAGTGATTTTGGGAACCCATGGACCTCTTCATATTTTATCCTTTTGTTTGTGCTTTTGTAATCTTCCTTAGTGTCAAGAACTAAGACAAGATTATGAACTTATTGGAGGTTCTTTTAGTTTTTGAAACTAATCGTACTTCTGACAAAATAGAAACTGCTGGTAACTTACGAAGAGCTGAAATGAATAGTACTCGACAAAGTAGGAACCTCTGATAAAGGAGTTCCCAATGGTTTGGCAACCTCTGACATGTTAGTTCTCGATGGGAAAGGAACTTCCGACTAAAAAGTTCTGGATGAGCTCAAAACCTCCAAAAGTTCTTGATTAGTTTAAAAGTCTTGATTTACTTGAAAAACTCAAGGAAACTTTTGAGGACTTGAACAAGAACATTCGAGGGATAAAATTTTGACGTCACACAAAGATTGAATAACCCCAAGACATAAAATTTTGAAAAAATGAAGCTTTAGTACTCTAACCAAGGTTTAAGGCAACAAAGATGAAATGGTTGCGCTTCCATGGGTGACTCCTCACCTTGTGCCGGTGATAGTTGAACCAAGTTGAAAAGGGGTTCTGCCCAACTAAAGATGGGGTTAGGGAAATTGTCAATACTTGGTTTACTTAGTGTGCAGATTTAAGCTCCATTAAATTAGACCGAGATGCACCCAATGATGTTATTAGCCTGAGATTTGGTCCACTATTGAGATAGCGCACTACGTTCAAGCATCCAGATTTTCTTGTGTCACTAGAATTGTTGGTGCAGTATTTTGTGTATCACTAAGGCCTCGTTGGATAGAATAATGATCTGGGTAATACAATAAACTGTAGGAGGTGGATTTACACTAACACAAATCATAGAAGATGGTTGGGCCTTTTTGTAGACCATGAGATTAGGCTTAACAGTTTTTCCAGTAATAGGTTTGAAGCTGCCATTGGATCAGCATTTGGGTGTTCCCATTTATGTAATGAAACTTGGGGTTGTTTAGGCTATGCGAGAACATTTGATGTATAACGAGAAACATGACATGCGTTTTAATCTGAAATGGTTTAGACCTATTGGTAATGGTGGTTAACATTGCCACCAAATGTACACTTTAAGACTTTCAATCACAAGACTTCCATAAATGATAAGGCTCATTCCCTGAGGCAAATATCAGAAATAGAATTGTAGAGAATTCATTCGATTAAACTAGTGTACAGAAAGTCACTTGAGTGATTCAATGACTCGTGGGACTGTCAAAATTATGAAAATCTAGCTCCAGCGAGGCTTTCAATCCCAGCTGAAAGTTCATATTGTTTCGCCTATAGCCTAAAACATCAGTGATCAGTTTGCAGATACAGGACAATTTTATTTGCAGTGAAACTGTCCCAAATTAGACAAAAAGACAGCCTGCAGACAACAAAGAAATTGTAGTGTTTAAGTTTCCGCCATAAGTGTTTTGAAAGCTTTCTGGACTTCCATTCAATGTTCTCTTGTAACTCATGGGTTGTTATACTCTCTGAGGGACATTGTATGGTGTTTTTTTTTCTATTTTGATTTGCTGTATTGTACCTAATTGCTTCATTCAAATAATCTTATGGAGGTCAGAGTCTAATTGGGAATGTTAGAGAGAAGTAGCATTGTTGAATAGGCGTTCGGGTGTGCTCTTGTATGTGTAAGGTGCCTATGAAGACCTCTGAAAGGCACTAAACCATTGTAAAACAAAGGAGATGGTGGCATGAGGAGGAGAATCAACAAGGTTTATTCTCCAGGTCAAAAGCTGTTTATACTCCATTTTGTTTTGCTTGTTCTTACCCTCTTTTTTGTTGATATAATTTTTTTCTATGTATGTTAACACTCAACAACAAATTTAAGATACGCACACTATATTTCTGCACCTTTGCATAAGAATCAACAACCAAATCAATCAAAATTAAAATGCCATTGTAATAATTAAGATTCTTGTCAATGAGTTGTGTGTAGAATATCCATGCTAATTACAGATCAAATGTAATGTGCATTAACATATTTCACACTTGTATTTTAATACCAAAACTATGTGAGTTTTATTGGTAACTGTGTACAACTATTTAATTGAATAATGAACAATGATATAAACACTAAAATAGAGAAGGCTTACCCAATAACCAATCCAATTAGCAATTGAGGTATGAATAAAAACCTTTTCTATTTGGGAATGATGTAGTGACGTCATGTTCCCTCTTGGAATAAAGAGAATCTTGGCAACATTTTATTTGCAGTGTTATTTTTGACAAGGCTGAAAATCTGCAGTGTTATTTTTTACAAGGTAAATTTATCTTATTTGACTATGGCAATGCAGTTTCAATTTATCTGCCTCTGGAATAGATCAGAATCACAGTGTGGCAATGTTTCAATTTCTGATCTCATGTCAATAGAATTAGAAAAGGGATAATTGGAGCATCTCCTTGGTCATAATTGGTGACAATAATGTTAAATATAGATTGTGCCCACCCCATGCTTATAGATATCTCCAATCATGTCCCATTTTAGTCACAAATAGTTCTTCAATTAACTTGTTGCAGTGAAATTAGTTTGGAATCTCCTAAGATGTACTGCCTAATCATGCTATGTAATCCCTAGATTTCTTTCCTTGTCTGTTGATTTTTTGTGTCCCATCGTTAGCTATTGTTTTTTTTATTAATATAACTATCCTATTGTTGCTATAAAATAAGGTTTTGACATAAGCCGTACAATGCAGAAATATAGAACATATGATAAAACACCTAATACCTAGAGCTGCCTGGGTATGAGTGAAGACCAAAAATACAACTTAAGAAGCTTGTATACAAAACCCCAGGCTTAATTGTAAGCTAAGAAGCAGCAATATGTTTTCTATTTCAAAAAAAGAAAAAAAAGTTCCTTATTGTATTACCATTCTGTCTTAGTGATTGTTCTTCCCAAAGCGTGCTAATAATAATGAGAACCTTACACATAGTTGTACTTGGGTAGGTCATCTGTGGATTGAAATCAAGAGATTGTGTTTTTACGAAAATTTCTGGTTTATTCGTAAACAATGGTTTCCCCATAAATATTATTTCACTCTATTGTCTTGTTGAGGTGGTGGCAAGAAAATAGCTGTTGGGCATTGTTTAAATATTGATCGAGCTTCATGGCTTCAATTGTTCATAAACCTAGGCCTTCAAAGTTTTGGGTAAAGATGAGAGCTTTTGCTTTTATGAACCATAGATGGTTTAGCTCCTTCCAAGAGTAAATGAGCATGGGGTGGGGACTCCTCCATTATATGGCTAAGTTGCCAAATTTGGTACGATCGGGTATGGGTATGGAATATGGGTACGTCGATATGACAATTTTTTTCTTGGGTATGGTATGTTTGGGTAGAGCTGTATAATATATATGCAAAAAATTTAAAAATATACAGAATTGTAAATACATTAGATAGTATGATACTTCATCATTGATCAATGGTAGTGATAAAGATAAATGCCAATTGGTATTTCAAAATTTCAATATTGTCATATATCATATATGAGTCGCGATTCAAATGAAGATCATTTCAATTACAAAATTGAAATAAATACAATCAAAAACTTGTATAATTATCTTCAATCTTCATCAATCATGAAAAGGAGCTAGATCAAGGTCGTCGTAGATCAAGGTTGTTGTTTGGTTCAACATCATTTGAACCACAAGTAAATGCATTGCCACTCGGACTAGGTGCATCATGTGTAAGAGTCTCATCATCGTGCCTCTAGCAAGCTTTGTAATAGATGCATCCAAGTTGGCACACTCAAGGGCTATGTCCTAATGCTTCATTGTGAAACATAAGAAAATGGGTGCAAATCAATATTGATGACAAAAAGGGGAATATAATGCACCTATCTTCCTTAGTTCATCTAATGCTTCATTGTGAAACATAAGAAACTGGGTGTAAATCAATAATGATGACAAAAAGGGGGATATAATGCACCTATCTTCCTTAGTTCATTAGGAAAAAGAGACCCCCTAGAAAAAGGTTGACTTTCAACCCTTAGGTGAGTCAACCTTGGAGATCTTGTTGTTTTCCTTTTGACCTAGGATAGGGTAAGTTTTTCGAAACAACACTTTTGGGAGAAAGACCAAAAATAGTAAATAAAACCAAAAATTCAAAGCAACACTTGAAATCACTAGATTAAACCTTAATGTAATGGAACTTACAACTTTATGGCATATTTGAGAAGGTTAAGTATTTTTGTATCTATCACCAAAATGTTGTTGCTGAGTGTCCTCTAGGGGTTGACAAATTGCTTTCACAGTCCTCTGGTCCTATGTCTGCACTCTCAATTCCTTTAGGTTTCACAATCGGAAATTCCGGAATAAATTTTGAAAGTGAGTTTTTGTGGCTTGACGACAACTTTGACAACTTTAAAAAATTTGCTCTTTGATAGATCTTCAATCCTTCTTCAACCTAAGATTTGCAAAACAAACAAGAGGGAAAAATTGTTCACTTTTGGTGAATGGTGGTTTGCCTCAGTCAAACCCCATTTTGGTAATCAAACTTGAATTGAAACAATGAAACATGAAAGGAACGATGAATGATCAAGTGTTATGTTGCAACTCATCAAACCCGTTGATTTGAAATCCTTGAAGGATTGAAACTTAGTATATCTCTCCAAGGTCTTGATCTTGCATGAAATGGCTTGATTGATTATGTGATCTTGATGCTTGAAATTTGACTTGAATGCTTGAAACCTACATCACAATGTTAGCTCCAAAAACATGCATAATGCTTGATAACTTTGACATGATGCTTGAGATCTTGAATGTTGCAACAAATGCTTGAGAAATCTGCTCTTGAACACCTTTGCCAATAATCTTTGCTATACTTTTTGTGCTCATGAATTTCTATGTTGCTTCTCTAGGATTTGAATTGATAAAAAGACCTTGCTTTTATAGACAAGTTTCTAATTTCCCGGAAATTACACATTACAAGCCGACCCTTAAAACTTGAATTTAGGACACCTTACGATGCCGCCAAAAACATGTTTAAAATCTGAATTTGTGATCTTAAAGGGGACCCATTCACTTAAGGGCAAATGGGTCATTACCTAAATTATCAGGACCTATTCATTTCAGAGTGATAAAAATGATAATTGCATTCATTAAACCATGATTCCTCTTTCGGAAATTGCAATTAATTAGGCTTGTAGATGCATAATAGGGCCAATTAGAGGCTTAATTAAGTGATCCAAACATAGTGTGAAAATGTAAAGGAGTACATTTTCTGACACTACACATTGAACCTTCCTTGTACTCAACTTGCTTAAGATGCAAGTTGGAATGGACATAAACCAAGTCTTATATTTTTTTTGCAGCCAACCGGTTATGCTCCATTGAGTGGATAAAGGAGTATGTACTCCAATTTTGTTCAACCAAAGAACTTGCAACTTGTTGAAATTGGAAAAAAAAACCAAAACAACTTAAAAATAAAAAAAATGCAAAATAAATTAAAGAATGGTAAGTACTAAAGTCTACAATACAAATGTTAAATAATCAAAATTACTTGCTTGTGATAAAACCTTGATTGCAAGAGGTTGGAGGAACAAATAATCTTCCCATGGAGGTACCACCATGTATGAGCATCTACATTGTATTGGTCTTGAAGAGCACAAATACTATGATCTCCTCCTGAGATGAACATGATAAAACTCTCTCCTAACATTTTACACCACTTGTGGCTCTAAGAAGAGTCTTTTGAATGCTCGCTTGTACCCATTAGCAACTTCACTATCTCTATATGGTGGAGTTCTCCCTGGTAAAGCAAGTATCTGTGCACTATAGTATTTGGGAGACAATGCATATGCAAGGAGATGCAATGGTCTATTCATTGTCTTCTAGTGGTGATGAATGATTTTGTCAACACTTTGAATTTTTTTTTCTTTGGGGTCATCTCTTATTGTGCTATTATGACCTTTATTATTTCTATTTTGGAGTCAATGCCATTATAGATTTCCCCCATACATGGTTGATTTGTATCAACAAACCTGATCATACTCATGATAGGCTTGGTGAAATTCAAGACATTGTCCACACGAGCCCATCAATCATCATCTAGGGTCAATGAATTGACCTTTTGTGCCCTCTTTGAATTTGATTGCTTCCAAATATTCCATTGGTTGCTAATAAACATGGCACCCAATGCCTCTCACACCTTCACAAGTCGTCTCAAAACAATTGTGTGATGCAAATCGGGTCTTACCAACCTAGGATTCATGTAAAAAGTAAGTTAATAACACATTAAATTATATTATATAAGTATACATGGCATAAATAAAATTAAATAAATAAAATTTACATTCAACAATTCCAAATTCGAGAAAGTCCTGAAAATGCCTTGTGACATATGGTGGCTTGTCACAAACATTTGGATCTTCTCACCCTCTTGGTATATAGCTTTCAACCACTCTATTTCTGTGCCAATTGCTTGCATTACCAAGTTAATGGAGTGTGTCATGCATGGTGTCCAAAAAATTTGTTCAAACCTTTCCTCAACCAAAGCACTTGCAGCCCTACAATTGTTTGCGTTGTCTATAATGGTTTGAATAACATTTTCAGGACCCACCATCTCTATGGATTCAACGAGGATTTTAGAAATGAATTTTGCATCCTTGATTTGCCCCTCATAATCAATTACCTTAAAAAACATGACACTGTAATAACATTTATTAAAGGTTGGTTTTTGCAATCTTTCCATACATCTGAAACAATAGACACTCTTGTTTCAATCCAAGAATCCCTAATTGGTTTGAGTGATGTCTCTACATTTGTTTTTCTTGCCAATAAGGTGGTGTGCACCTTTTCATACCTAGGACCTAAGAAACCAAAAGGTGCAGTATTGATTGCTGTCACCATTTCACGCCAAAATGGTGATCTTGCCAGGTTGAAAGGAAGACCATTGGCATAAATGCAACATGCAACTTTTTCCTCTACAATGTTTCTTGCTTCATTTTGAAATGCCTTATCCAAAGGGGCCTCTTTTGCAGGAAGGAGTGGGATCTTCTACTTGGATAGAGGATGTCTCCAAGAAAGGATGTTGAGAGGCCATTATTGAATCTGTAGGTAAAGTCATTGGTGTTTTGTTTGCTAAAGGATGAGATCTTAATTTTGCTCTTTCACTCACAACATTAGCTTATTCTTGTTCTCTAACGAATGCCATAATTTTTTCTATTGGCAACCCCTTCTTATTTTTCCCTTCACATATTCTAATTCCTTTCCCATTTTATGCACATAAGTGAATTTTCACTTGACTATATGAGCTCTTAAATTGAACTCTGCACTCACTACAATCCCAAATGAATGTTCCACCTCTTGGAAGTTGTTCAAGCATTGTTACATAATTTCATAAAAGAGATGCTCGATCAATTTTTTTTTTTTGTTTCCATCAAATACCCATTGAACTTGAAGTTGTGGCCATTTGAAATAGATTGCAATTTGATTTTGCTGTTATAAGAAATCATTAAATTTTAAATTAAAAATAAATAAATAAATGCAACCCTACAATATGTAAAATTTATAAAGTATAAACTAATGAAAGTTTAAAATGAACACCAAAAAACATTGTAATAAATAATGAATCTTATTTCTTCTTTTCTGTAAAATGCTTACCTTAGATGATTAGATGTAAAATTTATAAAGTATAAACTAATGAAAGTTTAAAATGAACACCAAAAAACATTGTAATAAATAATGAAACTTATTTCTTCTTTTCTGTAAAATGCTTACCTTAGATGATTAGATCTCCTTTGTGCAAGTTATCCTCAATCCTTTGGCACTTTGTGATTGATCTCCTTCGAAAAACCAGCAATCCTTCAAGATGGAAAAATGGAAACAAAATGTTTGATCAATGTCTTTGAGGAGAGGAATGAAGAATGAAAGGGGCAAAATGAGGCTTTGGAGGGTGTTTTAGGGTTTGAATTGCACATTTTGCAACTTGTTTTTATGTTTTTTACTTTATTTTTGGTGCCCCCTAGGTGTTGGTGCTTGCGGGAGTGCTCCCGGAGTGGGCATAGAGCCCAAAGCAAGGAACTTGGTAACTTAGTTATATGGTAGGTATTTTCCTTTTTAGCTGGAAATAATGGCTTAATTAGAATTCTTGAGGCGTGATGGTGTAAGAATTTGGGCAGATTGTGCTTTGGGAGATGGGTGAGTCATTCAAAATAGCTGTTTGAAAGGATTTGTGTTGAGGACGGATGGAGGCCATGCCATTCCTAGTGGGATTCTCAATGAAAAATTCAGGTTGGGCAGTCTTTTGAAATATTTTGGGTGTGAGAAAAAGAATGCAGAAGGGTGTTTGTGATGGAGTGGGAAGAGCATGGTGATTTAAATGAGAAACTTTGTTCCTCGCTGCAACACAATAAAAGGAACCACTTTATCTATGGTCTAAAAAAATCATTTTCTTTTCTAATGTTTGATAATAACATTCAAATGTTATCCAATGTTCCACGGGGATGCGGCCCCCCCCAAAAAAAACCTTGCGTTTCCTAGAGGGGGACGTCTTGGGGACTTGGGAGAGACATCCCCCCACCAGCCCACCACTAGCGCCACCATCCTACCACCAGTGTCGCTGTCTCCAAGATGCTGCTAGGACTTTGAGGATGCTAGGGTGTCCTCAAGACATCTAGGGGTCTCCTAGTTGTCTCAAAGATGTATAATTCTTATACTTATACATCTTTTTATAACTATTTTTCCAAATAATATATGTATTTCAGCACCTTGCTGCCCCCTCACCGCTGTGCCCCCGTCGTCCCCAAACTTAGACCCCCTGTCCCCACGTCCTTGAAATGTGTCCCTGTTGATCCCCTGTCCCTGTCCCCAAAACCTCGTGGAACACTGATATTATCTTAAAAAAAAACTCCAATGGATTTACTTTTTGAAATTCTTTATACAAACTTTTGGGTGTCAAATAATGTTCTTGCAAAGAAGTTTAAACTTTAAAGTTATTTTGGTGTGTTTTGTTATTCTTTACAGGTTAAAGCAACAACTAAGCAATTTAATATATCGAGTTCCATTCCAATGAGAATTTGTTTATGCACCACAGGTTTGAAAAATATGTTCACACATTCTTTAGAAAGGTTTTGACAAGTTTGAACCATAGAAAATCGATGACATGCATTTTTAGGTGGTGAATGCTAAAAACTTTGTCTTTTAGATTCCAAATTAGAATTGTGGAGTTTTCAACGATTATTTTGGTTATTCTTTTGAATTTGTTGGGATATGTAGGTAATGGGTACATTACTAATTTGTCTAAATTGTATGAACTTATCACATCCCTGTCTGGAGGGGTCTATTTTCATGCAAGGCCCACATGAAAAATTATAAAATATAATAAGAAATATCAATCAATCAAAGGATAGAAACTGAGCACAGTGTGACCATCCATTAATGCATTTAATCGCAAGTAAGGTGTAGGAGAGAGAAAGGGGATATCAGTGCCATAAATATGGCATGGCAACCCTTTGTTGAGTAAACAAAATGGCAGGTCGATGGTCTAACTGGCGTGGAAAACAATATAGAAAGAATGTGATGCAAGGAGAAAGACTACGACAGGAGACAAACACCATTAAATGAGTAATGGCGTAGCAGGTTAGAAGGGAATGTGGGTCAAAGAAGAGCATTCATGCCATTAATAGGTATGGCATCCCTTCTTTTGGTGAGGAAGGCTTCAAGCCATGTTACACCCTGTTTGGAGGGGTCTATTTTCATGCAGGGCCCACGTGGCAAATTATAAAATATAATAAAAAGAAATATCAATCAATCAAAGGATAGAAATTGAGCACAATATGACCATCCATTAATGCACTTATTCGCAAGTAAGGTGTAGGAGAGAGAAAGGGGATATTGGTGCCATAAATATGGCATGACAACCCTTTGTTGAGTAAACAAAATGACAGATCGATGGTCCAACTAGTGTGGAAAACAATATAGAAAGAATGTGATGGAAGGAGAAAGACCAAGATAGGAGACAAACACCATTAAATGAGTAATGGCATAGCAGGTTAGAAGGGAATGTGGGTCAAAGAAGAGCATTCGTGCCATTAATAGGTATGGCATCCCTTCTTTTGGTGAGGAAGACTTCAAGCATGTGTATGAGCCAGTTATTGTTTTACTTGTAATGTGCAAATGAGATAGTCATAGTTGTACTTGTGATGTACATATGAGCTAATCACCATTGTACTTGTGATCTATGTATGATCCAATCATTGTTGTACTTGTGATGTGTATGAGTTAGTCAGCTTGTGTATATAGAGGTATGCTCATGACAATCATTGTGTATGATCTTTGGGATTATGATATGATATGCCCCTTGTGAATATTGTGATGTTTGTACACTAATGCTTGATAATGACCCAACACTTGATGGTAAAGTTATTATCATTATATTATAATTGACCAAGTTGATAACATATGTTTAATAAATAATAGTGGTTTAAATATGAGACTAGAGATCTCATGCAAGAGGAGAGAATGAACTCCCTCTAACATAGGTAGGCAAACTACGAAGCCTTTGATTCCCATGAGGGGATATGTAGTTAGGGTCACCATGAACCCTCAAGGTTTAGTTCTAGGTCTAGGAATGACCCTAGCTGTAGGAGCTTAGCACTTTTGAGAGTGAGCATATAAATTGTGACGTTGTTTGTTGTCACCATGGTGAATGAAGAACTTTTGAAATCAACACTTCTGATTTAGATGAAAGATGCTAGGCTGGTTAAGATGGTAGTGATGCTAATTGAACTTAAAAAGACAGAAGAAAAATAAAAAGTAAAAAATTTTTTAGTGCCCGAGTGGTGGATTTTACAGAACTATATCAAGTTGGATTATTGTTATGCACCCATGTTTATGTTAAGTACTTGTGCTTTTCTGCATTTATTCTGAAATTTAAGATATTATATTCATTTTTGAGATAAACACTATTTTACCAATACATGCTGCATCCTCTTGAACTTTGTGTTTATGAACACTGATTAGACCATAGTGTTGTTGCTTGACATATTTCTGCTTTACTTCTTTAATGAAATTGCTCTTTGTATTAAAAAATAGCCAATGTCTATTTTCCTTAGCTCCTAGAATGTTTACAGAGTGAATGGATCCAGTGTTCTGACTGCAGGCTTACTAGGACGATGTTGAAAAAATTGTTATGCTTCCGTTTGAAGCAGATATGGAGGAGGTATGATTACATCTTGTTTTCTTGGAAGACTATGCTTAGGCATTAATTATAGAGTATTCATATGCACTATACTTTCTCCCTGTGATTTTTCCAATGTCTCTTTTGTGCCTGGAAAAGTTGCTTAATCAGTTGGGAGTTTTCTTTCATGATCTTTCCAATGTGATTTAATATATCTGGTAAATATGTTTGGTATTTATTTGATAATTTTGTTCTTCTGACAGTTTTGACAGAATATCATGAGTCTCTTATGGCTGTTGACACTCCCGCATGTGAAAACTTTATAGCATGGGGAGAATATCCAGATTTAATTATCAGGCTTGAGGAAGGTATTGTGTATGAATCAACTGGTTTATCATTTTGTTAACTACAGTTGGGTCCTAGTGGCAACCCTTTTGATGTTTCTTATATTCAATATTTTATCTTTGCTCTGTATTTTGTAATGTCTGGGAACTTATTTGTTCTAGGGGAACAAATTATGCGTACTTTTTATTGCATGTTTACTTCTAGGAAATTAAATGCATTGACATTTGGATTGCAAGGGATGCTTAATAAATGAATTATAATTTTTTGTTGGATATTTTTCTTTATTATACAATACATAACAGTTTTAGTGCGGTTTAGATTCTTGTCTTTAACCTTTTGTCCTCACCCGTGTATCTTCCATGTCTTTAGTTAGCCATTCAAACATAAAAAAGAAAAGTAGGGAAAAACATTAAGGTGCATGCCCAAGTAGCCACTGAGTCATTATCAGTATATGGCAGCTGCTTAATCACATCTTTGTAAATGGCGTCTAGTCTTTAAATTTTTTTAACAGGTAGAGTTGTTATTTGTGCCTGGCACATTCACCATGCAAATGTCATGTATTGAGACAAAAGAAAGAAATTATACTAATGTCTACAAGCTACCAAAGTAAGTAAGTGGGGCTTAACAATTATATCCATTTATAATAACTTGGAGCAGCCCACAGAGAAAGGCACCAGAGTCGCACTACAAACTAAGAACTAACTGGAGCTTAAAAATCTATCTGCCATGGGTGAACCTCAAAAGGTATTCCTCAAGTGCTTTGAGATAAATAAATATGAATTACGAACAACACAAATAAGTTAATAACAGAAATGTTACAGATATTATTATGAAAGAAACTCCCATGCCATATATTTCAATTAAGAAGAGAAGGCGAACGGGGACCTTGGTGTTTTTCCAGGTCAACATCAAAATTATAATGTGGAATAGGGCTGACATTGTCTGGAAAGCTTAGAGAGTGCTGTTACTTTATGGATATGAAATACCACTTTAGTTTAATCCAATACCTGAATAATGTGTTGAATGAAATGAGTGAAAGTTGTAAAAGTATCATTCGAATCCGAGGAGATATTATTAAATGTTAAAATTGGATAAATTACCGCATCCAACTCACTGAAGGTTGCGAACCCAAATGGAAGAGACCGGGTGCAAATCCCATGTGACTTTGACAAAAAAAATTCCCCTTAGCTATGGCATCTAAACTGAAGGTCAACTTGCAAGGGAAATTTATGGGAAAAAACATGAATAATATGCACTCGTTCAAATATAAACAAAGAACCATTATCCAACACAAGAGTGACTAACTTTTCCTTTGTACAAGTTTGGGGTGTAATTTCACTTTATGGATATAAAAACCATTTTACTTTACTCTAACACCTGTATAATATGTACTCACGTAACATAAAAACAAACTGTATTTGTTTAGTAGTCTATGAGATTTTGGTTGTTTAGTGAGGCAAAATGATTTCTATTGAAATTCATTTTGTTTTCTAATAAACATTTTGTGATGTCTTGAGCTAAGTAGTTCTCATTTAGAGGATGCCATTGTGGGGGAGTGAAAATATAGAGGGCAAATAAAACTAAGGTTTGTAGCATATCCTTTCAATTAATTACTTCATTTAGAGGATGTCATTGTGGGGAGTGAAGATATTGAAGGAAAGTTAAAATAATGATGTGCCACAAACCTTCCAATTAGTTACTTCATTAGTAAGGTGCAGTGCCTTTTTGTTGAGATATATTACTTAAAATTTGCATGAATGACTCAGTATTAGACTTTTATTTAATCATTAATAATCAATTGGATGATACATACATAAAAATATTTGAAATTAAATAATGTCAAATTCTTATCCTCAACCTGCACCTGATTTACGCTTTGTAATGATTATTTTTTTGCTACCTTGGACAAAACAATGTTAAGAAAACGAGAAATAAAATATTTGGATATTTTACATATCTTCATTATGCCCCCTCCAATTGTTGGCATCAGTTCCAGTTGTTCCTGTATGCCTTTGTTTACTTCCAGTGAAAATAACATTCAACTTTTTAAGTTGTGAAGAAGATGAATTTCTTTTGTGGCTTTCAAAAGGAAAGTATCTTTCTTAACACAGGCCAGAAGAAAATTACATTGAACACACACAAAACCCACAACAGAGTACACTAAAACCAGAGTTAAATAAAATAACATAAAATTGGCTTAAGAATCTGAACAAGACAAACGCAATAACTTTCAAACATCCAGATAAATGATGCTTAAAACTGGCTAGGATGCCTAAAGATCCATAATACGAGGAATTATGCACACAAGAATTAAACTAGGACTAGCAAGATGGGTTGGCTCTGCTTGAAGATGGTACACATGCATTTTTCACAAATGGTCCATAGGATCTACAAGAATTAGATTAAGTACACTAAATTGTACAGGCAGGCCTATACCTTGAAGATAAAATGTTAATTGTCTTTACATGACAAGTAGGATAAATTTCAACGAGGATGAACTATTTTTGTGGATGAAATTGCTAATAAGATGAAATGCAATATGTACAGTGTTATTTTTGGTTTAGATGGGAAGGACTTGGGGTGCTACCATGTATCTTCACTCCAATTAACATTTTAACATTTCAAATGCAATATTTGTGATTAAAAATAAGTATATCAAGCTCACTGGTTGGATATGACGAAGACCTTTTGTTTCAATGTAACATAAAATGCACTTTTAGATACTATTTCCAAATTCTCATATGTTAACTTGTACCTGATCAAGTTTTTAAATTAACTCTTAACTACTGTAATGCACTAAGGGAAGTGTGATTCTCTTGCATATTTCAAAATCAACTCATCATATTTTGATTTTGCAGCTCTTGATCGCTTTGTTGAAGGTCTTCCATTTGCTATGCTGCGATTTTGTGAGGTACTCCTATCCATCAAAAGTGAGGGTTATGTTTTTGAAATGCTACACATAGTAGAATATTATTGTTTGTGTTCAGTTTTTTTATGCATTGTGCAGATGTTATTGAAGCCACAAAGCATCTACCCTAATATGTCCGAGTTCTTTCTTACATTCCAAAAAGAAAATGCTCTTATATTTTCATGTATTTGTAAGCGTTTTAATCTACCTTTTAATACAACACAAAATGAAATATAGTGTTAAGGATAAACCTTTATTCAAATTAGAAGGGGTCCACCTCTCTTGTAATGGAAAACAAAACTAAACCTTAGAACCAAGGAAAATTTCTATATCTCTTAAAAAATGTCCTTCAGTTAAATCTTGGGGTTTTTAACACATTGCAAAAAAACTAAATTAATTGCATTTCTTTGTGCTCTGGATAAGTGCATAAGATCTATCAGCATATCTACTCGAGATATGGTATTTTTATATCTTTCTTAAAAGCATACACCTATAGTAGTTAACCAGTGTTTGTACTTTCTAGCTGTCAGCAAAGACTAGAAAGCACAAGTAAAATACAAAACTTAGAATTGGATTAGACACACAAGGTTAAGCAAATCAAGAGGAGGGAATTGCATACAAAACTACAATTACTCCTGTTAGAAGGAAGCATACACCTATAGTAGTTAACCTGTGTTTGTACTTTCTAGGTGAAAGCAAAGACTAGAAAGCACAAGTAAAATACAAAACTTAAAATTGGATTAGACACACAAGGTTAAGCAAATCAAGAGGAGGGATTTGCATACAAAGCTACAATTACTCCTGTTAGCAGGAAGCATGACAGCACACAGAAGCTACTGCAACTCACCACAAATAGAGTGAGGAGCACAAAGCTGAGCAGGGGTAATAGATGTAAAGATGTTTTGTAAGGGACACGTCCCTATTAGACAGTAAGGTATAAAGTTAGCAAAATAAGGAACTAGAATGTAAGTAAGAAAAGGAGAAGATATAATATATACAGAGCAAAGACTTCGACCTGCCTTTTGTGTTATATAGTAAATATAAATATAAATGGAGATATAAGGATTCAATCAATATTGATGTTTAATGATGCGTGTGATGTGTTATATACAATAAAGTCTCACCACAATAGGTGTTTTCTTTCCGCATTTATCTGTTATTCTATCACTGTCTCTTTTGGGGTATAAACAGACTACATAAGAGTATCCTAGGCTCAGATCTCTGGATTGTGTCCTAATTTCTATTGCCAACATTTGGTTTCGTTGCCGCAACCTTGGTAAGAGCAGTAAAGAATAAATAAGATACAAATAGAAAAGAGAAAAGAAACATGGAATAAAAAAATATAAGAAAGAAAATTTCAATTTTTTTCATAAACATTAGTAATCTCGTTGAGGTCCTACCTTGGGAGAGGGGGACACACACCTAATAGAGGATAAATGGAAAGAGGGGAGGGAACCTGAAATGATCCCTCAAAAGATGTAACCATTGAAAGTATACCAACCATGGGATACATAAGGATTAATGAAACACCATATCCAAAATACCCATGGACAAGGGAGATAACAAGATGTTAGGCGAGATTAGTGAAATCGTACAATTAGCAATGGACATGAATATGGAAGAAAAGAGGAATAACCAAACTTAAGAACATCAAGGGAGATAACAAGATGTTAGGCGAGATTAGTGAAATTGTACAATTAGCAATGGACAGGAATATGGAAGAAAAGAGGAATAACCAAACTTTAGAACATCAGGAAAGTTATTGCAAAAGAATAGAAAAGTAGGAGAATTAGAAAAGGAGTGTGCCAAGAAGGGTGTTGTTGAGCTCAACACTAAGGGTGTAGCCATACAAAGAAACACGAATTCACTTGAGGTTGAGAAAACAAGTGAGCGTGCTACAAGGGCTGCAACCAAGTTGAGAAGTGCACAAGTAGATAATAATCCGCAAGAAGTAAATGAAGACATTGAAAGAGCTAAACAAATTCTAGATAACTTGGAAGGAAGAATCACCCGAATATGATACATAAATGAAAATATGGGAAGAGGAATGCAGGAATATGCTAACTCCGACTATACCACCATTGAGTAAGACACCGTCGATTCAACTGAATTGGACTAATATTCAAATCAGGATTGATGAAAATGGAAGCCACTATTGAACCATAGGGGAGATCTTCAACCCTTGAACTTCAATGTGGAATACCTATATAAGTTACTAAATAGAAGTGTACAAAGTATAAGGGAGAAAGAAGCACATGCGATACATGACATAAACAATATCTTGAATATAGGACAAACAAGTGAAATGACACAATAACTAATGGAGTGCCCCTAACAAACAAAAAGAGTATCACCTAAAACAAAATGACACTTTGAAGAAGTACAACCCCCTAACCAAGAGTCACCCGAGGGGCCATATAAAGCTAGACAAATTTCAGTAGAAGAACAAAACAAAGAAGTGAACAAGGAGAGAGGAACAAATTGTAAAGGATTACACATAGGTATTGAGAAAAGACTACTTCAATAATTAATTGAAAAGAGACAAAGGTAGGGAGAATAAATCCCTGCAACAAAGACCAGCTAAGAAAAAAAGAAGAGAACACAACCGAACCCTACCACAAGCGAGAAAACCAAAATACAACAAAGATGGATTCACCAATCAAGTTACTAGTATTTGGGAAGGATACAATTGAAGCCACAGATCATATATTTGTTTTAGAATCATTGTGGTGTAGTAAAAATATAACCAGATATCAAACTAAATTACATATATTTGTTTTAGAATCATTGTGGTGTAGTAAAAATATAACCAGATATGAAACTAAATTATTTAATTTCATAGGGACATTGAGAAGTGATGGTTTGAATTGGTATTGTAAACTTATCCCCAACATGATAAAGAATGGGATGAGGTTAGAAAGGAATTCTTAGATAATTTTCAATCCTTGAAAATCTCAACAAGAGTGAGTAAGATGAGAGACTTAGTATAAAGAGAAGGAGAATCCATAAAGGAGTTTGATAAGAGATTCAAGGAAGTCTCTAGGAAACTAGAAGAACCCCTAATAGAAAAACAACGAACTGAATGGATTGTTTCAGGTCTAACCACTCAAATTGGGACATCATTGGATGGAAAAACATTCACTACATACTTCGAAGTAGTAACCTTAGCCCATTGCATTGAAAATAAAACTTGGAGAAGAGAAAGAAAAGATAAGGAAAATACAAAACTAGAAAAATTGAAATTAGAATTGGAACAATTGAAGTGAAGACAAGAAATACTCACAAGAAAGGAGACCAACCAACAAAAGCGAAGACCTAATACAAGGGAAGGACACCTCAAAAATGAGTGCCCAATGTTCAAAGGAGAACGGAAGGTTGCTGCACTAAGGGTAGACCTTAGGGCAGTACACAAGAAGGCTCAAACAGTCTATTGTGGCCTTTGCAGTGAATGGGATGATCACGTAACAAAAGATTGTCCATCACAACTATAAAAATTGTGAGAATAAGAGAATGACCAACACAATAACAAAATAGTTGATCAAAAGATGGCATATGTGAAGGGATTGGTTGAGAAAACTCTGTGTAGTGTTAGTGAACAGATTTGTCCTTTATAAAAATGAACACAATTGACTCTATAATGCCCAAGAAGGATGAATCAATCCACAATAGTTGGAGACATCACCATTGCATTGGTGATATTCCTCTGAAATTGATTGAGGTACAACTCCCTCTTTTGATATAATTTTGTATTTTTCAAATATATATAAACTTGGGGGTATGCTTTTAACCAAAAAGTAGGAATGGCAAACTAACACTTGCTCATAGCCATGACAAACGCGCAAATAGTAATGCTTAAACTAACTACTACTGAAATGAAAGGACTGACAAACAATCAATATCGTGACTCAAAGATCAGATTAGTAATGTTTGTTGACTCAACTCAGCACAATTCCAACCATTTACTGTAAATAACATGAATCAAATGTCATAGAACAATGCATTCTCAAAGGAAAGGAATGCTCAAATGCCTGTCAAAGATCAAAGACTTTCTCACAAACATTAATATCTAACTCACAAAGACTTTCTCACAAACATTAACATCTAACTCACAATTACTATACAAGGACAGTAATCATCCACAAAAAAATGAATTGAAACTGCAAAATTTGATCTTGTATTAAGATCGATTCTCACTCATGCATTAAAGTGCAAGGGGGATCAAAATGTTGGATCCCTTCTTTGAAGCTTTACAATAAATAGAAAAGAGTGACCTTTTAGTTTCTGTAACTGACTCTTTTTTAATTTGGGAGTTACAAAGATTTATAAAAACAAAATCTCCATCTTCGTAATTGTTTCTTTAATAAAATTCTCCCCTTTTTTATGACTAATATGCCTCCATATATTTCCAATGATGTTATCATCCATAAAAATGGCTCCAATAATCATTGTAGGCACCCACGGAGCTCCAAAAATGCATAAAAAATTTGAAAAAAATAACTTTTGTCTGTCATTTTTGTGTCTAAAAATTGGCTGTTGGGATTTCAAAAAGTTTCCTAAGCTTGTTGGGATTTGGGATGAAATCCTAACCTTGTTGGTAACTTTGTCAGAATTTTGGATGAAATCCTAACCTTTTTGGCATTTTGGCAAATTTTCTTTACTTTGTCGGGATTTTGGACGAAATTCTAACTTTTGCGAAATTTTCAAAACATGATTTATTTTGTGAAAATAAGGCTAAGTTCAAAATTGAGGCTAACAACTGGCTCTGATTGGGGACAAGGATTGAAAAGGTCATAGCAAGGAATCTAGAATCTCTAGTATAGGCCTGTTCGAAATGTTGTCATTGATGTCAAAGGCATATAAGAGATTGTTAGAATTGCGTCATTGATGTCAAAGGTAGTGTGAGTGAGAACAGTTCAGTCAGATTTCCATTTCCTTGTGTGGGCTGAAGGTGATATTATTTATCACATAGAGCAGATTGGAGAGTTGGGTTTGTGCAGATCAGATTGAAGGCAGTCTCACTTCCATCAAGTCAAGGATTGGTGCCTTGCATTAGGGGTTGGTGCTCCTTGTAGGGAGGTGTCTACTAAATTTGTAAAGGTCTAGGTGTTCCTTGTAGGCTACATTCTACTAAATCATCTTGGTGTAAATCTGTAGGTTGGTGCCTACTTTAAAAATAGTATTTCAATAAAGTTGTATCAATTTGGGGAAATTGATTGTAAAAAGTTTGAAAAGATTAAGAAATAAAATTTTGTGATTGATTTACTGATTCACCCCCCCCTCTCAGTAAATCTTTGTGCTCTTCAATTGGTATCAAAGCAAGGTCCTTCTTGAAAGCCTAACCGCTTAAAGGAGATCCTTAAGAGCACATATGGCGAATTCAAGCAACATTGTGAAAGCACCCATGTTTGATGGGACTAATTATGCCTTTTGGAATATCAAGATGGAAGCATACTTGAATGCACTTGGTTTTGATGTGTGGCAATCTGTTGTTGATGGGTATTCACCTCCAGCCACCCCTCCAACGGATCAAGCAGGGAAAAAGAGAAGTGAAAACAATGCAAAGGCCAAGCATGCTCTTCTTTGCAGCCTAACAGATTCTGAGTTTACAAAAGTCATGAGATGCAAATCAGCAAAAAAAATTTGGGACAAACTTCAAAATATTTATGAAGGAGATGCAAAAGTTAAAAAAGCAAAGTTGCAAATTCATAGAAGAAAGTTGGAGACTCTCAAAATGGAGGATGATGAAGATATTGCTTCATCATTCCTTCGTGTTGATGAAACAGTGAATATCATGAAGGGACTTGGTGAAGAGATCAAGGATGACTTCATTATTGACAAAATTCTAAGATCTCTTTCTACAAAGTTTGAAGCCAAGGTTGCAGCATTGGAGGAATTAACAAACTTGGATCAGCTAACCAAAGATGAATTACATGGAATCCTTGCTGCCTATGAGATGAGGATTGAAGGAAGATCACCACAAAAGGAAGTCTCATTCAAAGCATCCAAAAAGGGCAAGAACAAGCATGAAGAAAAGGATGAAAAATCAAATGATGAAGCAGAAGCTTACTTTATGGGTAAACTTAAGAAAGGAAAAGGAAAATACAAAGGGAAATTTCCTTTTAATTGCTTCAATTGTGGAAAAGTTGGACATTATGCCTCAAAATGTCCTCAAAATGAAAACAGCTCTAGTGAAGAAGAAAAAGAAATCAGCAACAAGAAAAAGGGAAAGAAGAATTTCAATAATAACTCAAAAAGGAAGTTTCAAAAACATAAGAAGAGTTTCTATTCAAAGAAAGATAGTAGCACCTCCGAAGAACAAAGTGAAGATTGCTCTAGCAATGGTGAAGAGGAAATACTATTCATGGCTCAATATGAAGAACTAAATGCGGATGAAGTTTTTGATAAAGAAGAAAAGATTGATGAAGAATGTAATGAAGAAGAGGAAGTGGATCTTGAAGAAGAACTGCACTATGCTTATAAGAAGAATGAAGATTTAAAGAAGAAAGCTACCAAGTACAAATTGAAGGTCAAAGTGATAACAAAAGACTTAGAGAATTCAAACAAAACCATTGAAGATTTGAGAACTCAAATCATGGAAGCTGAAAGAAATGAAGAAGAATTGAAAAACAAACTCAATACAAAGGAGATGAAATGTAACAAGCTGGAGCAAGAGATAGCAATGCTAAAATTGGAATTGGAGAAAACAAAGGTTCAACACACAAAGATTGATGAAGAATCCAGCAAGTTGATTGAGCTAATGAAGGCTCAAGATGTTCTTCAAAGCAAAATGGGAGGTAGTTTTGAAGAACAATCCAAGAAGGTCACTAATTCCAAAACGGATTTCAAGACCTTCTCAAAGCAAGTTGAAGAAGAATGGATAAGTGCTGATCCTAAAAGAAAATCAAACACTAGGCAATCATATACATTCAATGGGTATTGTTTTCTATGTAACAAATTTGGCCACAAGGCCTTAAATTGTAAAAATAAAGTAAAAAATATTCCTAGCTACCTTAGGAGAGATTACAATCCTTTCACACCATTAATGGACTATAATAGTTTATGCTACAATCGTAATAACTTTGGACACCAAGCTCAAGCTTGTAGGACAGTTTTTAATGATTCTCCAAAGCAAAACAAAAAGGAAGATAAGTCCATTAAAAGGAAAGAAGTGCCTATCAAAGTGTGGAAGAAAAAGGAGAAATCAATGTTCATTCAAACCGCCTTACATGCTGAAAGTAAGAAAGATAGATGGTACATTGATAGTGGGTGCTCAAAGCACATGACAGGTGACAAGAGCAAATTCATCTCTCTTGAACCTACTGATGAAGGAACAATAATATTTGGTGATAATACAAGAAAACAAATAAAAGGAAAAGGAACACTTAGTCTAGATAATGGGAGAACAAAAACAGAAAATGTTTTGTACGTTAAGGGCCTAAAAGAAAATCTTCTAAGTGTTAGTCAACTTTGTGATCAAGGACATAGTATCACATTTCTTTCTAATACATGTGATATCAAGAAAGATGGAAAGCTGGTTGCTCAAGCTGAAAGGAAACATAATTTGTATATCTTAAAGGAGATAAGTTGTGAAAGTTGCAACCTAGTACAAGAGGATGAAAGTTGGTTATGGCACAAGAGGCTAGGCCATCTCAACTTTGATAATATTGTCAAAGTTAGCAAATCAAATGCTGTGAGAGATATGCCAAGGATAACAAAACCTTCTAATATCATTTGTAGAGAGTGTCAACTTGGAAAGCAAACAAGGTCAAGCTTTAAGTCTAAGGAGCATTCTTCATCAAAGCCATTAGAACTCATACATACAGATCTTTGTGGGCCAACCAAATCCAAGAGCATGAATGGAGAAAGATATTTTATGTTGCTGATTGATGACTTCTCAAGAATGACTTGGGTTGCATTTTTGAAAGAAAAATCTGAAGCTTTTGATAAATTCAAAGCTTTCAAAGAGTTGGTTGAAAATGAAGCAAACATCAAGATAAAATGTCTTAGATCAGATCGAGGAGGAGAATTCACATCAAAGGAATTTGAAAATTTCTGCGTAGAGCATGGAACTAAAAGGCAATTTTCTGCAGCAAGAACCCCTCAACAAAATGGGGTTGTAGAAAGAAAAAATAGGACGGTTCAAGAAATGGCAAGGGCAATGCTAAATGAAACCAAGATAGCAGATTCCTTTTGGAAGGAAGCAATTCATACAGCAGTTTACATCTTGAATCGTGCACAAATAAGAGTGAACAATGAGAAGACACCATATGAACTTTGGAAAGGTAGACCAGCAACTGTCAAGTACTTCAAAATTTTTTGGAAGCACTTGCTACATTAGAAGAGACGAAGAAAATTTGAGCAAATTTGACACAAGAGCAGATGAGGGAATCTTTCTTGGCTATTCATCAAAGAGTAAGGCATATAAATGCTACAACAAAAGAACTCACAAAATTGTTGAAAGTGCTAATGTAAGAATTGATGAAGGAAAGCAATTCAAAGAAGTTGGACAAAGTGATCACCATGTTCAAACTATGAATAATGAAGACAAAGAGGATGAGGACTCCCAAGAGGAAGAAAAGGAGGAAGAGGCAAAGGAAGAAGAAACTTCACGAAAGACTCCCATGAAGACACCAAAGACACCTTCCAAGTTTGTTCAAAAGAACCATCTTGAAGATTTGATTTTTCAAGATAGATATAGATCTATAAGGAAAATGGTGAATTACAATGAAGATTGTCATGCAACATTCCTATCTCAAGTTGAGCCCAAAACTTTTGAAGAAGCAAGCAAAGACAAAAGTTGGATTGGTGCAATGAATGAAGAATTGGATCAAATAGAGAAAAATGAAACTTGGGAACTTGTCCCAAGACCAAAAGATAAGAATGTAATTGGCACAAAATGGGTTTTTAGAAACAAATTAAATGAAGATGGTCAAGTCTCAAGGAACAAAGCAAGGTCAGTATGCAAGGGCTATGCACAAGTTGAAGGAGTAGATTTTGAGGAAACATTCGCACTAGTTGCAAGGATTGAAGCAATTAGAATGTTTTTATCTTATGCAAGTTGCAAGAAGTTTAAGGTGTATCAAATGGACGTCAAATCTGCTTTTCTTAATGGAGATCTAGAGGAGGAAGTTTATATTGAACAACCCGAAGGCTTCCTATTATCAGAAAACAAGGATTATGTGTGCAAGTTAAAAAAGGCTCTTTATGGGCTTAAACAAGCTCCTAGAGCTTGGTATTCTAGACTTGACAAGTATCTCAAAGAGCAATGTTTCAAAAGAGGAGATGTAGATAGCAATCTATACATCAAAGAAGAGGATGGACATTTATTGATTGTGGTGGTGTATGTAGATGACATCATTTTTGGTGGAAACAAGGACAATGTGCAAAGAATTTTCATCATGTATGCAAAAAGAGTTTGAAATGTCAATGTTGGGAGAATTATCCTTCTTCCTTGGGCTACAAATTTCACAATCAAGTAAAGGCATTTTCATCTCCCAAACCAAATATGTGAAGGAAATGTTAAAAAGGTTTAGAATGGAAGACTGCAATTCTGTGAGTACTCCCATGGTTACAGGTTGCAAGCTAAGCAAAGATGATGAATCCCAAGAAGTGAATCAAACACTATATAGATCAATGATTGGGAGTTTGTTGTATCTAACTTCTACAAGACTAGACATAATGCAAGCTGTTGGAGTTGTGGCAAGATTTCAAGCAGCACCAAAAGAAACACATGTTCATGCAGTAAAGCGTATATTCAAGTATTTGAAAGGCACAATGGAATATGGTCTATGGTACCCTAGTAGAAATGACTTCACTCTTGAAGCATTCACAGATGCTGATTGGGCTGGTAATGTGGATGATAGAAAAAGTACAAGTGGAGGAGCTTTTTTTTCTTGGAGGAAATCTAGTGTCTTGGATGAGCAAAAAACAAGAATCAGTCTCTCTATCTACAGCAGAAGCTGAATATATTGCAGCAGCAGCATGTTGCACTCAACTTTTGTGGATGAGGCAAACTTTAAGAGACATCAAAGTGGAGTATGATCATCCTTGCACTATATATTGTGATAATACTAGTGCAATCAATATCTCCAAGAATCCAGTGATGCACTCAAGAACCAAGCACATCCCTATTAAATATCACTTTTTGAGAGAACAAGTAGGAGAAGGACAAGTGTGTTTAGAATACATAACTACAAAAGAGCAAACTGCTGATATATTTACCAAACCACTTCCAAGAGATACATTTGAATATCTAAGGGATAAATTGAGAGTTGTTCCACATCCATCAAATTAATTGATGGCTGCATGTATTCAGGGGGAGCTACGCACAAAAATCTTGTAGCTTCATGGAGCTGAAATATTGTTAGAAGACCCCTTGCCATTGATGTCAAAGGGGGAGAAATTGGACACAGGGGGAGCAACAGAAGATCAAGTTGCTATTGGAGAAATTGCCATCAATGACAAAGGGGGAGATTGTTGGAAATGTTGTCAAAGGCATATAAGAGATTGTTCTAAGGCATATAAGACATTGTTAGAATTGCGTCATTGATGTCAAAGGTAGTGTGAGTGAGAGTAGTTCAGTCAGATTTCCATTTCCTTGTGTGGGCTGAAGGTGATATTATTTATCACATAGAGCAGATTGGAGAGTTGGGTTTGTCCAGATCAGATTGAAGGCAGTCTCACTTCCATCAAGTCAAGGATTGGTGCTCCTTGTAGGCAGGTGTCTACTAAATTTGTAAAGGTCTAGGTGTTCCTTGTAGGCTACATTCTACTAAATCATCTTGGTGTAAATCTGTAGGTTGGTGCCTACTTTAAAAATAGTATTTCAATAAAGTTGTATCAATTTGGGGAAATTGATTGTAAAAAGTTTGAAAAGATTAAGAAATAAAATTTTGTGATTGATTTACTGATTCACCCCCCCGTCTCAGTAAATCTTTGTGCTCTTCAAGGCCAGTGCTTAAAATCCATTGGGCTATAGAGTCGGGAAGGTGACAAAGTGTGATTGCAGAGAGAGACTCGATGCAAACCAGAAGGAGGAAAACCAAAACAAGGAACAACAAAAAGGACAAAGACCAAAATCGGGAAACTAAAACCTCTACTCCAAATGCCTCCAAGATGATCATGCAAATCTATTAATAGGCTGGGAGAAATAGCTGCCTGTGCGAAATAATGCTTGGTGACTGAAAAGCACTTGCACAACCAACTGCCAACTTGCAACTGCTGTAATTAGAGAGCAAAAAACTACACTATGTAAAAATTCTCTAAACAAAATGTGATGCTCAAAAAGCCACTTTGTATCATAAAACTTTGCAACCACTTGATTCATATCAGCATCACCCTGCACGTGTTCATCCAAATCTGCATGTACAACATCATTCTGCCCTTTATTTTTTATGTCTGAAGAAATCAGCCCTTGAATTGGACACCACTCATATAAACCATGAGATAGAGATGCCTTATGATTATCATATATTGAAGTGCTCTCCTATAATGTGCTGCATTATTTAAAAATTTTAGACCACAACTTGTAGTGTATACCTCAACAGCTTCATTACCAATTTTAATTTCTTCCCTATATTTATCATCCCCACATAATGATTTAAATAATTGGGCTGAATGACTTGAGAGTCTTGCATAATACTTTTTTCAAAATAAAAAGACTCAAGAGTGGGATGCTTTATTACCTCTTCTTCCAGTGCCTTGTCTTTATAACCTTCATCAATAAATTTGAACATCTCAATTCAGATTGCATGCATGATGAAAAATGGATGTTCATTGATTTACCTTAATTCTGCTTGAAATTTATTTTTAACTTCACCCTTAGCTGCACAACAAATAAAATGTCCATCAATCTCCTCAAAAGTGAAGGTCTTCATCTTTAGAAGAGAAGGAGAAATTTGTGAGAGCTTGCTGGTGGTTGTCTCATTTGCATCCATGACAGTGAAAGATTTTCCAACAGCTGCTGAATATCAGCAACACTTCCTTCTTCAAGCTTGGGCTGCATATCAGTTGGAGAAAAAATATTTGATAAATCATTTGTACCTTCTTTTTCTGAAAATTGAATTTTATTTACCAAGCTTGTATTAATACTTTCAAATGTAAAAGCTTCAACTTCTGGAGTAGAGGAGGATGTCAACAATTGTTCATCCGAAATATTCATGGAAGATTGCCCAGTATTTGTTGTAGCTAGATGGAAGATGCCATATTTACCGATTGCACATAAGGAGAGTAATCTTCTTTATCACTTGAAGAATCATAATCATCTTCATTTGTCTCACAATTGGAATTGTATCTTTCAGCACTAAAAGATTTAATTCCCACATCACTTACTCCATTATTTTGATTCTTTTGATAAAAAATAGTGAGATTATAACTTTCAGCTGGAGGACATAAGAGATTTGATGAATGCATTGGCTGAAAACTCAAGTTTTACGCTTCTCCATCACGTAATTTTGTGCATATTTTTCAACACAATTCTTCTTCCACAATCCAGATAGAAAAAAATTATCCTCAATATTAATAGCTTCTTTTTGTGCTTGCTCAAGGTCACACACTTTATCTTTTCTGATTGGTTCTCCTTCTCCCCTCTTAATCTGGAAAAACTGGCATAATAAAGAACCAATGTCAACCATGGGCTGCAAAGAAATTTCTCTTCCAATCTATCCCAATTGGTTATGCATCCATGTTTTAAATTCTGAAACTACTCTCCAACACGTCCAATGAGGCTTTCAACAAACAATCTCACGAATACATCTTCTTTTACTCCCAAAACCCCACATGTTGTAGCAAAGGCTAGAATATGATCATTAGTCTTGGAGTCTTCTCCATTAAACATTGGAAAATGATTTCTCGAACCTCTAGGCAAGTTTGAATATTGGGGCAGTGATAAAGGCCCAAATTGAGCACACCATCGTGTTAGTTTTATGATAAGAAATGTAAAGTAGAAATACATCAACACATTTCACAATTAATACAATAGTTTACCCTGGGAAAACCCTCCTACTTGAGGGGTGAAAAATGCAACAAAGAATATCTCTTATATATAGAACGAATAATTGCAGAAAACTACTTACAAAATCATGCCTTACACAAGGTTGAGTATATACAATGAATGGAAACACTTCTCCTTGATGCTAAACACAAATAAGTATGCTTTCCCTTGAAGTCTGATTTGTTGCAAATGGAATGGCGAACTTCTGCTGGTGGTGCGAATGAAGTGATTGAAATTGATGGATTGAATGAATGAACTTCACCTTGTATATATACAAAGCAAGGTGATTTTTCATCTAGGTCGGCCTCCAATAGAAATGGAAAATATAAAATATAATTTGTACATCAAGAAGGCCGACCTACCTTGAGCATCTTTTCAGTTAACTTTATTTAGAACATGAAGGCAGACCTACCTTTAATTAAGAAAATAGCTCCCGAAGCTATAAAGCACTAACACATGGTTGGGGTGAAACTAATGTCATAATGCAAATTTAGGAAAAGAATGGCTGTGTTTTCAACCCAAAATATTTTCTGAGCATGTTCCATAAGACATCTAGTCGCCAACCTCCATCTTTGGGAAGGTAGATTTGTCCTTTATAAAAATGAACACAATTGACTCTATAACACCCAAGAAGGACAAACCAATCCATAACAGTTGGAGAGATCACCATTGCATTGGTGAACTTCCTTTGAATTTTGATTGAGGTACAACTCTCGTCTGATATAATTTTGTATTTTTCAAATATATATAAACTTAGGGGTATGTTTTTAACCAGAAAGTAGGAAAAACAAACTAACACTTGCTCATAGCCATGACACAAGCGCGGAGAGTAATGCTTAAACTAACTACTGCTGAAATGAAAGGATTGGCAATCAATATCACGACTCGAAGATCAGATTACTAACGTTTGTTGACTCGACTCAACACAATTCCAACCATTTATTGTAAATAACATGAATCAATGTCACATAACAATGCATTCTCAAAGGAAAGGAATGTTCAAATGCCTGTTAAAGCTCAAAAGCTTTCTCACAAACATTAACATCTAACTCACAATTATTATACAAATGAAATAATCATCCACATAAAAATGAATTGAGACTACAAAATTTGATCTTGTATTAATATCGATTCTCACTCATATAACAAAGTGCAAGGGGGATCAAAATGTTAGATCCCTTCTTCTTTGAAGCTTTACAATTAATAGAAAAGAGTGACCTTTTTGTTTCTGTAACCGACTCTTTAATTTGAGAGTTACAAAGATTTATAAAAATAAAATAAAATCCCTCTCCTCGTAACCGCTTCTTTAATAAGATTCTCCCCTTTTTTATGACTAATATGCCTCCATATATTTCCAATGATGTATCATCCATAAAAATGGCTCCAGTAATCATTGTGGGCACCCATGGAGCTCCAAAAACATATACAAGTTTTAAAAAAAAAACTTTTGCATATCATTTTCGCATCTAAATAGTGGTTGTCAGGATTTAGGAAAGTTTTCTAACCTTTTGTCGGTATTTCGGATGAAATCCTAACCTTGTCGAGATTTCGGATGAAATCCTAACCTTGTCGAGATTTCAAATGTTATCTTAACTTTGTCGGGCTTTTAGATGAAGTCCTAACTTTTTTGGCATTTTGGGAATTTTTCTAACTTTGTCGAGATTTTAGATGAAATTCTAACTTTTGCAAAATTTTTAGAACACGATTTATTTTTTGAAAAATAGGCTAAGTTCAAAAATGAGGCTAACATATAGTCAAGATCATGGATAGAAAGTCCCTAGTTGGGGATATCAAAAAATGTAAATATAGTACAAAACTACCACACAAGGAACTTACAACAATAATTACAATAATGATGATAGAGGCTAGTATAATAGTTATACAGGAGGAAGAGGCAATAGTAGAGGGAGAAGGAGAAAATACAATGCGGGGTAAGCAAGGGCACTTTGCTAATGAATGTTGGTTAGATAAGAAAAAGCAATGTGCATTTTGAGGTAACACACACCATGATATATTCAATTGTGGTAAAGGAAAACAATATTTTAGAAATACACTATCACAATTCAAAATTGCTGAGTTGCAAGGATTCAACATAAGAAAAGGAGCAAGGGTAATGAGAAGAATACACAAGGAGACACAAGCTACCAAAAGGTGTCAAAAAGAGGGAGATATGACTCAAAATTTTCGACCACTAACACATCAAATGAGGAATACGAAGGAAATAAACTAAAATCAGAGAAGAACCTATTAAAAAATGAAAAAGATAAATTTGCGGAGGTAACAAGGCAAGGCACTGATATTTCAAGATCATGTAACATTGACAATGTGGAGGAAGAACAAAAGACTATTTCTTCCCAAACAAAGACCAACATAATAAAATAGTTGAAAAAAAAACCAATAATGAGAGAACAACAAAAAGAGAAACAACAAAACAACTTTTTGGAAGAAGAGGTGGTAGCACTAAAACAACTTATTCAACTCACACAAAAAAAACAAAACCTCACAACTAGAAACCACATATAAGGAAGATGGGCCAAAAAGAGAGAACGTGGAAAACTAGGCCATTGATGATTACAACCCACATCAACCATAAAAGACTTAAACAAGCAATGGTGAATCTAGGAGCAAATGTCAATATGATTCCAAATAGGTTTTGGGAACAACTGGGTAGGCCTAAACTGAAAGAAACCCCTTATGGTACAAGTTTAGTTGATGGGTTAGCTATATAAACAATGGGTACATGGAAGAATGTTGAAGTTAACATAATGGGAGTAACACAAATAGTAGACTTTGTTGTACTAGCAATGAAGGAATCGTTTAACTTATTCAATGCACTACCAGGTCTTCGTTGGTTTGTCTATGCTAATGGGATAGTGGACTTTGAACAAGAAGAAATCTTGTTTGTAGATGACACTGGAATAGTACACACCCCATTGGTAGAAATTTTGAGGAAGATTATATAGAAGAGGTTAATTAGGTAGAACAAAGTGACGAAGAGTCCAAAATCCTCTATTCCATCTCTAAATTACATAAATTTGAAACCTTAGATGAACCTAATTTGGAGGGAGAAATAGAAATTGAAAGTGACAATTATTGCATGAATAGTGATGAAGTACTTAATGCGTGGTGCGTGGTTAGAAGAACCAAAATTTAAAACTCGAAAAGACATAAGATTTTGGAAAAAAATGCATAGTGACATAAGAGAGGAAACTTTACCACATCATATCGCATTGAATGGAACACAATGCAAAATAGATGCGTTACACTAGAGGATCACCACAAATATAAATCTAAAAAATCATTTCAGGTCGACCACATATCACGAGTTATCTCACATATAAAACTACCTAGATCTATACTTAGGGGTAGGCAACCTAAATGCTTACTTAACATAATGGAAAGGAGTTTTGAAGGAGAAAACCTAAGGATGGAAGCCTTAGAACATGTACACTAGTATGTAATGCCACAAGTTGGTGGTGCACAGATGAAAACAACATTCCACAATGGTCGGTAACCAAAATATTGATAAGAACAAGATATTTATCAAAATGATGTAAGGGCTTCAAAATACTTCAAAAACTACCTTAATATCCTTTTAAATCCTCACAAACATTTATTCAAACAATTGGCAACAATGCTCTAAAATTCAGAAATTCGGATCTGCACATATGCACTCTTATTTGCAATAAAAAGAATGATGGATTACATCAATCAATCAGTCAAGAGGGACTAATAACAGCAGCTAAAAATCAAATACATTCTTTAAACATGCCATGAAATTACCACATCAAGGTTTCAAACTCAAACAATTAGAGTTTATGCCAAACAATGCATTCTCTAGCACCTAGAATCTTCCTGTAGCTTCTCAATCTTGCCTCTTTCAATTTGGAATTGATATGGACTGTGGTAGAACAATCCCAAACTTGCAATAAAACATTCAAACAACTTTCTCCATGAATGCCTTGCCTTCTTCTATGATTTTACTTGTTTTCTTCAAAAACTCAACTCAGAAAATGACCTTCTTTTACATATTTTTCCCCATTTCCATGAATGTTTCCACATTCATTTTCCTCCTCCTCCAAAAACTCTCGACTACTTCTGGGCTGCAGCACTAATTCCCTCCAAAAAACTATAAATAAAAACATTAAAATCTAACTAATCAAAATCATAACTCCCCGCAACCATTGGTTTGACCATTTTCACCCGAAAAGGCCAAAATCTAAGATTGGCTAACCTTGGCATCCATTCCACAGTCCCTATTTTTTAGGGATTTTTGAAATGCTTTTTAAAACATTATTTTATTCAATTTCCATCACCTTATGAATTCATTTTCAAGAGTTTAAAAATTGGAAAGTCAATATTGCATTGTTACCCTGCTTTTTCACTTGTTTTTTCACTGCTTTTCATGCTTTTTGATCACTTCACACAAGGATAAATAAAATTAATCATTCCAACATTATTTTCCACCAAATAATCCATCTCAAAATCAAAATTTCAAAATTGAAACAAAATTTTAACCTTCAAACCAATCCAGGATTGCACGTAGCCATGGATCCTCCCGCATCAGACACCCACGGTAGAAAGAAATGTTACATGAGTGTGACTCATAAACATTTGTAGATTCCATGCTCAAATTGAATCCTTGTTCCCACCTTGTCCACTTTAACATTCTTTCTCACATATCCATGCAACTTAATATCTCTTCCATCCTTCATTCTTCCTTTCTTTCTCCCTCTTTTCACATAATTCATCTCCCACCCAACCAACATTGTGAAATTTTGGAAAATCATAAACGTTAGCTTCTTCATCATCAAGAAAGTAATTAAATCCATGTGCTACCTCTTTCTTTGTTATTGCTGCAACCACTTGTTCATCATCACCCCTGGTTACAACACTATGCTCTTCCTCCTTCATGCCTTCTAAAAGACAATTTTCGGCTGCAATCACTTCATCTTTTGCATTCTTATCAATGTTAGTGACATAATCAAAAGATTTATCATTTCCAACCTGCAAGAAACTATCATTCTTACCAATCTCTTTATCGAATAAATCAACAAATGATGCAAAGGGAAGTTCACCAAACAAATCAACATTCTCCTTCTTGTAATCTTCCTTACTTTCAACCATTGTGCTTTCCTTTACTAATGCATTCTTTGCTGCAACATATTCTTTTACATCAATCTTATCATGCTCAAGTAAATCAAATTCAATTATATTCCCACAAAAATAATATTTTATCTCCTTTTTCCCCACTATATAATCTGCACTTTATCTTTCTTGTGTGCAATCCACACTGTTGCAACTTGCATCAAAAAATCAGAATCTGCATTCTCATCTTCTTCTATTGACTGTTTAACTGCATTAACCAAACAATTTCCGCTTTTATTACATACTTTTCCTTCTTCCTTACTCAAGGGCTTCAACTTGTGTTTGATTCCATCCTTTATCAAGGAGTATGTATTGGCATACCCATCATGCGTCACACACCTGTCAAACTGCCAAGGCCTTTCCAATGAGAAGTACCTCCGAATGTCCAGTCCTTATGAGAATTCTATGGAATTCTTCAGTGTATTCTTTAATAGTCTTGTTTCCTTGCTTCAAACCTTGTATCCTCTTGAGGAAGTCCAATTCATAGTCTAAAGGAATAAATTGACTTTTTAATTTCTCACCATTTTATCCCATTTGGTAATATTATCTTTTCTTTTTCTTCCTCCTTCCAACTGAATTACTCTCCACCAAATTGAAGGATGTCCCTTCAATTTTTTCTTGGCAAATCTTACTCAGTCTAGGTTTCCAACTTCGTCAAATTCAAAATAATCTTCCATATCATTTATGTAGTTTATCAGTTCTTCTGGATTCAAACTTCCATTTCCATTAAAGGTAGGAACATCAATACTTGGCCTCTTTCCAATCTTTGAAAGGGCTCTCAACAATGGGTCATTTGCCATTGCTGCAATTTCTTTTCTTCTGGATTCAAACTTCCATTAAATGTAGGAACTTCAATACTTGACCTTTTTCCAATCTTTGAAAGGGCTCTCAACAATGGGTCATTTGCCATTGCTGCAATTTTTTCTCTTTGCTTAGTATTTAGGCTAGCATTCTCTGAAGGTTCTTCTTCTTCCTCATCACTCGTTCGTTCCCTTCTCTGTGCAAACCCTCTTCTTATTTCTTCTTGAAGTGTTTCTACTTGCCTTTTCAAAGCTTTGAAATCATCATCATGGACAAACTTGTCCATTCTTCCTCTTATCTCTGCACCTACCATGTTGGGCTCCTTTTTCATACATTTTCTAAAATACCCACACACTCAATCTTGGTGCAAATTGCCTCCTTTTGGCGAATATGCTTGCATACTCAGAATGTTTTAGCTCTGATATCACTTATGTTAGGGCTGCAAAATCCTTCAAAAACTACCTTAAAACCGTTTTAAATCCTCACAAACATTTGGTCAAACAATTGGCAACAATGCTCTAAAATTCAGAAATTTGGATCTGCACATATGCACTCTTATTTGCAATAAAATGAATGATGGATTACATTAAATCAAGAGGGATTGATACTAACATTCATTAAACATGCCATGAAATTACCACAACAAGGTTTCAAGCTAAAACAATGAGAGCTTATGCCAAACAATGCATTCTCCAGCACTTAGAATCCTTTTGTAGCTTCTCAAACTTGCCTCTTTCAATCTGGAATTGATATGGACTGTGGTAGAATAGTCCCAAAGCTGCAATAAAACCTTTAAACAACTTCCTTCATGAATGCCATGCCTTCTTCTTTATGACTTTACTTGTTTTCTTGAAACACTCAACTCAGAAAATGACCTCTTTTTCCAGATTTTTCCCCATTTCCATGAATGTTTCCGCACACATTTTTCTTCTCCAAAAATTCACGACTATTTTTGGGCTGCACTATTAATTCCCTGCAAAAGGCTAAAAATAAAAATATTAAACTCCAACCAATCAAAATCATAACTCCTCGCAACCATTGGTTTGACCATTTTCACCTAAAAAGGCCAAAATCCGAGATTGGCTAACCTTGGCTTCCAATCTTTGAAAGGGCTGTCAACAATGGGTCATTTGCCATTGCTGCAATTTATTTTCTTCTGGATTCAAATTTCCATTAAATGTAGGAACTTCAATACTTGACCTCTTTCCAATTTTTGAAAGGGCTTTCAACAATGGGTCATTTGCCACTGCTACAATTTCTTCTTTTTACTTAGTATTTAGGCTAGCATTCTCTGGAGCTCCTTCTTCTTCTTCATCACTCGTTCGTTCCCTTGTCTGTGCAAACCCTCTTCTTATTTCTTCTCGAAGTGTTTCCACTTACCTTCTCAAAGCTTTGAAATCATCATCATGGAGAAACTTGTCCATTCTTCTTCTATCTCTGCCCCTACCACTTTGGGATCCTCTTTCATGCATTTTCTAAAATACCCACAAACTCAATCCTGGTTCAAATTGCCTCCTTTTTGCAAATATGCCTGCACACTCAAAATCTTTTAGCTCTGATATCACTTATGTAAGGGCTGCAAAACCCTTCAAAAACTACTTTAATACCGTTTTAAGTCCTCACAAACATTTAGTCAAATAATTGGCAACAATGCTCTAAAGTTCAGAAATTTGGATCTGCACATATGCAGACTTATTTGCAATAAAGTGAATGATTGATTACATTAAATCAAGAGGGATTGATAACAACATTCATTAAACATGCCATGAAATTACCAAAACAAGGTTTCAAGCGCAAACAATGAGAGCTTATGCCAAACAATGCATTCTCTAGCACTTAGACTCCTCTTGTAGCTTCTCAAACTTGCCTCTTTCAATCTGGAATTGATATGGACCGTGGTAGAATAGTCCCAAACCTGCAATAAAACCTTTAAACAACTTCATTCATGAATGCCATGCCTTCTTCTTCTTTGACTGTACTTGTTTTCTTCAAAACCTCAACTCAGAAAATGACTTCCTTTTCCAGATTTTTCCCCATTTCCATGAATGTTTCCACACTCATTTTCCTTCTTCTCCAAAAAATTCACGCCTACTTCTGGTTTGCACCATTAATTCCCTCCAAAAGGCTAAAAATAAAAACATCAAACTCCAACCAATCAAAATCATAACTCCCCGCAACCATTGGTTTGACCATTTTCACCTAAGAAGGCCCAAATCCGAGATTGGCTAACCTTGGCTTCCAACCTTTGAAAGGACTCTCAACAATGGGTCATTTGCCGTTGCTGCAATTTCTTTTCTTCTGGATTCAAACATCCATTAAATGTAGGAACTTCAATACTTGACCTCTTTCCAATCTTTGAAAGGGCTCTCAACAATGGGTCATTTGCCATTGCTGCAATTTCTTCTCTTTGCATAGTATTTAGGCTAGCATTCTCTGGAGCTTCTTCTTCTTCCTCATCACTCGTTCGTTCCCTTCTTTGTGCAAACCCTCTTTTTTTTTTTTTTTTGAAGTGTTTCCACTTGCCTTCTGAAAGCTCTGAAATCATCATCATGGACAAACTTGTCTATTCTTCCTCTATCTCAGCTCCTACCACGTTGGGCTCCTCTTTCATGCATTTTCTAAAATACCCACAAGCTCAACCCTGGTGCAAATTGCCTCCTTTTGGCGAATATGCCTGCACACTCAGAATCTTTTAGCTCTGATATCACTTATGTAAGGGCTGCAAAACCTTTCAAAAAACTATCTTAAAACCGTTTTAAATCCTCACAAACATTTAGTCAAACAAATGGCAACAATGATCTAAAATTCAGAAATTCGGATCTGCACATATGCACTTTTATTTGCAATAAAATGAATGATAGATTACATGCAATAGAGAGGGATTGATAGCAATATTCATTAAACATTGCATGAAATTACCACAAGAAGGTTTCAAGCTCAAACAATGAGAGTTTATGCCAAACAATGCATTCTCCAGCACTTAGAATCTTCTTGTAGCTTCTCAAACTTGCCTCTTTCAATCTGGAATTGATATGGACTGTGGTAGAATAGTCCCAAACTTGCAAAACCTTTAAACAACTTCCTTCCTGAATGCCATCCTTTCTTCTTCTATGACTTTACTTGTTTTCTTAAAAAACTCAACTCAGAAAATGACTTCCTTTTTCAGATTTTTCTCCATTTCCATGAATGTTTCCACACTCATTTTCCTTCTTGTCCAAAAATTCACGACTACTTCTGGGCTGCACCATTAATTCCCTCCAAAAAATTAAAAATAAAAACATTAAACTCCAACCAATCAAAATCATAACTCCCCGCAACCATTGGTTTGACCATTTTCACCTAAAAAGGCCAAAATCCGAGATTGGCTAACCTTGGCTTCCAATCTTTGAAAGGGCTGTCAACAATGGGTCATTTGCCATTGTTGCAATTTCTTTTCTTCAGGATTAAAATTTCCATTAAATGTAGGAACTTCAATACTTGATCTCTTTCCAATCTTTGAAAGGGCTCTCAAGAATGGGTCATTTGCCACTGCTGCAATTTCTTTTCTTTGCTTAGTATTTAGGCTAGCATTCTCTGAAGCTTCTTCTTCTTCCTCATCACTCTTCTTCCTCATCACTCATTCGCTCCGTTCTCTGTGCAAACCCTCTTCTTTCTTCTTGCCTTCTCAAAGCTCTGAAATCATTATCATGGACAAACTTGTCCATTCTTCTTCTATCTTTGCCCCTACCACGTTGGGCTCCTCTTTCATACATTTTCTAAAATACCCACAAACTCAATCTTGGTTCAAATTGCCTCCTTTTTGCGAATATGCCTGCACACTCAAAATCTTTTAGCTTTGATATCACTTATGTAAGGGTTGCAAAACCCTTCAAAAACTACCTTAATACCGTTTTAAATCTTCACAAACATTTAGTCAAATAATTGGCAAGAATGCTCTAAAATTCAGAAATTCGTATTTGCACATATGCACTCTTATTTGCAATAAAATGAATGATGGATTACATTAAATCAAGAGGGATTGATAACAACATTCATTAAACATGCCATGAAATTACCAAAACAAGGTTTCAAGTGCAAACAATGAGAGCTTATGCCAAACAATGCATTCTCTAGCACTTAAGATTCCTCTTGTAGCTTCTCAAACTTGCCTCTTTCAATCTGGAATTGATATGGACTGTGGTAGAATAGTCCCAAACCTGCAATAAAACCTTTAAACAAGTTCATTCATGAATGCCACGCCTTCTTCTTCTATGACTTTACTTGTTTTCTTCAAAAACTCAACTCAGAAAATCACTTCCTTTTCCAGATTTTTCTCCATTTCCATGAATGTTTCCACACTCATTTTCCTTCTTCTCCAAAAATTTCGCAACTACTTCTGGTTTGCACCATTGATTCCCTCCAAAAGGCTAAAAATAAAAACATCAAACTCCAACCGATCAAAATCATAACTCCCTGCAACCATTGGTTTGACCATTTTCACCTAAAAAGGCCAAAATCCGAGTTTGGCTAATCATGGCTTCCAATCTTTGAAAGGACTCTCAACAATGGGTCATTTGCCGTTGCTGCAATTTCTTTTCTTCTGGATTCAAACATCCATTAAATGTAGGAACTTCAATACTTGACCTCTTTCCAATCTTTGAAAGGGGTCTCTACAATGGGTCATTTGCCATTGCTGCAATTTTTTCTCTTTGCTTAGTATTTAGGCTAGTATTCTCTGGAGCTTCTTCTTCTTCCTCATCACTCGTTCGTTCCCTTCTTTGTGCAAACCCTCTTTTTTTTTTTTGAAGTGTTTCCAGTTGCCTTCTGAAAGCTCTGAAATCATCATCATGGACAAACTTGTCCATTCTTCCTCTATCTCAGCTCCTACCACGTTGGGCTCCTCTTTCACGCATTTTCTAAAATACCCACAAGCTCAATCCTGGTGCAAATTGCCTCCTTTTGGCGAGTATGCCTGCACACTCAGAATCTTTTAGCTCTGATATCACTTATGTAAGGGCTGCAAAACCTTTCAAAAATCTATCTTAAAACTGTTTAAAATCCTCACAAACATTTAGTCAAACAAATGGCAACAATGCTCTAAAATTCAGAAATTCGGATCTGCACATGCATTTTTATTTGCAATAAAATGAATGATGGATTAGATGCAATCGAGAGGGATTGATAACAATATTCATTAAACATTGCATGAAATTACCACAACAAGGTTTCAAGCTCAAACAATGAGAGTTTATGCCAAACAATGCATTCTCCAGCACTTAGAATCGTCTTGTAGCTTCTCAAACCTGCCTCTTTCAATCTGGAATTGATATAGACTGTGGTAGAATAGTCCCAAACTTGCAATAAAACCTTTAAACAACTTCCTTCCTGAATGCAATGCCTTCTTCTTCTATGACTTTACTTGTTTTCTTCAAAAACTCAACTCAGAAAATGACTTCCTTTTCCAGATTTTTCTCCATTTCCATGAATGTTTCCACACTCATTTTCCTTCTTGTCTAAAAATTCACGACTACTTCTGGGCTGCACCATTAATTCCCTCCAAAAAGTTAAAAATAAAAACATTAAACTCCAACCAATCAAAATCATAACTCCCCGCAACCATTGGTTTGACCATTTTCACCTAAAAAAGCCAAAATCCGAGATTGGCTAACCTTGGCTTCCAATCTTTGAAAGGGCTGTCAACAATGGGTCATTTGCCATTGCTGCAATTTCTTTTCTTCTGGATTCAAACTTCCATTAAATGTAGGAACTTCAATACTTGACCTCTTTCCAATCTTTGAAAGGGCTCTCAAGAATGGGTCATTTGCCACTGCTGCAATTTCTTCTCTTTGCTTAGTATTTAGGCTAACATTCTCTGAAGCTTCTTCTTCTTCCTCATCACTCTTCTTCCTCATCACTCATTCGTTTCGTTCTCTCTGCAAACCCTCTTCTTCTTTCTTCTTGCCTTCTCAAAGCTCTAAAATCATTATCATGGACAAACTTGTCCATTCTTCTTCTATCTCTGCCCCTACCACGTTGGGCTCCTCTTTCATACATTTTCTAAAATACCCACAAACTCAATCCTGGTTCAAATTGCCTCCTTTTGGCGAATATGCCTGCACACTCAAATTTTTTTAGCTCTGATATCACTTATGTAAGGGCTGCAAAACTCTTCAAAAACTACCTTACTACCGTTTTAAATCCTCACAAACATTTAGTCAAATAATTGGCAACAATGCTCTAAAATTCAGAAATTCGGATCTGCACATATGCACTCTTATTTGCAATAAAATGAATGATGGATTACATTAAATCAAGAGGGATTGATAACAACATTAATTAAACATGCCATGAAATTACCACAAGGTTTCAAGCTCAAACAATGAGAGCTTATGCCAAACAATGCATTCTCTAGCACTTAGACTCCTCTTGTAGCTTCTCAAACTTGCCTCTTTCAATTTGGAATTGATATGGACTGTGGTAGAATAGTCCCAAAGCTACAATAAAACCCTTAAACAACTTCCTTCATGAATGCAATGCCTTCTTCTTTTTCTATGACTTTACTTGTTTTCTTCAAAAACGCAACTCAGAAAATGACTTCCTTTTCCAGATTTTTCCCCATTTCCATGAATGTTTCCACACTCGTTTTCCTTTTTCTCCAAAAATTCAGGACTACTTCTGGGTTGCACCATTAATTCCCTCGAAAAGGCTAAAAATAAAAACATTAAACTCCAACCAATGAAAATCATAACTCCCCGCAACCATTAGTTTGACCATTTTCTCCTAAAAATGCCAAAATCCGAGATTGGCTAACCTTGGCTTCCATTTTCCCCAGTCCCTACTTTTTAGGGATTTTTAAAATGCCTTTCAAAACATTATTTTATTCAATTTCCAACAGCTTATGAATTCATTTTCAAGAGTTTAAAAATTGGAAAATCAAAATTGCATTGTTACCTTGCTTTTTCACCTTGTCAATGCTTTTCATGTTTTTTGATCACTTCACACAAGGATAAATAAAATTAATCATTCCAACATTATTTTCCACCAAATAATCTATCTCAAAATCAAAATTTCAAAATTTGAAAACTGAAACAAAATTTTAACCTTCAAACCAATAGAGGATTGCACATAGCTATGGATGCTCTTGTATCAGACACCCACGGTAGAAATAAATGTTTCATGAGTGTGACTCATAAACATTTGTAGATTCCATGCTTAAATTGAATCCATCTTCCCATCTTGTCCACTTTAACATTCTTTCTCACATATGCATACAATTTGATATCTCTTCCATCCTTCATTCTTCCTCTTTTTCTCCCTCTTTTCACATAATTCATCTCCCACCAATCTACACTGTGAAACTTTGGAAATCCATAAACACTAGCTTCTTCACCATCAAGAAAGTAATTAAATCCATGCGCTACCTCTTTTTTTGTTATTGCTGCAACCACTTGTTCATCATCACCCTTGGTTACAACATTATGTTCTTCCTCCTTCATGCCTTCTAGAAGACAATTTTTCAGTTGCAATCACTTGATCCTCTGCATTCTTATCAATGCTAGTGACACAATCAAAAGATTTATCCTCTTCAACCTGCAACAAACTATCATTCTTACCAATCTCTTTATCGAATAAATCAACAAATGATGTAAAGGGAAGTTCACCAAACAAATCAACTTTCTCCTTCTTGTAACTTTTCTTACTTTCAACCATTGTGCCTTCTTTTATTAATGCATTTTTTGCTGCAACGTATTCTTTTACATCAATCTTATCATGCTCAAGTAAATCAGACTCAACTACATTCTCACAAAAATAAGATTTTACCTCCTTTTTTCCATTGGAATCCGCACATTATCTTTCTTGTGTGCAATCCACACTGCTGCAACTTGCATCAACAAATCAAAATCTGCATTTTCATCCTCTTTTATTAACTGTTTAACTCCATTAACCAAACAATTTCCACTTTTATTACATACCTTTCCTTCTTCCTTACTCAAGGGCTTCAACTTGTGTTTGATTCCATCCTTTATCAAGGAGTATGTATTGGCATACCCATCATGCGTCACACACCTGTCAAACTGCCAAGGCCTTTCCAATGACAAGTGATAAACATCTATAGACATTATATCACTTAAAACTTCATCATGATAATCACCTATTTTGAATTTCACCAAACATTGTTTGCTAATCAAAACCTTCTTTTCATCTTGCAACCAAACAATCCTATATGAATGCGGGTGCCTTCGTCTTTCCAACTTTAATTTATTTACCATTTCTTTAGAAGCTAAATTATCTGTGCTTCCACCATCAATAATAATGTTACAAATTTTACCTTGCCACTTACATTTGGTTTTGAACAAGCTCTTCCTTTGATCTGTTTCTTTTCCTTCGTTCATTAGGACTCTTTTTGAAACAAGTGCTTCTCCATCCTCTGCCTCTTCCAAGTGTGAAGCCTTAGCATCTTCTCCATTTATGTTTGCTGCTCTATTATGATTTTCAGTGCTTCTTGGTCTTTCCTCTTCATGAGGACAATCATAAGCCCTATGACCTTCTTCTTCATATCTAGAACAAGTTATTTTGTAATTTCCTCTTTCAAAGCCGCTACGCGATCTTCCTCTTCTTCTAAAATTTTGATCACGGGACTTGTTTGAGCTTTCACACTTTTCATCCTTGCTGTCCTTATTGTCTCTAATCTGCTGTTCATCCTCCCTTTTTGGCACATAAGCTTTATCTTTTCACTTGTGTTTATTTTCAAACCTTTTGTTCATCCTTTCTTCTATCTTCAATGCTATTTGATAAGCATCTTTCATTGTCACAACTCCAATTAGTGTCATCTCTTCTTGAATGTTTTGTATCAACCTATTTATGTATCTTGCAACTTTTTCCTTAGTCACCTTCGAATGTCCAGTCCTTGTGAGAATTTTATGGAATTATTCTCATATGGAATTCTTCAATGTATTCTTTAATAGTCTTGTTTCCTTGCTTCAAGCCTTGCATCCTCTTGAGCAAGTCCAATACATAGTCTAAAGGAATAAATTGTCTTTTTAATTTTTCCACCATTTTATCCCATTTGGTAATATTATTTTTTCATTTTTTTCCTCTTTCCAATTGAATTTCTCTCCACCAAATTGAAGCATGTCCCTTCAATTTTTTTTTAGCAAATCTTACTTTGTGTGGGTCTCCAACTTTTTCAAATTGAAAATAATCTTCCATATCATTTAACCAGTCTTTCTGGATTCAAACTTCCATTAAAGGTAGGAACATCAATACTTGGCCTCTTTCCAATCTTTGAAATGGCTCTCAACAATGGGTCATTTGGCATTGCTTGATTTTTTGTCTTTGTTTGTTCCCTTCTTTGTGCAAACCCTCTTCTTATTTTTTCTTGAAGTGTTTCCACTTGCCTTCTCAAAGCTTTGAAATCATCATGGACAAAGTTGTCCATTCTTCCTCTATTTTTGTCCCTAGCACGTTGGGCTCCTCTTCCATACATTTTCTGAAATGCCCACAAACTCAATCTTGGTGCAAATTGCCTCTTTTCAGTGAATAAGCTCAATCTTGGTGCAAATTGCCTCTTTTCAGTGAATATGCTTGCACACTCATAATCTTCTAGCTTTGATACTACTGATGTAAGGGCTGCAATACCCTTCAAAACCTACTTTAAAACCCTTTTAAATCCTCACAAACATTTAATCAAACAATTGACAACAATGCTCTAAAATCCAGAAATTCGGATTTGCACATCTGCACTTTTATTTGCAATTAAAGAAATGATGGATTACATCAATAACATAGTCAAGGGGGACTAATAACAATAGCTAAAAATCAAATACATTAATTAAACATGCCATGAAATTACAACAAGGAGGTTTCAAGCTGAAACAATTAGAGCTTATGCCAAACAATGCATTCTCCAACACCTAGAATCCTCCTCTAGCTTCTCAAACTTGCCTCTTTCAATCTGGAATTGATATGAACTGAGGTAGAATCCCAAACCTTAAATAAAACCTTCAACCAACTTCCTCCATGAATGCCACACCTTTTTCTATGACTTTACTTGTTTTCTTCAAAAATTCAATTCTTCAGCAAAATGACCTCCTTTTCCAAATTTTCTGCCATTTCCATGAATGTTTCCACATTCATTTTCCTTCTTCTCCAACTTCTCCAAAAACTCATGACTACTTTTGGGCTGCACCATTAATTCTTTGCAAAAAGCTTAAAATAAAAACATTTTAAATTCCAACCAATCAAAATCATAACTCCCCGCAACCTTTGACCATTTTCACCCAAAAAAGGCCGAAATCCAAGATTGGCTAACCTTGTTGTACACTTTCCCCACTCCCTACTTTTTAGGGATTTTTGAAATGCTTTCTAAAACATTATTTTATTCAATTTTCAATGCATTATGAATTTGTTTTCGAGAGTTGAAAAATTGAAAAATCAAAATTGCATTATTACCCTGCTTTTTCACCTTGTCAATGCTTTTCATGCTTTTTGATCACTTCACACAAGGATAAATAAAATTAAACATTCCAACATTATTTTTCACCAAATAATTGATCTGAATTTTAATTGAAACAAAATTTTAACCTTCAAACCAATACTAGATTGCATGTAGCCATGTAGCCATGGATGCTCCTGCATTACAAAAGGAGGAGAATACACCATTATCCCCAATTATAATAGTTGACTTTCAATAGAAAAACATTTAGACATATGTATAATGATCTGGAAAGGTTGAAAATAGTATGACACAAGACTATACATACAAATGTTATACTGGACATTAACATCGATGACATAAACATGGTAGATAAACCAAAAGCGGAGAGTTGAAAGAAAGGATTGGGATGAGCTCTAGGATGGCTTCATCCACACATTTTCCTTCTATAGCCCGAATAACATCCATATCACACTCCTTAGGATGAAACAAATAATATTTAAACCTATTGAGGAAGATGAAACATAAACACATCAACAAAGACCTCCACCACCTAAAACAAAAGGGATATGGATACTAATAGAGTGAATGGACAAAGAAACTAAATACATTGGAAGGAGTTGCTATAAAACACAATAGGAAGAGAATGGCAACTGACCTAACTTGGAGATAGAAATAGCAACAAAACCAAAAGAGAAGTGCTACAATCAACCCGTGAAAATCGTTGAAAAAAACATAGCCACATTATGTGATCCAAAATTAGCTAAAATAGGAAATTACTGGGATGAAAGTGTTAGAAACCAAGATCACTTGCATGCAATCACCTGTCACATGCAAAAGACATGCAAAACCAAAGAAGATGTTCTGTAAACCTCAAAGTAAAAATGCATTATTGAGAATCAATTATTACAAATAGATCAATCCTTATGAAGGAGATCAAGAAACCCTAAAAGGGAAACCTTAAATGAAACTCTAGTGTGCACACTTAATAATTAATCAATTATTAATGTGCCTAAGTTTAGCTTAAGCAACTAAAGGAATAAGTGACTTAATTAATTAACCAGTATGATATGATTAATTAAGTATAATAACTTATTACTCTAACACCCCCCTTCAAGATGAACTTAGGAAGAAGCTAAAGCACTAGAAGAAGATGCATGCAAGCAAGGATGGGTCCCGACAATAAAGCCCTGATCAGGTACCCATTTACAAATGCAAGAAAGAAGTAGAGAAGGAAAACCCAGTGGGATAAACCCCCTACAATGAGATGACATGCTACAAAGAAGCACTGGAAGAGCACTGTAGAGTAACACTGGAATCACAATCTGCCAAGCAAAAAAAGATATTTATGTCTACAAGAAATCATATCAGAATCATAATGATGCAACAACAAACCCGATGGCACGAAACTCTCGAAAACTCCAAACGGAAACAACCTTGGAATCTATGAAACAATAGTCGATTATTGAATGATGTATTATTGAAAACGAAGTGCAAAGATGCAAGTTGCACCCTCCCAACTGCGAAAACATCCAAGTAATCTCCAAACAACCCATCAGACCAAATCTGGCCTAAGTGATCAACCTGGGACAAATACAGAAAAAGTGCATGGACAGCAACATAGAGCTCCTCAATACCTTTCCAACGCTGCAAAGATAGCAAAAATCGGAGATCGTGGCAAAAAGTTATGAACTTAGAAGCATAAAATAAACATCTAACTTGAAACAACAATAAATGCAGTAAAAAAGAAAAATACTATAAAATAAACTGCACCACAAGAAAGTTTTCGGAACAAGCTTTCTGGCGATATCTCGTTTGCCTAATTTCAATACCGTATGTCCAAGTTATGCCAAAAACAAAAAAACTACTCCTTGAAGGCAAATCAAGGTTGGGAAGGGGCAAAGAGGCCGTATGGCCGATGAAGTCATGTTGATGTCAGCACTTTATTGCAAAATATTTGACGGCCATCTGGCCGTCGTCGCAAAAATTCGGCCCTCTACAAAAAAAGTTTCGGCCATTAGTCGCCATATGACCATAGGCGAGGCTGGAGATGGTCAGGCGCAGAGCTCCCGGTCCCCCATAGATTCGGCGGCCGAGGAATTGAAGCTCTCAAGGGTTGGTGGAGGCACCCGGTTCTCCACAGAACCCCGAGCTCGATGGAAGGGGCTATAGACAACCAAAAGTAAAAACCTTTTTGGGATATGCAGGTTATCACCGCAAGTTCATAAAAGTCTAATGCAACAATCTTGACACCACTAGAACTTATGAAGAATAAATCTTGGAAAAACAATTAAATGGACTGATCAATGCAAAACCTATTTTTACACTATGAAACAAAAAATTGCAAAAGCACCAATCCTAATTTTGTAGGATTCGACAACCCTTTAATATAGTTTGGAAAACTATGTTTTTCAATTGAGTTTCACAAACTTTGATTTTTTGTTGATTTTCAATTCAATTGGGAAAACTTTGATTTTTATTGATTTTCAATTGAGTTTGCTGAACTTTGATATGTTTCAATTGAGTTTGCTGAACTTTGATTTTCGATTAAATTTCAATTGAGTTTGATGAACTTTGATTTTTAATTGAATTTGGCGTATGTTGACTTGTTATTGATTTTCAATCAAGTTTAGCAAACTTTAATTTTAAATTGAGTTTCATGAAGTTGGATTTTCCGTTGATTTTTAATTTAGTTTGATGAAGATTAATTTTTAGTTGAGTTTCATTTTAGTTTGGTGAACTTTTATTTTTAATTGAGTTTGGCAAATTTTAATTTTCCATTGATTTTTTATTGAGTTTGGCATACTTTGATTTTTAAATAAGTTTGGCAAACATTGATTTTCATTTGAGTTTTGTGAACTTTGATTTTCCATTGATTTTCAATTGAGATTTGTGAACTTTGATTTTCCATTGATTTTCAATTGAGTTTGAATTGAATTTAACGAACTTTTATTTTCAATTGTTTAGTGAATTTTGATTTTTAATTGAGCTTGTCAAGCTTTGATCTTAAATAGAGTTTTAATTGAGTTGTGTGAATTTTGATGTTTCATTGATATTCATTTGATTTTAGCTAAATTTGGCTTTTAATTGACATTTGTGAACTTTTATTTTAAACTGAATTTTAGTTATAAGTTAAATAGACTTTTGAGTTTCAATTGATTTTCAATTGAGTTTGGTGAAGTTTGATTTTCAGTTGATTTTGACAAACTTTGGTTTTCAATTGAGTTTGGTGAACTTTAATTTTCAATTGAGGTTTTTGAACTTTGATTTTAGATTGATTTTTAATCGAGTATAATAAACATTAATTTTCAATTGAGTTTTGCAAACATTGATTTTCATATGAGTTTCAATTGAGTTTGACAATCTTTGATTTTTAGTTGAGATTCAATAGAGTTTGAAGAACTTTGATTCTCCATTGATTTTCAATTTAGTTTAAATGGAGTTTGATAAACTTTGTTTTTAATTGGTATTCAATAGAGTTTGTGGAACTTTGATTCTCCATTGATTTTCAATTGAGTTTGACAATTATTGATTTTTAATTGATTTTGGGGTAAAAGCACAAAGCTGTGTCACACTTTATAAAGGAAACATTGAATCACTAAATTGGCTTCAAAGTGGTGCTACATATGCATTTGTCTAACAATTTTAGTTGGAAAAGTTGTGGACATATATAACTTATCTAGAATGAATCTTACTAGATCATATGTTTGACCAAAATTGATTTTTAGTTAGAAATACTTAAATTCAGTTGTGTTGATAAGTTGGCCAAAAGTGTGACACATCTTTGTACTTTTACCCTTTGACAACCTTTGACAAAGTTTGATTTATAATTTTGGCAAATTTTGATTTTCAATTCAGTTTGAATTGATTTTGATGAACTTTAATTTTCAATTGGTTTTAATAGAGTTTGGGGAACGTTGAGTTTTAATTGAGTTTAATGAACTAAGTTTCCATTTATTTTAATTGAGTTTGAATTTTTATGATTTCAATTGAGTTTGGTGAACTTTAATTTTCAATTGAGTTTTTCACAAACGTTGATTTTCAATTGAGTTTGTCAAACTTTGATTTTCAATTCAATTTCAATTGAGTTTGGCGAACTTCGATTTTCAATTGAGTATGGGGAACATTGATTTTTAGTTGAGTTTCAATTGAATTTGGCAAAATTTGTTTTATCATTGAATTTCCTTTGATTTTTATTTTAGTGAATTTTTATTTTGAATTGAGTTTGGTGGACTTTAATTTTCAATTAACTTTCAATTGATTTTGACACTTTGATTTTTAATTAAGTTTAGTGAATGTTGATTTTCCATTGAGTTTGGCGAACTCTTATTTTCGATTGAGTTTGGTCAATGTTGATTTTCAATTGAGATTGAGAAAATTTGATATTAATTGAGTTTGTTGAACTTTGATTTTCCATTAATTTTAATTGAACTTTGATTTTACATTGATTTAAATTGAGTTTGGGGAACTTTGATTTTAAATTGTGTTTTAATTGAATTTAGCAAACTTTAATTTTCAATTGAGTTTGGCGAACTTCGATTTTTAATTGAGTTTGCCAAACTTTGATTTTCAATTGACTTTCAATTAAGTTTATCAAACTCTGATTTTCAATTGATTTTGGCAAACTTTATTTTTCAATTTAATTTCACAATCTTTAGTTTTTATTGATTTTTAATTGAGTTTGATGAATTTTGATTTTCAATTGTGTTTCGTGAATTTAATTTATAAATGACTTTTTTCAATTTAATTTCACAATCTTTAGTTTTTATTGATTTTCAATTGAGTTTGATGGATTTTGATTTTAAATTGAGTTTGGTGAATTTGATTTTTAATTGACTTTGACAAATTTGATTTTTAAGTGAGTTTCAATAGAGTTTGGTGTACTTTGATGTTGAACTAAGTTTTACTTGAGTTTGGAAAACTTTGATTTTCCATTATTCTCAATTAAGTTTATTCAACTTTCATTTTCAATTAAAGTTTGATAATTTTATTTTCCATTGATTTTCAATTGATGTTGGCAAAATTTGATTTTCAATTGAGTTTGGCAAAATTTGATTTTCAATTGAGCAATTGAGTTTGACAAACTTTATTCTTTATTGTTTAATTGCTTTTAAATTTACATTTGGAAAACTTTGTTTTTCAATTGAGTTCAACAAACTTGGACTTTTAATTGAGGCTCAATTGAATTTGTTGAACTTTGATTTTTCATTGATTTTCTATTAAGTTGGTTGAACTTTGATTTTTCATTGATTTTCTATTAAGTTGGTTGAACTATGATTCTAAACAGAATTTGAGTTGAGTTTGACAAAGTTTTATTTTCAAGTTAGTTATAATTGGTTTTTTTCAAATTTTGATTTTTTTAATAATTTTCAATTAAGTTTGGTGAACTTTGATTTGAGTTTGGTGTACATTAATTTTTCATTGATTTTCAAATGAGTTTTGTAGACTTTGACGTTTAATTGAGTTCCAATTGAGCTTGGTGAAGGTTTTATTTACAATTGAGGAAAACCAAGGAAATAAACTAAAATTAGAGAAGAATAATCGATTAAAATACAAAAAAGATAAATCCACAAAGATAACAAGGCAAGGCGCTGATAATGAGGAGGAAGAGCAAGAAGACGACTTCTTCCCAAACAAAGACCAACATGATAAAATAGTTGAAAAAAAATCATGAGAACAATAAGAAGAGAAACAACAAAGCCTCTTTTGGAAGAAGAGGTGGGAGCACTAAAACAACTTATTCAACTCACACCAAAAATCAATCTAATAGAAAAACTAAAATAATTTTAAAAATATTGGAACAAACATCACAACTAGAAACCACATACAAGGAAGATGATCCAAAAAGAAGAGAACTTGGAAAACTAGGCCATTGATGATTATAGCCCACATCTACCGTAAAAGACTTAAACAAGCAAGGGTGGACCTCGAAGCAAATGTCAATATGAATTGAAATAGGTTTAGGGAACAACTGGGTAGGCCTAAACTAGAAGAACCCCTTGTAATAGAAGTTTAGATGATGGGTCAGCTATGGAAACAATGGGTACAAGGAAGAAAGTTTAAGTTAACATAATGGGATTAACACAAATAGTAGACTTTGTTGTAGTAGCAATGAAAGAGCCATTTGACTTATTCAATGCACTATTAGGTCTTCACTGGTTTGCCAATGCTAATGGGATAGTAGACTCTAAAGGAAAAGACAAGGAGTTTGTATCTAGTGAAAGTTCTAATGAAGGTTTCCATTTTGAAGAAGCACATTTCATGAGATAGTTGAAGAAGGGTTTAGGTAAATATTCCCAAACAAAGACCAACATGATAAAATAATTGAAAAAAAATCATGAGAACAATAAGAAGAGAAACAACAAAACCTCTTTTGGAAGAAGAGGTGGTAGCACTAAAACAACTTATTCAACTCACACCAAAAAACAATCTAATAGAAAAACTAAAATAATTTTAAAAATATTGGAACAAACATCACAACTAGAAACCACATACAAGGAAGATGAGCCAAAAAGAAGAGAACTTGGAAAACTAGGCCATTGATGATTATAGCCCACATCTACCATAAAAGACTTAAACAAGCAAGGGTGGACCTCGAAGCAAATGCCAATATGAATCGAAATAGGTTTAGGGAACAACTGGGTAGGCCTAGACTAGAAGAACCCCTTGTAATAGAAGTTTAGATGATGGGTCAGCTATGGAAACAATGGGTACAAGGAAGAAAGTTTAAGTTAACATAATGGGATTAACACAAATAGTAGACTTTGTTGGTAGCAATGAAAGAGCCATTTGACTTATTCAATGCACTATTAGGTCTTCACTGGTTTGCCAATGCTAATGGGATAGTAGACTCTAAAGGAAAAGACAAGGAGTTTGTATCTAGTGAAAGTTCTAATGAAGTTTTCCATTTTGAAGAAGCACATTTCATGAGGAAGTTGAAGAAGGGTTCAGGTAAATACAAATGCAAGTTGCCTTTCAAATGCTTCAACTGTGGTAAGGTAGGGCATTTTGCAGCCAAATGTCCATATGCAAAGAGTGATGAGGACAACAACAATGAAAGGAAGCCCAAGTTCAACAAGAAGAAGTATAAAAGAAAAGAGAAGAAGTTTCAAAAATTCAAAAAGAGTCTCTATTCAAAGGATGAAAGTTGTTCATCCAATAACAGTGATGCAGTGCCTTTAGATGAAGAAATCTTATTCATGGCTAAAGAAGAAGTCATCGTTGAAAAGGAACAACATGAAGATCATATTGATGAAGAAGAAGGGGAAGTGGATCTTGAAGAGGAACTAATAAGTGGTCTAAGTGAAATCAAGAGACTTAGAAAGAAAATCAGAACTTAAAGTTGCTGCTACAAGAAGAGAATGAGACAAAAAACAAGACATCAGTTGAAGAGGCAAAGGAAATAGAAGAAGAAATCAAAAATCAGCTTAATAAAAAAAAATGAAAATTGTGAAAAATTTGAGGTTGAAATAGTTTCACTTAGAAGATTGGACAAATCTTTGACATAGTTGAATCATGAGAAGATAAATAAAAGAAAATCTGTCATTGGACAAGATCATTGGCTCACAAAAATCTTCTATTGATAAAGGTAGAGTTGGTTTTGAAGAAGGTCAAAGTTCTCAACCTACAAAAGCAGAACAACAAAAGGCCAACATTGATAGTACAAAGGATTCACCATGAAAAATCAGAAATAGTAAGTACTTACGCCCAAGTTTAACAATTCTTTCTCTTACGGTTATTGTTTCTCTTACAATTGTTTTGGGCATAAGGCAACCAATTGTAGAGTGTTTGCAAGAAATGATTTCAGACTTATGAGCAGGAAATCTTTTGCTCCCTTGATGATTTACAATGTTATATGTTATAAGTGCAATAACTTTGGTCACATTGCAAAAGTTTGTAGAAGTGGTATGGCAGATTTCTCTAAGCAGGACAAGAAGGTTGTGAAAGAGGACAAAGATAAAGAGATTGCTAAGGTTTGGAAAAAAAGAGAGAAAGAAGCTTCAGTAGAGTCTATGATTGTGCAAACAACCTTTCATGCACAAAATGAGAGAGACAAATGGTATATAAGAACAAGATATTTATCAAAAGAATGAGAATACACCATAATCCCCAAATATAATAGTGGAATTTCACTGCAAGAACATTTAGATATATGCATAATGGCATGGAAGGGTTGAAATGAGTATGACACAAGACTATACATACAATTGTTGTATTGGGCATTAACATTGATGACACAAACATGGTACATAGACCAAAAGCAGAGTTGAATGAAGGGATTGGGATGAGCTCCAAGATGACTTCATCCACCCATTTTCCTTCTATAGCCCGAATAACATTCATATCACACTCCTCAGGATGAAACAAATAATATTTAAATCTATTGAGGAAGATAAAACATAAACACATCAAAAACACCTCCACCACCTAAAGCATAAGGTATATTGAAACTAATAGAGTGGATGGACAAAGAAACTAAATGCATTGGAAGGTGATGCTATAAAACACAACAGGAAGAGAATGACAACCAACCTAACTTGGAGATAGAAGTACATCAAGGGGAAAAGGAGACAAAAATAACAACAAAGCCAAAAGAGAAGTGCTACAATCAACCCCTGAAACTCTAGGAAGAAAAGATAGCCGCATCAAGTTATCCAAAATTTGCTAAAATAGGAGATTATTGGGATGAAAGAGTAGTAGAGCTCTTATCAGAATTTGATCTTTTCCCATGAACATTCATTGATTTGAAAGGTATAAAAGAAGCCGAGGTAAAAAAAATCCAATTGAGAGAAGGCGCTAAACCTCAAAGAAAGAGACCTTATAGACTCAATCATACTATGAAGTTAAAGGTCAAAACAAAATGGACAAGATGATAGCAATAGGGATAATTAAACTAGTAGAGGATGCTACATCGATAAGTCCAATAGTCGTACGAAAAAAGAAGATAGGAGAAGTAAGAATCTATGCCAACTTTAGGAAACTAGATATAGCGTTCAACAAGATTGTTTTCTCACTCCTTTTATAGAAGAATTTTTGGAATTAGTAGCAAAAATAGAAAATATATTCATTTACAAATGAATTTATTGATGGATATCATGAAGTAAAAATTAGGTTGGAAGACCAACTAAAGACCAACTTTGCAATTGAATAGGGCTCGTTCATTTACACAATAATGCCTTTTGGTCTTCAAAAAGCTCTAGTAGTTTCTAGCAGAATAATGGTGAATGCTTTTAAGGATTTCATTCATGAATTCTTGGAAGTATATTTGGATGATTGGACAATGTCTAGAACGGTGAAGGACCATATCTAAACTCTCATAATGATGTTGAACTGATGAAAAACCTTAAGGTCTCTAAATTTGAAAAAGAATTATGTTCGTGGTACCTTTTGGTACCTTACTAGGACATATTATATGTAAAGGACTAATGGCAGTCTAATTAAGGGTAACATTAATGACATTACCACCTCCTAAGACATAATGAGAAGTAAAAAACTTCTTGGGATATGTAGGTTATCACCGTAAGTTCATAAGAGGTTATGCAACAATCATGACACCGCTAGAACTTTTGAAAAAAAAATCTTGGGAAAACAATTAAATGGATTGACCAATGCCAAACCTATTTTTACACTTTGAAACAAAAAATTGTAAGAGCATCAATCCTAATGTTTTTGGATTGGATAATACCCTTTCATGTTCATGTGAATGCATTTGAAATTGTTATAGGGATATGAGCACAACCAAAAGGGAATGAAGATCACCCTATGGCAAAATTGCCAGTAGGAAGTTATTTAAAGTAGAGAAAAACTACACAACTACAAAAAGAGAAGTCCTAGCAATGGTGTATGCTTTGCATAAGTTCAGGTACTATTTATTATCAACACCATTTAATTTCTTCAGTGATTATGAACCATTAAAGTACCTACTAAATTGATCAATCATTTAGGTTAGGGTAGAATATGTTGATGTCTACTCTTGTTTTAGGAGTTTCATTTTAAAATGAACCATAAAAATCAATCATTCAAGGTAGAATATGTAGATGTCTACTCTTGTTTTAGGAGTTTGATTTTAAAATGAACCATTAAAGTATCTACTAAATTGATCAATCATTCAGGGTAGAATATGCAGATGTCTACTCTCGTTTTAGGAGTTTGATTTTAAAATATACTCTTAAAGTACCTACTAAATTGATCAATCATTCAGGGTAGAATATGCAGATGTCTACTCTTGTTTTAGGAGTTTGATTTTAAAATATACTCTTGTTTTAAGAGTTTGATTTGAAAATATTGGTTAGGGAAGAGCTAACCAAGGACCATATTATTTATCCAGGATAAAGGGAAGAACCTAACAATTAGACAACCAAACTCTCTTGCGGAAGGCTTTACCATACACATTAATAGAAGGGGAATCACATATTTTAGGCAAAGATGACATTGTGAGAAGACTCATATATGAGCATGAAAGAGAAGGCATACTAATAGATGCAAATGGGGGGATATCAGGAGTACATGATTCTAGGGAGGCAACTATAAAGAAACTAAAATTAGTAGGATTATGGTGGCCTACTTTATAGAAAGATGCTAAACAACCTGTAAAACAATGTGACATATGCCAATGAACATGTAGGCCCAGCAGAATCACATATTTTAGGCAAAGATGACATTGTGAGAAGACTCATATATGAGCATGAAAGAGAAGGCATACTAATAGATGCACATGGGGGGATATCAGGAGTACATGATTCCAGGGAGGCAACTATAAAGAAACTAAAATTAGTAGGATTATGGTGGCCTACTTTATAGAAAGATGCTAAACAACATGTAAAACAATGTGACATATGCCAACGAACATGTAGGCCCACCGCTAGGGATGAAATGCCCCTGAAACCATTATTAGCATAGTTTAAATGATTATTGATTTTGAGGTACTTTTCTTGAAAATATCAAAACCATCTTTTTGATCAAGAACTTTGGTAGAAGCATTTTACCAAAGCGAGTAACAAGATATTCAAAATCAACTTTCAAGCTAGAACCCCCATTGTAAGGTAATTTCTAAGAAGCCTTTAAATATGGAATTCCATGTGAGAATTATGATTTGTAGCCTAGGAGGTATTTATTGTGGTATTTTCTATACCAAACCATATTGAAAAATAATTTAAAGATGACAAAATAGGAGGCGATGACAAAATAGGAGGCAACAACTTGTGGGAGGCTTGTAAAATATATTACACTACATCAAACAATTTATAAGAATAGTTTCAAAGAGAAATATGAGTGTTTAGTCATATTCAAGGGTTATAACAATAATTTTATTAGGGATAATTCCTATGGGAATGTTTTACGAGAAATAACATATTCAAAATTAACATGTGAACAAGAAGTCACTATTGAAAGTTTTAAACTCAACTAAGTAAAATAATCAACATCAACATTATAAGGAATCAATATGAAATTCATCTTGAAAATTAGGAGTTATTAGGGATAATTCCTATGGGAATGTTTTACGAGAAATAATATATTCAAAATTAACATGTGAACATGAAGTCACTATGGAAAGTTTTAAACTCAACTAAGTAAAATAATCAACATCAACATTATAAGGAATCAATATGAAATTCATCTTGAAAATTAGGAGGGAGAATACTTGGAAACATTTTTCTATTGATTCTTTGTAGAGTTTCAAGGCAAACTTTGATTTTCCATTGATTATCAATTTAAGTTTGGTGAAATTTGAGTTTGGCCAACTTTGATTTTCAATTGAGTTTGGCCAACTTTGATTTTCAATTGAGTTTGGCAAACTTTGATTTTCAAATGAGTTTGGTGAATTTTCGTTTTTAATTGAGTTTCAATAGAGTTTGGCAAACTTTGATTTTCAAATGAGTTTTGTGAATTTTTTTTTTTTTAATTGAGTTTCAATAGAGTTTGGCAAACTTTGATTCTCCATCGATTTTTGATTTAATTTGACAAACTTCAGTTTTTAATTAAGCTTGGTAAACCTTTATTGTTTATTGATTTTCAATTGAGTTTGACAAATTTTTATTTTCAATGGACTTTGCCGAACTTTGATTTTTCGATTGAGTTTGCTAACTTTGAACTTCAATCGAGTTCAATAAAATTCTATTTTTAATTGATTTTTAACTAAGATTTGCAAAATTTGATTTGTCATTGATTTTTTGTCGAGTTTAGGAATTTGTGATTTTAGAGTGAGTTTCAATTGAGTTTAGTAAAATTCGATTTTTATTTGAGTTTTAATTGAGTTTGGTGGTATTTGATTTTTATTTGAGTTTGGCGGACATTGAGCTTCAATTGAGTTTAGTGAACATTGACTTTGAATTGAGTTTGGTGAATTTTGATTTTCAATTGAATTTGACGAACTTTAATTTCCAATTGAGTTTGATGAGCTTTGATTTTCAATTGAGTTTTGTAAGGTTTGATTTTCAATTGAGTTTTGTAAACTTTGATTTTCCATTGAGTTTCATTTGAGTTTGGTGAATGCTAATTTTGAATGGTTGAAGAAACTTGATTTTTCATTGATTTTTAATTAAATTTGGCAAACTTAGATTTTCAATCAAGTTTGATGAACCTTGATTTTCCATTGGTTTTCAATTGTCATATGCAAACATTCATTTGAACCAAGTTTCAATTGAGTTTGGAGAAGATTGACTTTTAATTGATTTTCAATTGTGTTTGGCAAACTTTGATTTTCAAGTGAGTTTCAATTTAGTTTTGCAAACTTTGATTTTCAAGCTAGTACAAATCATTGTGTAAATTACCATCTAACACTATATGAGACTATGTTGATCTTTATTTCATGTTCTTGTGATAGACATTGTTGCTTTCAATAATTGCTTACTTTATGTATGTTGAGTGGTGTGTTTTGAATATGTAATTTCTATTTTGATCTTTATTTCATGTTCTTGTGATAGACATTGTTGCATTCAATAATTGCTTACTTTGTCTATTTGAGTGGTGTGTTTTGAATATGTAATTTATACTTGGCTAGATTAGCTATAATCAATTATTTAAATTTGTTTGTTTAACACAAATGATATTAATGCGTAGTTGAGTTTATGGTGTTCTATTAACATGTTAAATATTGGGAGGTGGAACTAAGTTTGTTGTGTGAAGTGGATATTTTAATTTTCAATTGAGTTTCATTTGAGTTTGCTAAACTCTATTTTTTGGAGTTTTAATTGAGATTGGCTAATTTTGATTTTGCATTGATTTATAATTGAGTTTGGTGAATCCTAATTTTTTAGGATTTGACAACCCTTTAATATAGTTTGGAAAACTATGTTTTTCAATTGAGTTTCACAAACTTTGATTTTCTGTTGATTTTCAATTCAATTGGGAAAACTTTGATTTTTAATTGAGTCTGACAAACTTTGATTTTTCATTGATTTTCAATTGAGTTTGCTGAACTTTGATATGTTTCAATTGAGTTTGCTGAACTTTGATTTTCGATTAAATTTCAATTGAGTTTGATGAACTTTGATTTTTAATTGAATTTGGCGTATGTTGTCTTGTTATTGATTTTCAATCAAGTTTAGCAAACTTTAATTTTTAAATTAAGTTTCATGAAGTTGGATTTTCCATTGATTTTTAATTTAGTTTGATGAAGATTAATTTTTAGTTGAGTTTCATTTTAGTTTGGTGAACTTTTATTTTTAATTGAGTTTGGCAAATATTAATTTTCCATTGATTTTTTATTGAGTTTGGCATACTTTCATTTTCAAATAAGTTTGGCAAACATTGATTTTCATTTGAGTTTTGTGAACTTTGATTTTCAATTGAGATTTGTGAACTTTGATTTTCCATTGATTTTCAATTGAGTTTTTTGATTTTATTTTTAATTGAGTTTGAATTGAATTTAACGAACTTTTATTTTCAATTGTTTAGTGAATTTTGATTTTTAATTGAGCTTGTCAAGCTTTGGTTTTAAATAGAGTTTTAATTGAGTTGTGTGAACTTTGATGTTTCATTGATATTCATTTGATTTTAGCTAACTTTGGCTTTTAATTGACATTTGTGAACTTTTATTTTAAACTGAATTTTAGTTATAAGTTAAATAGACTTTTGAGTTTCAATTGATTTTCAATTGAGTTTGGTGAAGTTTGATTTTCAGTTGATTTTGACAAACTTTGGTTTTCAATTGAGTTTGGTGAACTTTAATTTTCAATTGAGGTTTTTGAACTTTGATTTTAGATTGATTTTTAATCGAGTATAATAAACATTAATTTTCAATTGAGTTTTGCAAACATTGATTTTCATATGAGTTTCAATTGAGTTTGACAATCTTTGATTTTTAGTTGAGATTCAATAGAGTTTGAGGAACTTTGATTCTCCATTGATTTTCAATTTAGTTTAAATTGAGTTTGATATACTTTGATTTTCAAATAAGTTTGGCAAACATTAATTTTCCATTGATTTTTTATTGAGTTTGGCATACTTTGATTTTCAAATAAGTTTGGCAAACATTGATTTTCATTTGAGTTTTGTGAACTTTGATTTTCCATTGATTTTCAATTGAGATTTGTGAACTTTGATTTTCCATTGATTTTCAATTGAGTTTTTTGATTTTATTTTTAATTGAGTGTGAATTGAATTTAACGAACTTTTATTTTCAATTGTTTAGTGAATTTTGATTTTTAATTGAGCTTGTCAAGCTTTGGTTTTAAATAGAGTTTTAATTGAGTTTTGTGAACTTTGATGTTTCATTGATATTCATTTGATTTTAGCTAACTTTGGCTTTTAATTGATATTTGTGAACTTTTATTTTAAACTGAATTTTAGTTATAAGTTAAATAGACTTCTGAGTTTCAATTGATTTTCAATTGAGTTTGGTGAAGTTTGATTTTCAGTTGATTTTGACAAACTTTGGTTTTCAATTGAGTTTGGTGAACTTTAATTTTCAATTGAGGTTTTTGAACTTTGATTTTAGATTGATTTTTAATCGAGTAAAATAAACATTAATTTTCAATTGAGTTTTGCAAACATTGATTTTCATATGAGTTTCAATTGAGTTTGACAATCTTTGATTTTTAGTTGAGATTCAATAGAGTTTGAGGAACTTTGATTCTCCATTGATTTTCAATTTAGTTTAAATTGAGTTTGATAAACTTTGTTTTTAATTGGTATTCAATAGGGTTTGTGGAACTTTGATTCTTCATTGATTTTCAATTGAGTTTGACAATTATTGATTTTTAATTGACTTTGGGGTAAAAGCACAAAGCTGTGTCACACTTTATAAAAGAAACATTGAATCACTAAATTGGCTTCAAAGTGGTGCTACATATGCATTTATCCAACAATTATAGTTGGAAAAGTTGTGGACATATATAACTTATCTAGAATGAATCTTACTAGATCATATGTTTGACCAAAATTGATTTTTAGTTAGAAATACTTAAATTCAGTTGTGTTGATAAGTTGGCCAAAAGTGTGACACATCTTTGTACTTTTACCCTTTGACAAACTTTGACAAAGTTTGATTTATAATTTTGGCAAATTTTGATTTTCAATTCAATTTTAATTGATTTTGATGAACTTTAATTTTCAATCGGTTTTAATAGAGTTTGGGGAACGTTGAGTTTTAATTGAGTTTAATGAACTAAGTTTCCATTTATTTTTAATTGAGTTTGGATTTTTATGATTTCAATTGATCTTGTTGAATTTTAATTTTCAATTGAGTTTTTCACAAATGTTGATTTTCAATTGAGTTTGTCAAACTTTGATTTTCAATTGAGTTTGTCAAACTTTGATTTTCAATTCAATTTCAATTGAGTTTGGCGAACTTCGATTTTCAATTGAGTATGGGGAACATTGATTTTTAGTTGAGTTTCAATTGAATTTGGCAAAATTTGTTTTATCATTGAATTTCCTTTGATTTTTATTTTAGTGAATTTTTATTTTGAATTGAGTTTGGTGGACTTTAATTTTCAATTAACTTTCAATTGATTTTGACACTTTGATTTTTAATTAAGTTTAGTGAATGTTGATTTTCCATTGAGTTTGGTGAACTCTTATTTTCAATTGAGATTGAGAAACTTTGATTTTCAATTGAGATTGAGAAACTTTGATTTTCAATTGAGATTGAGAAACTTTGGTATTAATTGAGTTTGTTGAACTTTGATTTTCCATTAATTTTAATTGAACTTTGATTTTACATTGATTTAAATTGAGTTTGGGGAACTTTGATTTTAAATTGTGTTTTAATTGAATTTAGCAAACGTTAATTTTCAATTGAGTTTGGCGAACTTCGACTTTTAATTGAGTTTGCCAAACTTTGATTTTCAATTGACGTTCAATTAAGTTTATCAAACTCTGATTTTCAATTGATTTTGTCAAACTTTATTTTTTCAATTTAATGTCACAATCTTTAGTTTTTATTGATTTTTAATTGTGTTTGATGAATTTTGATTTTCAATTGTGTTTGGTGAATTTAATTTATAAATGACTTTTTTCAATTTATTTTCACAATCTCTAATTTTTATTGATTTTCAATTGAGTTTGATGGATTTTGATTTTAAATTGAGTTTGGTGAATTTGATTTTTAATAGACTTTGACAAATTTGATTTTTAAGTGAGTTTCAATAGAGTTTGGTGTACTTTGATGTTGAATTAAGTTTTACTTGAGTTTGGAAAACTTTGATTTTCCATTATTCTCAATTGAGTTTATTCGACTTCCATTATTAAATTTGGGAAACTTTATTTTCCATTGATTTTCAATTGATGTTGGCAAAATTTGATTTTCAATTGAGTTTGGCAAAATTTGATTTTCAATTGAGTTTGGCAAAATTTGATTTTCAATTGAGTTTGGCAAAATTTGATTTTGACAAACTTTATTCTTTATTGTTTAATTGCTTTTAAATTTACATTTGGAAAACTTTGTTTTTCAATTGAGTTCAACAAGCTTGGACTTTTAATTGAGGCTCAATTGAATTTGTTGAACTTTGATTTTTCATTGATTTTTTATTAAGTTGGCTGAACTATGATTCTAAATAGAATTTGAGTTGAGTTTGACAAAGTTTTATTTTCAAGTTAGTTATAATTGGTTTTTTCAAATTTTGATTTTTTTTGTAATTTTCAATTAAGTTTGGTGAACTTTGATTTGAGTTTGGTGTACATTAATTTTTCATTGATTTTCAAATGAGTTTTGTAGACTTTGACTTTTAATTGAGTTCCAATTGAGTTTGGTGAATGTTTATTACAATTGAGTTTGGGAGTGTTGGTTTGCAATTGAGTTCCACAAAGTTCAATTTTTAATTTTCAATAGAATTTGGAAAACTTTGATTTTTAGTGGAGACGTTAAAGCCAGTTTGGAAATTTTTGATTTTTAATTTAGTTTAACGAACTTTGATTTTCCATTGATTTTATTTGAGTTTGGGGAAATTTAATTTTCAATTGTGTTTTAATTGAGTTTGGTGAACTTCGATTTTCAATTGTGTTTTGAGTTGGACGAACTTTGACTTTCAATTGAGTTTGTTGAACTTTGATTTTCAATTGAGTTTGGTGAACTTTGATTTTCAATTGAGTTTGAATTGTGTTTGACATTTTCTTTTGAATTTGGCAATCCTCAAATTTTCATTGATTTTTAATAGAGTTTGGATTTTTTTTTTTTAGATTAGTTTTTCTAACTTTGATTTTCCATTGAGTTAAGGAAGCTTTGATTTTTAGTTGAATTTGACAAACGTGATTTTCAATAAAGTTTGTCTAGCTTTGATTTTGAATTGAGTTTGGCAAAATTTGATTTTTAAGTGAGTTTAAATAGAGTTTGGTTAAAATTGATTTTCAATTGAGTTTGATGAATTTTGATTTTCCATTGAGTTTCAATTGAGTTTGGTGAACTTTCATTTTTCATTGATTTGCAATTCGGTTTTGCTAAATTTTCATTTTCAATTGAGTTTGACAAATTTTCCTTTTCCATTATTTTTCAATTGAGTTTGAGAAACTTTGAATTTCAATTGAGATTGGTACAATTTAATTTTCCATTGTTTATAGATTGAGTTTAGCGAATTTTGATTCTCCATTGATTTTTAATTGAGTTTGGTGAAATTTAACTTTCAATTGAGTTTGGTGAACTTTGATTTTCAATTGAGGGCTAACTTTGATTTTTAATTGAGTTTGACTAACTTTGTTTTTTTAAAACTAATTTTGATTTTCAAATGAGTTTGGTGAACGCTAATTTTTAATTGAGTTTCAATAGAGTTTGGCGTATTTTGATTCTCCTTTGATTTTCAATTGAATTTGGCAAATTTCTATTTTTAATTAAGTTTGACAAACTTTGATTTTCTATTGATTTTCAATTAAGTTAAGTGAACTTTGTTTTTCAAGTGATTTGAACAAACTTTTGTTTTTTAATTGACTTTTGCGAGGTTTGATTTTTTATTGAGTTTCAATTAAGTTTGCAAACTTTGATTTTCAATTGAGTTGCAATGAAGTTTGATAAACTTCAATTTTTAATTGAGTAATTTGTACACAATCATTATTCTATTAAACTATATCTATCTTGTTAACATAACATCATATCAACAATTACTGTCACATGCCAGAGTTTGATGCGCCTTGATTTTCCTTTGAATTTCAATTCACTTTAAGGAAATATGATTTTCAATTGAGATTTGTAACTTTGATTTTCCATTGATTTTCACTTGAGTTTAGTGAACTATGATTTTAAATTGAGTTTCACTTGAGTTTAGTGTACTTTGATTTTCTATTGAGTTTTGCGAGCCTTGAGTTTTATTTGAATTTCAAGTGAGTTTGGTAAAGTTTTTGTTTCAATTGGCAAACATTGAGTTTAATGAATGTTGAGTTCCAAATTGAGATTTAATTTAGTTTCAATTGAGTTCAATTGAATTTGACAAAATCTAATTTTCAATTGAGTATGGCAAATTTTATTTTTCAATTGAGTTTTGCAAACTTGGATTTTGCATCGAGTTTTAGTTGAGTTTGCCAAACTATAATTTTTAATAGATTTTTAATCGAGTTTAGCAAACTTTGATTTTTTCATTGATTTTGAATTGAGTTTGGTGAACTTAGATTTTGAATTGAGTTTGGTGAGCCTTGATTTGTCATTGAATTTCAATTGACATATGCAAACATTCATTTTCAATTTTGAATTGAGTTTGGAGAATATTGAGTTTTAATTTATTTCCAATTGAGTTTGACAAACATTGATTTTAAGTGAGTTTCAATTTAGTTTTGTGAACTTTGATTTTCAATTGATCTGGAAAAAAATGATTTTAAATTGAGTTTGGAAAACTTCGCTTTTCAATTGAGTTTGCCGAATTTTGATTTTGCATTGATTTATAATTGAGTTTGGTGAACTTCGATTTTTAAACGAGTTTGGTGAACTTTTGATTTTCAATTGAGTTTGACAAACTTTTAGTTTCAATAGAGTTTAACGAACTTCAATTTTCAATTGAATTTAGTGAGCTTTGGTTTTCTATCTATTTTGACGAACTTTGATTTCAAATTGTGTTTCATGGAGTTTTAAAAATTTTAATATTCCATTGATTTTCAAATATTTTTGGTGAACTTTAATTTTTAATTGAGTTCAATGAACTTTTGATTTTTTTATTGATTTTAAATTCAGTTTGGTGAATTTTTGTTTTCAATTTAATTTGACAAATTTTAGTTTTAATTAAATTCCAATTGAGTTTGATGAACTTTTATTTTCCTTTGATTTTCAATTGACTTTAGGGAAATTGGATTTTTGATTGAATTTGACATGTATGATAATAAGTTTTTATATGATTTTATGTTTACATGATATACATTGTTTGATGAATTAATGATTGCATACAAATTAGCATTTATCAATTGAGCTTGGCAAGTTTTGATATTTAGTTGAGTTTGAAGTGAATTATGTAAACTTTGAGTTTTAATTGTTATTCAATTGAGTTTAACAAACATTGGGTTTCAATGGAGTTTTAGTTGAGTTTCAATTGAGTTTGGTGAATTTTAATTTTCAATTGAATTTGTTGACCTTCAATTTTCAAATGAGTTTGAGAGTTTAACCAAAATTTGATTTTCCATTTAGTTCAATTTGCAAACTTTCATTTTCAATAGAGTTTAATTGTGTTAGATGAACTTCGATTTTTCATTGCTTTTCAATTGAGTTTGGTGAACTTAGATTTTTAATTGAATTTGGTGAACCTTGATTTTTCATTGATTTTCAATTGAATTTGACATTCAGTTTTGATTGAGTTTCAGTTGAGTTTAGAGAACATTGGGTTTTAATTGATTTCCAATTGAGTTTGACAAACTTTAATTTTCAAGTGAGTTTTAATTCACTTTTGTAAATTTGATTTTCAATTGATATCGGAAAACTTTGATTTTTAATTTTGTTTGTCAAACTTTGATTTTTAATTGTGTTTCAATTAAATTTTGCAAATTTTAATTTTTCATTGATTTTTAATTGAGTTTAGTGACTTTAATTTTCTATTGAGTTTCAATCGATTTTGGTAAATTTTGAGATTTTATTGATTTTCAATTGAGTTTTGATGACCTTTGAGTTTCAATTGAGTTTTGATAAACTTTAATTTGTAATTGAGTTTAACGAATTTCAATTTTCAATTGAGTTTAGTGAGTTTGATTTTCCATTGATTTTCAATTGAGTTGACAAACTTTGATTTCAATTTGTGTTTCAATTAAGTTTGGCGAACATTGATTATTCATTGATTTTCAATTAAATTTGGTGAATTTTGATTTTGAATAGAAATTGATGAACTTTTATTTTCAATTGAGTTTGGTGAACTTTGATATTTAATTAAATTCGAATTGAGTTTGATGATCTTTGATTTTCTTTTGATTTTCAATTGACTTTTGTAAGTTTGAATTTCAATTGAGTTTGGCATGTGTGATAGTTTCATTGTTGATACAATTTATGTTAACTTGATAAACATTGTTTTATTTAATAAATGGTTATGTACAATTTACCATCTATCATTTTGTGAGATTGTATTTAATTCTATGTTCATTTGAGACACTTGTGTTTAATTATTTTCTCATGTCTAAATATTGAGTGATGTATTATAGATATTGTGGACATGATTTCGTTTTAATACAATAGATAATATTATATACATATTACCATCTAACATTATAAGAGATCGTTGATCAAATTTCATGTTCATGCGATAAGACATTGTTGTTTTAAATATTGTTTATGTTTATGACAATTGAATGGTATTTTGAATATGTAATTAATATTTGATTAGATTATTTGATATTCAATACGATAGATAATATTATATACATATTACCATCTAACATTATAAGAGATTGTTGATCGAATTTCATGTTCATGCGATAGACATTATTGCTTTAAATAATTGTTTGTGTTTATGATTATTGAGTGGTATTTTGAATATGTAATTAATATTTGATTAGATTATTTGATATTCAATTATTTAGATTTGTTTGTTTAACACAAATGCTATTAAGGTATATTTGAGTTTATGGTGTTTCAGGAATAGGTTAAAAGTTGGGAGGTGGAATAAGATTTGGTGCGTGAAATCGAAAAATCAGATTTGTTAAGACTTCTTGTGATGTGTAGTGATATATTTCTCTATTTAATCACTTTATATATTTTTAATATATTTTGTATTAACATTGTTGAATGTTTTGAAGTGTTGTAAGTTGCTTTATAGTTGACATGTTACTTACATTGATGTATATTATTCATTTGATATATTATTGATTTTACATATGCTATGATTCTATTGAAACTTAGTGAGATTACATTACTAATGATCTATGGATGCATTCTTTTTTGTGACTTAAATATAATACTCTATTTTTGATTTTAGTTGTACTAGGTTATTGTCATACATTTTTATTTATTTGTTTAAGGTTGGGAGGTGGAATAAGATTTGGCATGCCAAGTGGAAGTATTAGATTTGTTAAGGCTTCTTGTGATGTGTAGTGATATATTTCTCTATTTAATCACCTTATATATTTTTAATGTATTTTGTATTAACATTGTTGAATGTTTTGAAGTGTTGTAAGTTGTTTTATAGTTGACATGTTACTTACATTGATGTATATTATTCATTTTATATATTATTGATTTTACATATGCTATGATTCTATTGTAGAATCATATTTTAGTGAGATTACATTACTAATGATCTATGGATGCTTTTGTTTGTGACTTATAATATAATACTTTAATTTTGATCTTATTAGAGTTGTCCTTGGTTATTGTCATATATGTTTGTTTATTTGTTAAAAGAAATTAATTTTGGGTTTGCATTTTGGGGTTTGTTATTTTTATATCCAACAAGACAATTGGAAGTAAAAACATAAGCGCAATGTATTTTTAAAAAATGCATTAACCAATGTTAATTCAATTTGTCAACATTTGAACAATAACAATGTTAAAAATATTATATTTTTGTGAGCAAACATGATTTTAATGTGAATATAATTTGTGAAAATATGTTTGAGGTTTTATTTTCAAAAATTGAGAAGAATAAGCTTTAACTACCATAGGAATATCATATTTTAGTTAACTATTATGAAAAAAAGACTTCAAACATGCATAATACTACAACCAACAATTGATAATAATAGTTCCATTGTATATTGGATATTATGCCATTATCACATGTGGGGATATAGTTGGTGTGTTTCCTAAATTGAGGTATATTATTAATTCCATGTACTATTGATATTTATATATTATGATTCTATTATAACTTAATCATATTATTATTACATTGTTGGTGATCTATTGATTTACTTATTGTATAATATATTAATTCAAGTGACTTATCAACCTTATACTTGAATATTGTTAAACATGTTAATAAATGTTTAATTTATTTGATAAAAGTAAGAATATTTTTGGGTTTCCATATTGGTGGCTATTATATTTATATCTAATAGTAGAATGAGAAGTGAACATAGTAACCCAATATCCACTAAAATGTTTTATAGTTGACATGTTGCTTACATTGATGTATATTATTCATTTGATATATTATTGATTTTTGATATGCTATGATTCTATTGTAACTTAGTGAGATTACATTACCAATGATCTATGGATGTTTTTTTTTTTTTATGATATATAATATAATACTTTAATTATGATCTTATTAGAATTGTACTTGGTTATTGGCATACATGTTTATTTATTTGTTAAAAGAAATTAATTTTGGGTTTGCATTTTGTGGTTTGTTACTTTTATATCCAACAAGACTATTGGAAGTAAAAACATAAGCATAATGTATTTAAAAAAATGCATTAACCAACGCTAGTTCAATTTGTCAACATTTGAACAATAACAATGTTAAAAACATTATATTTTTGTGAGTAACATGATTTTAATGTGAATGAAATTTGTGAAAATATGTTTGAGGTGGTTTTATTTTCAAAAATTGAGAAGTGATTTAATGTTGATCTAATAAGCTTTAACTAGCAGAGGAATATCATATTTTAGTTAACTATTATGCAAAAAAGACTTCAAACATGCATAATACTACGATCAACAATTGACAATAATAGTTTCATTATATATTGAATATTATGCCATTGTTACATGTGAGGATATAGTTGGTGTGTTTCCTAAATTGAGGTATATTATTAATTCCATGTACTGTTGATATTTATATATTAATGCATTATTGATATTTATATATTATGATTCTATTATAACTTAACCATATTATTATTACATTGTTTTTGATTTATGGATTTACTTTTGTATATGACTTGTAACGGGAAAACATTAATTCAAGTGACTTACCAAACTTGTATTTGAATATTGATTTTGAAAAGATAAGCAACATTTACAAGGTGTTGTATCCTTCACATAGGGCCTAGAGGGCCAAAGGAAAACATAGTTCAAACAAAACTTGAACTATAGGAACAAACATAAATCGTTGATTGCCAATTGTAGAAAAACAAAGAAATTAAGCAACTTTAGAAACAGAGGGGTCGAGAAGCAACAACAAAATGGGGGAGTCCCTTTTTCTTCCGTAGAATAACCGATCGAGGAGGTTCAGAATCAGGGACCAACGAGAAAGGTGAAAGGAGTGACTCCACCCCAGTCACCATAGGAGAGGAGCCACCAAGCAGCGAGGGAGTCGACAGCGAAGCAACATAGAGCGAGTCAACCAAAGGAAAGGCGTTCACAGACAGAGCAACAACAACAAAAGCTGAAGTTCGATCAGACACTGTCTTAACAATGTCAATAGATCGATCCAAAAGTGGTTCTTCGGTAGGGATGCCCGGGTGAGGAGCAGAAACATGTTCTTTGACCTCCTTAAAAGAAACATTCGAAGGAGAACCCACCGTGAGGTGATCCAAGAGAGCATCCTTCCACGAAGTCGCAACACCTTTGCGGCGAGCATGAGGATAGGCAGAGGCCAAATGACCGACCAAAAAACATCTCCGACACCAAAATGGGAGACCTTCATAGTCTAAGAGCTACTTCCAAGGTTTGTCCTCCACTAGCAAAACAACATCCCCAAGGAGAGGTTTGGAGATGTGCAGATCAACTAACACCCGAACGATCGTAGTATGCCCAAACTCCCTAGTTGTAGAATCCACCATTAAGAAGCGACCAATGGTATTGCCAATGGCCTCGAAACATGATTCCTCCCAAAATTGGAGAGGAAGATTTGACAGATGAACCTAAACAGGTCTGGTGTTCAACGACTCCGTAAAGGGGTTGAAAGAATGAGACCAATGTCTGATGGATAGAGAATGAATACCCCACATCCAGCCCCTGTCCAAAACATTGTTTCGCTCTAGCGGGGAGGCAAAGGTAGCAATAAAGAAGCCCTTAGTGCTAGGGTAGAGCTCGATTTCCCCAACGACCAAAGACTTCTTTGAAATCGACACCCAATTGTGGAGATTCGAGAGGGAGGGCCATAGGCCATTGAATCTGTAGACCACACCAGTTTTCAAATAATATTCCTCATTTTCAACGACCTTTGGACCACAAATCACCACAGGGGAATCTCGCGCATAGGGTAGAGACCGACGAACTTTGTACTTAAATATTGTTAAACATGTTAATTTATTTGATAAAAGTAAGAATATTTTTGGATTTGTAAATTAGTGGTTGTTATATTTATAGCTAATAGTAGAATTAGAAGTAAACATAGTATCCCAATGTCTACTAAAACACTACACATGAACAAATGCTGAATTAGTAACATTAGAGTTGATCAATCTTTAAAACACTATATTTTAGTGAACAAGCTGAGTTTTAAAGTGAATATTAGTAGTGAAAAGATGCATAAGAATATTTATTGTAGAAGATTGGAAGTGATTAATGTTGATAAGTTAATGAACATAAAAGTATTGTATCACGATAAAAAGGTTGATATTATGCAAAAGAGCATTTGAATGTGCATGAGATTATAATCGGTATTTTAATTATTAATTGGATATTATGGTATTTTACACTTTTGGCATTCTAGTGCTATAACATAGTGGGTATATAGTTGGTATTTCACTTTTGATATTGTCAATGGATTTTTTTATTGTATATAACTTAGAATGGAAATGCTTTAATTCACACTTATTGTACTTGGCTTATTATTATTTTTGTTAAATTTATAATTTTAGTGGGTTTACATTTTGATGGTTGTTTTTGATTAAGGTAAAAACAAGTTTTGAAGGGACCCCAAAACCCTTTAAAAGTAGAAAAATATAACATTTTGATGGTTGTTACATATACATCAAATAGTACAATTGGAAGTAGACAAAAGCATTATGTCCATTGAAATATTATACATAAACTAATGCTAATTTAACTTGTTAACATTAAAATTGATAGGATGGATAAGTGATAACAATCTGATTTTGAGATGAGGAGAGCTCTGCAAAATGGGCTGGTGCACGACAACAGTTGTTTTTCAAAATTTTGAGAAGGAAATCTTAGATCTCAAGGTCGTTTTCATGACGATCGTACAAATTCTTCCTGGCTTGGACAATCTAGGGTAGGCTTTCCTATTTCCAGGTCTTTACTCCATCGTTTTCCAAGGAATTAACTTTCTTGGCATAGGCAAACAGTTTTTGATATCTGTGGTTCTGATGAGGATAGAGGTCTGGGGTCCTTTCCAAAGGACATTCCTCTGAGGAACTCATTTCCCAACAATATTATGGTAGATCCTATTTTGTATCAACATCATTTGGAGAAACAAAGGAGTTTTTAGTCCCATAGGCATAGCCTTTCTCAGTTTGCAAATCCATCTCCCACATCTTTTCCAAATAATGTTACCTTAGGCAAAGGTTTCATTCATAAGCCTTCGATTGTTGTGGGTTCTCAAGATCTTTGCAGAAGCCCAAATGGGTGAGGTCTTTAGTATTTGCAGAAAGTCAGAATCATTTGTAGAAGACTAAATGGGTGAAGGTGGATAATGCATCCAACAGACCATTTAATAGAGAAAATGGGGTGATTTTGCCAGATGACTTGCTAAGTGTGCAGTCTGAAAACCTATGATAAATTGCTCTCATTTGTAAGTTTTGGAAGTATTCACCTCCCATATCTGATTTAAAATATTTTCTTTTTCATGATTGGGAGGGGGTTTCAAAAGTTTTTTACATTGATAGAGGCAATGGCTTTCTCCTTGTTTTATTTTCGTCGAAAAAGTTTAGGGATTTGGTTTACAAGGTTAAATCATGGGTCTATGGGGGTTCTGGTTTGTTGATTCAGCCTTGGCATCATAATTTCAACCCTCATACGGGTACTATTCGATTTATCCCATTCTGGGTTCAACTGCATTCTTTGCCTTTGGAATACAGAGAGCCAAGCATTATTGAAATTTTGGCAAATCACTTAGGTATCTTTTTGAAGCATGATTTGGATTTTTTCCAAAACTCTCATTTATTAGTCCAAGTTTGTTTTCTTTTGGATATGACAAAAATCTCTTCCACAAGAAGTTTCTATCAAATCTAAAGTAGGTCTTTTTACACAAGATGTTTTTATTGAGGCTCGTTTTAATGTATGTAAAAATTGTCATATTTTACAAGACTAGGTCTTGCAATGGAAAAATGTGATGAATCAGAAAAATATAGCTAAAAATCCCTTGGGTTTCGTGGGAAATGAATCTTTTGGTTTGGATAAGGAGTTTAGGTCCAAGGGATCTATGTTAGAGGGAAAGGAAAAATTGTCATCATCTATTGGTTTCCATAAATAGTTTGATTTAGCCTCTTCATCTGGTGCACATTTGGTTGACCTATCCCTGGGAGCTTCAAATGCTTTGTTATCTATTCTCAATGTTAGCAAAGAAGCTATTTCTTCTAGATTTGTTTTGGCATGGAAGTTAGACTTTGGAAGTCTTTTAGTGGGTAAAAATTCATTTTTTGTTATTCATATTGATTTTGAAAATTTAAAGGCTACGATCTTCAGGTCAAATGTTGGTTTGGATGTTAGAGGAAAAATAGCTTTAGGCAAGGTTTCAGTTCATATGCCTCTTAGCCTTCCTCGTTTCTCACAATTATTTGTTTTGGGCCAATCCTTGCGTCTTAATCTGCCAAATATCCTTGTTTCTTTCCATCAAGCTTGCTCTATCTTGTCTTCCTTGGTTTGGGATTATGTTGTTTTACAGTCATCGATCATTGAGTTTGATTTTTCTTAGATTTTGTCACTATCTAAAACTCCTACTTCATCTCTTAAAAGTCTTCGTGTAAAAGAGTTAGAAAGTCTAATACTGTCAAGTTGCAAGAGGAGATTGCTATGGGGAGGCAATTGACTTTGGATGGTAATATCAAAAAGGATTCTTCCAGAGCAGTGGTGTCTTTTAGGAATGATTTGGTGTTTCAAAATTCTTCTCCACCTGCTTAGAAGTCTCCGGGTAAAAGGGGTAGGAAACCAAATGTTGTAAAGTTGTAAGAGGAATTAGCTTTGGGGAGCCAAATGACTTTGGGTGGTAGTATCAAAAAGCGATTGAGGGGAGTGAACTACTCTCCGAAGATATTATGAAAATAATATCATGGAATATTAGGGGCATTAATGACCCTAACAAAAGAGCTCGTCTCAAGCATCAAATTGATGCTTGTGGAGCAAACATTGTGTTACTTTAGGAGTCAAAGTTGTCACAAGAAAATTTTGACTCAATCTTTAAAAAATGGGTGAGGTGGAATTCCTGTTTTTTAGTTTCTTAAGGTTCATGTAGTGGTTTGGTTGCTTTGTGGAATCCCAAGTCTATGTTAATTGAGGCCTCAATAAATAATCATCACTGGTAGTTTCTAAGTGTTTCACATTTTGATTTGAGTTTCTGTGTGTATAATATTTATGCGCCTAATTCTACAACGGTAAGAAACAGCTGTGGGAAGAGCTAAATCAATCTTTGTATTAGTTAGATGTTGACAAAGTGATTTTAGTTGGAGATTTTAATGGTATTCTAAATTGGTTTGACAAAATGGGTGGCATTATTCCTCATCAGAAAACATTAGAGAATTTTAATGAATTTGTTCAAAACAATGCATTGTCTGATATAAAGCCAACTAATGGAAACTTTACATGGACAAATAAATGCAAAGATTTTCTTCAAATTGTTGTGCGTTTGGATAGGTTTTTGGTTTCTCCTAATTGGTTAATTGAAAATTTTGCTCTATCTTCTGAAATTTTTCCTTGGGTGGGATTTGATCACTTTCCTTTATCCTTCGACATTGATATCAAAAAGGTTGTTGTCAATCAAAAATCCTCTTTCAAATTCAAAATGATGTGGCTTCGATATCCTGATTTTGTTAATTTGATCGTGAATGGTGGATCAAATCCCCTATGGTGGAAGGCACTTTCATGTTTCGTCTTTCTCGCAAGTTGATGTATGTGAAGGGAAAAGTATAACATTGGAATGTTATGTATTTAAATATGTTTTTCACCAGAAAGAAGATGTTTTTGAACATCTTGCAGAGGTTAACGTTGAGATCGTAAAAAATAGTTTGAATCTAGTTTCTTTTGAATAGCAAAAAAAATTGCAAGAAGAATCAGAAGAACTAGCAGCTAGGGAAGAGGTTTATTGGTGTCACAAGTCTCTGGAATTATAATTGAGAGAGGGGGATACAAATATTTTTTTTCATAGGTCAGCACAGGTCAAGAAAAAAAATAATGCAATTTTTTCAATCATGGATAGTCAAACGGGGGAGAAGCTAGTAAAAGAAGAAGATATTTAGCATGAAGGGGTTGCTTATTTTTCAAAATTGTTATCAACATCTGATATTAAGTTAGATCATATTGATTATGTTAGGGAAGAATTACTGGATGGTATTCCAACTCTAGTTTCTCAGAAAGATAATGCTTAGTTGTTAAAATGCTTCACTATAACTGAATTAAAATCAATAGTATTCTTGATGGCTCCTGATAAAGCCCCAAGGCTCGATGGGATTACAACATGTTTTTTTCAAAAGTGTTGGGATTTCATCGAATATGATTTGTTAAAAGCTTTGGAAGAGTCAAGGAATTCAGGTACTATGTTGAAGCAGTTCAATGTGACACATTTCTCTTCTTCCTAAAGTTAACAATTCTTCTTCATTTTCATAATTTAGGCCTATTTCTCTTTGTAATACGGTTTACAAAATTTTAACCAAAGTAATTTACATGAGATTGCTTCATATTATTCCAAGAATTATTTCCATAGAGTAGGGTGGTTTTGTTCTTGGCATAGAGATAGTTGAAGGTGCTTTTGTTGCACATGAAGTGGTGCATTCCATATCCTCCCTTTCAATATCTTCAATAATCATTAAGTTGGATATGTTGAAGGCATATGACTGAGTGGTCTAGTCCTTTTTAATGCAAACATTGAAAAAGTTTGGCTTTCAAGAAAAATGGTGCAAATGGATTTACTCTTTTTTGTTAGGGGAAAAGTTTTCTGTCTTGGTTAATGGTTCTTCATCATGATTCTTTGGTTCAACCAGGGAGTGCGACAAGGAGATCCTCTGTCTCCTTTTATTTTTATCATATTGGCGGAAGCTTTGAGTAGATCAGTTAATCAAGCACATGCACAAATTTTGATTAAAGGAATCAAAATTCCTTTCACAGATTTATTAGTGACTCATTCTTTGTTTGTAGATGATACTTTTTTGTTTAGTTTAGCAACAATATCAGAAGCAAAGCATATTAAGGTTTTGTTGGACAAATATACTTTGGCTTTGGGTCAAAATGTAAATGCTAATAAATATAAAGTGTATGTGCTTAATACAAAGCCTTTGGTGAAAGCTAAGATCATTCAACTTTTAGGCTTTTAGGAAGTGGATCTTCCTTGCAAATATTTGGGCATTCCCTTTTTTTTTTTTCAGGTTCTAATAGAATTTCATATTGGGATAAGGTTATTTGTAGTATTCAAAGTAGGATTGCAAGTTGGAAGGGGCATTGGTTGTCCATCTCAAGAAGAATATTATTGGTTAAATCTGTCTTATCTTCAATTCCAAACTATTATATGGAGGTTCTTAAAGCTCCTAGATATGTTATTGTAGGTATTGAAAAATTGATCAGATCTTTTTTATGGAAGGGGAACATGGACAATAAGAAATATGACTCGGGGTTCACAATATGACCTCAAGAAATATGGCTCTTAGGGCCAAGTTATGTTGGCATATGTATGAGAAACCATATTCTAAATTGTGCAAGATTATGCAAGCCAAGTATTTGGATTGTGAGCACTCATAACATATTTTTACAATTTCTAATCCTCCACAAGGCTCTACAATGTGGAATTTCATGCTATCTTGTAGAAAGGTAATTATTCCTCATTTATCATGGGAAATTCATGATGGTTTAAATTTTTTTTTTTGGAGGGACTCATGGAATGGGTATCCTCCTCTTTATACTTTGCATGATTTTCAAATAGCAAAAACCCACTGGTCACAAATTTTGGGTTTGAATGTTAGAGATTTTATACAAGGTTTTGATGTTCTTACGAGGAGAGCTGTATGGAAAGATGTAAGCAATTCCATTATTTCAAATTCTAAACATACAGATTTAGTTAGGATCTTGGGAGAAAGGATTATATTTGGTAGTGAGAAGGCAAATAATCTCATTTGGGCTCCATGAAAATATGGTAAATATTTAGTTAAAATGCGGTATAAGGGAATCATCAACATGGATTCACAAGCTCATCCTCAAAGAGCTTTGTCCTTTTGTTGGAATCCAGTGGTTCTCCCTAAAATAGGTTTCTTTGCTTGGTTAGCCTTAAAGCACAAAATTTTGTCTAGTGGCAAGTTAGTTAAGCTTGGAATTGTAGCTCCATTCAACTTTGTTCTTTGTAATTCGAGTTTGGAAGAGGTTGACCATCTTTTCTTGCATTGCCCTTTTGCAATTTCTTGTCAGGACTTTGTGAAACATAAATTAAGTTGGTCCTCTGCTTCTCCTTTCACTATTTGGGATATATTCACAAGCTGGCCTGTTTTGTATAAGTCTTCTTTATTTGCACATTTATGGAGAGTCATTCCTTCCTCTAGGTATGTGCAAGATCATGATGGGCCAAAAAGTGGCGATATGTAAGTGATATGATGGCCCATCTGGTTGACGACTTTTTTTCTACACAAAATTGATGAAACAAAAAGGATTTTCAAATGAGATTCTTAGCTTTCCACCAATATAAATCATGCTTTACTTTGAATTTAATAAATTATTATTATTCATTTTTTATTTGAATTATGACTAAAGTTCTGATTGATAGGTTGATTGAAAAACATCTATAGCTTTCAAACGGTATCACATTTTTTGAATCTGAAACATGTGTCACATTGCATGCTTCACATACTATAGGATTAGAAAAAAAGAATTTAATTTCATGAAGTTTTGACCAAGTTAAGGTGGTTAGACATACGAGTTTTTATATTTTTTTAAAATTGTAATAAAAAAATAATAATTAATTATTTACTTGGATTTAAAAAAAAAATAAAAATGCATCACATTGAGACATGAGTCCTCTACTTACATCTAAAATCTTATAAAAAAATATTGCCATTTTATTGTGGTTAGGGTGGTTAGACAGACACCTACTTATTTTTTCCCTGAAATTTAAGTACTACTGCATTGAAATTTTAAATTTTTAGCAAATACAACTTTTTCTTTTTTAAATAAACCTAGTAATTTAGAAACTACATTAAATTTTCTACAAATTCTATTCTTATATACTTTTGAAACAATATAGATAACTTATTCAATTTTTTACGTAAAGTTTCCTAACTCTGATTTTTTGAAATTTTATTGCCACTTAAGGGCCTGTTTTTTCCATGATGGTCCTGCACATACCCCTCTATGGTTTGGTGTATTTGGTGGGAGCGAAATAAAAGGATATTTTGTTAACAACCTTCAAGTGTTGATCAAGTGTTGATGGGGTTGGAGAAGTTGATATGTGAAATTGTTAATACTTATGTTCTCAATTCAAAACATGTTGGCTGAAAATTCACAAATTGGGATTCTAAGCAAATTAAGGCTTGGCATTCTCTAGTTATCCCTTTCAAAGGTAATTGCAAGCCAAAGGTGGAAATGAAACAATATAGGAAAAAGGTGGTATGGAATCCTTCGGTTGTAGGGTTTGTAAAGTTAAATTTTGATGATGCAGACTGGGGAACCTAGGTTAAGGGCAGGGGTTGTCATCAAAAATCATATTGGAGAGATTATTGGTGCGAAGTCAGCTCACCTCCCTATTGGGACCAATAATCAAGTAGAACTTTAGGCTCTCCTTCTTAGGTTGCAGCTGATCAAACAATTAATTTTTTTAAAAGTTCTTATTGAAGGTGATTCTTTAGTTATAATTAATGCTTGCAGGGTCAGATTATCCGGTAACTGGAAATTGTAGTATGTTTTGGAGAAAACATGGTGTTTACTCAACACCCTGGATTCCATTCAATTGAATCATGTTTATAGAGAAGGGAACCAAGTGGCTAATCATCTAGCAAGGCTTGGGTTGTGAGCAACAAGAAGCAGAATTATCTTATGGGATGGATTCAAGTGTAAGCTCTGGAGCTCTCAAAGATCTAATCAATTTGAAGAAAAGAAGAGTAACATGAAATCATTTTCTAATATATTTTATTTTCTACAGGGTTTTTGCAAGTGAAAATTTTAATTTCACTGTATGATAATTTCATTTTATTTAATTGTGCACTGATCTTGTTCACTACCTATGCTCTTCATGGGATCTTATTTTCTTCGAAGGTACACATGTTCAGAGATTTGCTTAGGTGTAAAATTTGCATATCCTACGAAGGCTGATGGAGGCTTTTTGGTACGAATGAGCTAGAACAATATTCTAAGGATGATGGAGGCATCAATACATGTGAGCTCATATGGGTGGGATTTCCATGATCATAATGGTGGCAAGCCTTGCATGTTTCAAGATTTCATAGATTACAATATAATGATTTTTCTTCACTCTCGGTGATTGCCCTAGCAGGCACATGATTTGCATCATATATTGGTACAATAAACAAGGTTTGATGTTACATCAAAGCCTCCAAATATGCTTGAATTGTTTGCTCATGAATGAAATTTATATTTCATATGTATATTTTCCTCCATCTATAAGCATGCTTCGATATGCGGAATAAATGCTCAAATATTTCATCTGTGTAATTTTTTTTTCATAGTAAATGAGCTAATTGCAATAACGTATGGGTGGGTGCTTATAAAGGACTGGGTTAATTAATTTTACCATTGTCCTCTTTTCTTCATCAAGTTCTGGGATGTAGTGCTTGAGCTTCTTAAATTTTTTGGGGATGCTATTTTGTGGATTTTTCAACGTACTGGTAATTTTCTTCGGCCTTTTGTGTATAAAGCATAAAGTTTGGGTAATTTTCAATGTATTGGTGATTATCTTCGGCCTTTTGTGTCAAACTCTATTGGAAAAATATGCCTCAACTTGCTAGCTTGAATTTCTGATTAAGGCTTGGCAAATTTTTCCTTTTGTTAATGCATTTACTGCTTTATCGTTGGGAGCCTTTGGAGGTGGCGCGGTTGCGCAGTTTACCACCTTACTGCGAGGCTCTTTGGTCAGTCTGGTGGTTGGGTGGTGGCGCCGCCAAACCACAAAAATATTTACTCCATTTGGGGGTTGGGCGGTGTTACTGCTATATCGTGGAGTCCCTCTTCTCCCCTAGTGGTGGGACGGTGAACTCTGGCGGCTTGGCGAATGAATGCTTACCTCCATACCGCGGAAGTCTTTCGGTTAAGGCAGGACAACACAGTGAATCGTGGCAGTTGGCATGGACCTTTACCTCCATACCACATAGATCTTTCGATCATGCCATGATAGTGCGGTGACACTACCATACCGCGGTGGTATTTCGACCATGCCACGGTAGTGTGATGGTACAACCATACCATGAGGGTCTTCCAGCTTTGATGTGGTAGTGCGATGTGTGTACCACTATACTATGAAGGCTTTGCCTACGTCACACAGTAGCGTGATATACCTCATCACCGTGAGGGTTGGTTGAATGGCGAGCAGTAGCGTGGTAGAAGGAGCTCGAGGCATAGTTGGCTTGTTTGACTTGACAGTCAAAGCGATCGACGAATGGCATTACGAAACATGGCGCGATCTCATTCATTGATTTTACATTACTGTTGTAAATCAATAATTATTGGCCGAAAGTTATAATCTTTGAAATCGATATGTAAGCATTAATTGTAAGATCCGATTCAGGGGTTGATAGAGTCCAGATTTAGGTAATTCTCTGTGACTGAATTTAATGTTGGGATGGCTCAATGTGTGTTTGTAGGGCGGTTTGGGCAAAGATCGAGATAGCTTGTCGGTGAAGCGTGTAATTAAATACACCCCATTAGTTGTTGGTTGTAACAGTCAAAAAATAGGTATAGAGACTAAGGTGATGGTGTAAGTGCGATTCATTGTATGCTGTAGAAGCATTGTAATAGTGAGTGTATTCAAACTGAAGTCTGTGAGGAGGTCGATAAAAGGGGTGCTGTTGTGAGCTAACATATGAGAGTGAAGTCTGTAACTCTGTATGTATTTGTTTTTTGAAATACAAAGTGACTTTGCTTGGCGTGGTGGGTTTTTCTCCCGTAAGGTTTTTCCCATGTATTCTGGTGTTATCTCTTTGTGTATGTTTTATTTCTATCTTTATTTTGTATGTGCATCTCAAACGCTAGAATTTGTTAAATGAAGGTTTTTTGCTCTTCTCTTTTGAGGATCTTGCATTAGGAAAGTGTATTCCATAATTGTTGCTTTTCGTTACAAAATTTGGTACATAAAGTGTGCTTGGGTCAACAAGCTTCTGGTTTTAGCGACCGAGCAGTTGGTTTTAGTGGTCAAGCTTCTGGTAAATTCATCTTTTCTGCATTTGTATATTTGGTTTCAGTGGTCATGCTTCTGGTTTTATGAGACATTCTCAGGTGCATTCTATGTGTCTTGGTTATTTGAAAAACCTATTTTGGTTTCATTTCCTTCAAGGTTTTGATTCGGTTGGGGTTAAGTTTAGGTAATCTTTTGCATTTTAGTTATTAGGGAAAACTGCATAATTTTTGGTGGGTTTTTAGGGCCTCCAATGTAGTACACAAAAAAATTTCAAGGTTCTTGTACAAATTAAACCCAGTGAGCGGCCTTTTTTTGGGGATATTAGGGAATTTGAATTGTCCTATATTTTCAAAGTCTCGTGCTCTAGTATGGTGGACAGTGTAAGGATTGTGATAGGTGAGCATGTATTAAGTCCAAGCGCTCCAAGGATTTTATTTCCATCCTAAATATTGTATATCTTTCTTTCCAATGCTTTGGATCTTTTGCAGTATTTAGAGCTTCTAGAAATCATCATCGAAGAAGAAATTCAACCAACTATTTTAGGTGTGGATAAATTATTACAAAGTGTGCAGTCATACAACTTGGATAAAGGAAGATGATTTATTGGAGGTCTGTTCCCAAAGAAATTTCTCAAAACCAAGCAATGTTACAGGTCATCGTCTAAGACTATAAGGAATAGTCTAAAAAGAGATGATCCATGGGCTTTGAGCAGGGTGTTAAGCATGTTTTCAAACGAGTTGGGTTTCCAAATGGTCAATAGTATCAAAGAGAAATACTATTGTCTGTCTTATCTGCTGAATCACCAAGCATGTCATGGCCACCTGTGTTTGCCAAATTTTCTATAGAAAAATCAATAGAGGCATGTCAAAGACCAAGGGGAGAATGAAAACCTGCAAGAAGGCGAGGGCGAAAATGACATAGATTTAAATGAGATTTTTCATGGACCTGAATAGTTGCTGCATATATGGAAGAATTAATATAATTTCAGTATTCATAGAATATTTCTGGTATAAATACGTGATTATGGATATAAATATGGGGTTATGTTTATAGTTAATATTTGATAGCATTAACTGTGAATTTTTGTTTGCTGGCATACAACTATGACAGTTTTTGATTTTTGAAATATTTGTATATGACAGTCATATACAAATGGTTACTTCAGGTGTAAAAAGATGGCAAAATCATATAATCCATACATAGTTTTGATATGTGAAGTTATCTGTTAATAATTAGTACTATAATTTTGATTAATCTTGTAATGTGTTTTGCTTATATATTAATATAAATAGTTAGGCCTTGGCCTTTTATAAAAAAAAAAAATATTAAAATTGATGTCTTAAATATATTATTTTGTTGACTAAGCAAAATTTGCATATGAAAATCATTTGTTGAAATATGCTTAAGATATGTATATTATAAAAAAATTGGAAGCGATTTAATGTTGATTTGATAAACATGAACAACCATACAAGTATGGTATTGTAATATAGAATAATACATGAGAGGTTAATGTTTTATGCAAAAGAGCCTTTAAATGTGTATGATGCTACAACCAACGATAGATGATAATAATTTTATTGATAAAATTATAGGTGTCAAGGTGCAAACAATGGTGAACATAATAATTTTATGAGAGGAAACTATTGTAGGGGCATTTTTCATAATATTTCAACATTAAATTGCAAACAAGAACTCCTCATTATAAGGTTACAAGACAATCAAAGATTATAAAAAATTAAGAGTTATTGTGAATACTATGAGATTGCAATTGAAGTTATTCAACTTTAAAGTTTATTAAGTACTCATTCAAACACTTTTTTATTAAATGTTTACTTTTGATAACATTTAACATTATCTATATTAATAAAAAATACCACCAAATTATTAGTTGCTAAGATTATAAGCAACCAAGAAAAATGAGATTCAACATGTTTTTACTGGTTAATGGGGTAAATAGTGTTTTAGTTAGAATTCACAAGTCTTATCAAACAATTGAATTTAGCAACCAATACCAATTTAACTTGATAATTTCATTTCTCATTTAAATTCAAATCAAAATTTTCTCAAAATTGATGAAAAAATTCAACTCTCCAACAAACTACTGTAAGCACACAACTTTGATTTACATTCAAAATTTAATCACTCCAAAATTCAACTTCAATTTCCATTTATTAATTTTTTCAGTCTATAGAAAAGATACATTATACAACTTACAAATATCAATTCTCAATTGCAATTTATTTTAATGCTCCACATCATCCTTTACTACTTCATTTGCCTCTCCCTGTAATTTTGAAATGTAATTAATCTACAACAAAGATGACTTTCTTTTGTCAAAATCCATGGCTTCTTTCTTGCATAAATTATTTTCTTCTTTTCATGAGGTGGAGCCTCATCTTTACCTTATTTTAATTTGCACACTTCTCCTTCAAAACTCCTCTCCTTTGTCAATTTCTTTCTTGCTCCTTAGCTGTCTCTTCTCTTGTTTTTGATTGTGCAGACTCTAACATTATTTCTACCTTTTCCTCTTTTCTTCAAGGTTGCGTAATATTTTTTTCATTGTCTCTTCGTTCCTTCTATACATCCCATCACCTTCCAGCTACATATTGAATTTTACTATCCATTTTATTTTTTAACTCATACTCTCTTATTCTTCATGTCACACCCAAATCCATTCATCCCCCTAGCAAGAAAATAACAAATTACAAAGTAAATGGGGAGAAATTAAAATGTTATTTTGAGTTTATTATTTCTTTTCAATTCCAACACCAATGTGGTGGAGAAATAAAACATAATAAATTAATTTCAATTTAATTAAATTCCTTTGTCCTCTGCTTGGCAAAGAAATTGCAATCAATTTATAAATGAATATGAGAATTAAATTTCAATTTCTTCACTTTTCCTTGTTTCTTGGTTGTTTGTAGATAAAATTGCACCAACACCAAAAATGAAATAAATGATCAAACTAAAACAAAAATTATATTTTTTTGGGTGATGAGAATTGCTCTACCATTGGGATGCTCCTGCATCAAATAGTAGAAATAAAGGGTTCTTTACTAGCATGGAAACACTAGTGGCACAAGTTTCTTGTGAGGGAAACCAATAAAATATTTACCATCACTTGGGAGAATGCTTTTAAGAGCATTTTTTAATTAGTATTATAATTTTCAAATTAACATTAGAGGTGAATGCACGAATAAAAAATATTATAGGACATGATAGGAAAAATTAATCAATGAATGACCAACTAAAAGAAGCTTAAACACAATGTAGGAGAAATATCTCTTGTCAGTGAACTACTCCAAAACCATTATTAAACCAATGTACTCCAACATTAAAGTGATGCCAATAGTAATAAGACCACATTTCTATGTGTAGTAGGTGTATTTGCACAAACATAATTAGTAAAAATCACCTTTACAAAATTATATTATGAAATTTAAAATAGAATAAATGTCAATGTGATAAGATTTAACCATAATGAGAATAATTTTACTTAAAACAAGAAGAAATGTTAGGTCAATGTTCTTCTTAAGATGTTTAGAAAGCACATTATATCACAACCAATAACCCACATTATTAGTTTTAGTGACAAAATTATGAAGAAAGACTTGTAAGAGATAAATTACAACATAAATGAGGTACAAATAGTTTAGGAACATTTCACTACAAATAATATGAAATTTTAAAATGAACATTATGAATAAAAAATTTCATTGCAAAGCTGTAATCTAGAAACAAGAATTATGGTGTTAACATGATATGAATTAACCTATAATACTTCAAACTCAAACAATATGAGGGAAAATTTTAGGCATTGATTTTTGAATGTTATTAAAAAATTTAAACATTGGCATCACAAAAAAGAACCATTACACCAATGTTATAATTATAAAAATGGTTTGGAAGGGCTTAAACCATTGTAGAATAGAGAAACCAATAGGAAATTGGAACAAGTACCATGAGTTATGTGAATAGACAAACAACACATCAATTCAAATTAGAGTGAGACACAACTACAACCGAGATGTAAAGTACAATCACTAAAATGTAGGAAATGATTGGGTTCCATGAGAGCCGTCCTAAATAATGGTAAGCCCAATCTCGTACAATCTCACAACCTTAACTCTAGTATGAGATTAGTAGATAGACTAGGGAAGACCTTTATAACTTATTTATATAATTATCTAATAAATATTATCATACAATTTAAAACTTGCACATAGAAGATCTATGTTCTGTGTATGAGCATAAAAAAGCATAAGTGCAAAATCAGTTTGTAGGATAGAAGATCTATTATTATACTTCATGAGAACTATAATAAGGCATTTGTAGATGCTAATTTTCTCAGTTCAAACTCTCAGATGGTTTTAATCTGCTTTTCCTTGTAAGGCAGCGAGCCTTCCCTTTGAGGAGTGAGCTCTAGGAAGTGCGCTTGAATGCAAGTGCATTCCCATTTTTGTAATGTTCATTTGAGTATACTTAGATCAATTGTGGATTGGCCATCCACCGTGGTTTTTAACCTAATAGGGTTTCCACGTAAAAATCTTGGTGTCATGGTGTTGTGTTTATTTTCATGTTTATGCACTATGGTTGAATGTTACTAATTCTTTGAAGATAAAGATTAATAAAGTTAGTTTTTGCACAACACTGATTCACCCGCCCTCTCAGTGTAGCTTGTTTCCAACAATTGGTATCAGAGTTAGTTCCTCTAAAAGAAGTCTAACCACTTGGGGAGATCTTGGAAGGTGTTTCAATGGATTCAAGTAGTCTTCAACAAATTTTGTTGGCCCTAGATGAACTGGATCAGTCAAAGGTTGAAGTTCAAAAATTTCAAGAAAACCTCTCAGCTATTGAGAAATTCATTGAGTCTTTGAAAGAAAAATTCAATAAGTCTAGAGAGAAGAGAAAGGAACTATGTGATCAGATTAAGCAGAGTGATAGTAAGAGCATTGAAGAAGAAAAAATCAGTCAAGCCCTGGAATAAAAGATAGAAGAATGTGAAAACTTACCAAAGAAAATATAGTTCTAAAGCATGAGATGGAATCTATCATGATGAAGATGACCAAGGAGATTGAAGACATAAAGAAAAATGAAGAGAACCTAGTACAGTCCCTGAAAGAAACTTCTGAATTATGTAGTCGATTGGATGATGAATTGGAACAATCTAAAAATAGTGAAGAGGCACTTGAAAAGTAGATGGATAATCTCAAAAATGAACTTGCTATTACAAATGAGTATAAAGAGAAGTTCAAAGCTAGTTCTTCCATGCTTCATGTTTATGCACTATGGTTGAATGTTACTAATTCTTTGAAGATAAAGTTTAATAAAATTAATTTTTGCACAACATTGATTCTCCCCCCCTCTCAGTGTAGTTTGCTTCCAACAATGGCCACATTCACCAATTTTGACAAGGAAACCAAGTAACACAACACATGACTCCATTTGGTCATCAAAATGTTCAAGGGCAAAAAATTTCACAAATATAATCTAACATTGTTGGAGCACACGTTCCCACATATGCATCTCATATCCATACACAACAAAATGTTCCCAATCAAAATATTCAATACCAAGAAATTCCAGCCCAAAATGCATCACACATTTCAATTCAATACATCTCAAATCATAACATACCATCATAGAAAATGGGAACTTAGGGAATACCTATTACTAGAATGTGTGACACTACAAATAACCCTATAGTAGATGCACTCACAACTCAACTTGCTTCCTTACAAAAGAAAGTGCAGAACATGTAATTGTCTAGCAAGAAGACCCACACATCATATGACTTATGTCCATACCCATTCGAGACGAACTTACACATGCCACCATTCCCTCCAGGATATGTGGTACCCAACTTCTCCAAATACAAAGGAAAGACTAATCCCCTTGAGCACATAAGAGAATTTATGACCAATTGCATGGATGTGGCATACAAACATACCTATGTGATGAGACTTTTCCTTAGAAGTCTCACGAGTCTTGCACTTGATTGGTTCGCTCTCTTGCCCAAAGGGATAAAGTCATGGGAGGAACTTGCTAATAATTTTTTAGAATATTATGCCTACAACATTGACACCGACATTACCATTGCCACTTTATGTAAGACAACCCAAGAGGAGATTGGCGAAATATTCGTTCCATTTTTCCAAATATGGTGGGGTTTGGCAAGTCGATGTCCTATTGAAATACTAGAAAAAGAGAAAGTGAACATTTTTGTTCAAAACCTTGTTGACCCATTAAGATATAATTTACAAGTCCATTGTTACACCACTTTCACAGACCTAGTCAAAAAAGGAGTTCAACTTGAAAAATATCTTATCGCAAAAGGATAACTCAAATATGCAAACAAGAAGACAAACCCAAACTCACCTAATGACAAAAATAAATATCGGGTCAAGAACAAGCATATCACCAATGATGGCATTGTTGACGTCAAAGCAGTAAACATGATAAGTCTTGCAATTATGCTTAGAGGATCTCAACCCCAAAATCCACGATCGTCCAAAACAATCAAGACCAAGGGCAACCACAATAAACAAACATTTTCTCAAAAGACACACATACACCCCCTTGGGTGAACCAATTGAAGTTATCCTCAAGAAGCTCATCAAAAACACTGTGATAACATTGCAAGACCCTAAACCATACAACCTAGGGCAGTTCAAACCATCATGGTCGGATGACAATTCCTTTTGTGATTATCATCGAGCAAAAGGGCATAAAAATTCCTCCTGTGGACAATTGAGAAATATGATACATGACCTTATTGAAAATCATACTATTGAAATAGACAGTCAATAATTTTCTTCAAACTCAGACCATAGAATTCATAAAGACCCATTGCAGGATCATGGTTCAACTAAATCCTCTACATCAGGTCCAAATACTAACAATCGAGCTAATTAAACTCATGCTAATTTTGACTATTCAAGTAGACGTATCATTAATCACCTCCAAGCTGCTGATGAACACGTTAATACTATCACCATTAAGAAGAATCTGGAGTTTAATGTCACCACCTGTCGAGGCAAGGTCACAATAGTTGGACCTCCTGCTAGACATCCAAAGATCACAATACTTGATCCCTTTTTTGAATAGTCACAACCCAAAGGACAGTTCAATCTTATTGACCAATTGGGTAAAACACTCGCCCAAATCTCCATAATCGAGCTACTACGCATCTTACCTGCATATAAAGCCATACTTGATAAGGTCTTATAGGAGTCTTCCGTACCTATTGATATTGATGTCAACCACTTCGAAGCCATTCAGATACTTGACTACTCCCCACAACATCACCTTTTTGGACCAAGATTATTCCTCACCTAATCTATCTCACAATGAGGCATTGCACATTGAACCATTCATCCATAAGCACAAGGTTAGATGAATCTTAGTAGATGGTAGAGAAGGACTGAATATATGCTCCCTAAAATTGGTCAAATTACTAGGCTTCTTTGATATGTGTGTGGATGCTACCAAAAGAATTGTCATAAAGGCATATGATGATAAGGAACACTCTTGTAGGGGAATTATCACACTCCCCATTCGTGTGGGGCCAGTCATTGTAGATACCACATGTTAGGTCCCGATCTTTAGCTATCTTACAACATCCTACTCGGTCTACCTTGGATCCATGCCTTAAAGGCCGTACCATCCACTTACCACCAATGTTTGAAGTTTCCATTCGATGGCACTAAAATTACCATACCAAGTGACCCTGATCCCTTCCAGTATTGCACCAACTTGAGAGGAATTTATGAACACCAAGTGCCCATTAATCGTGAAGCTTCAACGTCCACTTCTTCCAAATACATCGATCCATCCACTCTTTCGAAGTCATCCACATCCACTCATTCGACCTCCATCACACCATCTACTCCCACTACTCCATGTGTCGACCTAGACATTAAGATCTAGGATGAAGGTTGCAACACGTACAAATTACACACTGCGTCCTGCATCACTATGATACCCAAGTCTCTAAAATCTTATGGTAGGACTTGTTTCAAAATAGAGCCAAAAGTGATCTTTAAAGTTTCTCCAACAATGACTTTCACAAAATGGGGAGATATGAATGATGAAGATATTGAAGATATTTCGACCTGGATTTACAAAGACACAAAAGACTTACCTCTGCTTCTAGTACAACAGTACGACAAAGGCCATGAGATGATGAAAGCAAAATGCTATGATGAAACTAGTGACCTTGGTATAAACAATACTGGATGAAGAGAACCTATAGTGCCATCTAGAAGACCGAAGAATTTGGGGTTAGGGTTTAAGCCACTCAAGATTGATGGTCCATATACCCATGTACTTTCAAGTGAGGGCGTAAATTCTTCTTTAAGTGTCGAAACCATCAAAGATTCCCATACCGACAGTAACTCCCATGAGTGGGAATTTGGTTTTGAGAGATCCCTAAGTGACTATGAGCTTGACAAAATGTTTCGAGAACCAGGTGAATCTTCTTTTGATCAAAGTTTCAGAAAAATGTTTAACGTTGAACTTTCTAGAGATCCTGCTAAAGTCCCTTTGAAAAGAGAAGCCTGGGTACAACTCTTTTGGCCTTGTGATGATGACAAACCTAAACAACCACTGAACCTATTTTTCATGATTCCGACCCGTCTACTCCCTACTTTGACCAGGAGTTCAGTTTTCCTTCCTTTGTCCCATATTTCAAACATGAATCCAATTTTCCTGAATATGAAGAAGAAGATTGGATAGAATCCTCCAGGGACTTTAAAGACACCTTTGTATTTACCCTTTCAGTCTCTATTTGCATGATTTTAGTGTGCTCTCCACCTTTCTACAACATTGATGATGGCATTTCCCTTATCTACCCATAGGTCATTGATTGGGACCGACATGACTCACTTGTTATGGACATTTTTTAGAATGACGAGGCTATTGCTAAACTCATGGGCCTTCGTGAAGGAATAAAAAGTGGGGACCACAAGGTTGGATTCACTATAGACCTCGATTCTGCAACATAGTTCAGGGAGACTGTTCAATCCTTTAGTCGTAAAAGTAAAAATAAAACAAAAAAATATGTCTTTAGGTGAAAACCATAAGGCACCTTCTGACGATATAAAAGTAAACATAAAGGACATATTTGAGGGTGAAAACCTCTTTGAGGTGCCCAAGGATTGAGGATTAGAATTTATTCAAAGAACACAAGAGAAATCAACCATGCTCATTGAGGACACTATGGAAGTCAATGTAGCCACACCCAAAAACCCTAAGACGATGCTCTTTGCAACATCATTGACAAAAGAGGAAAATTTCAAGTTCAAAGAGTTCTTTGCAAAATAAAAAATCAACTTTGCATGGTCCTATTCTGATATGCTAGGATTAGATCCAATACTAGTCTTGCACCATTTACCGTTACTTCCAAAGGCCAAGCCTATCAAACAAAAGGTACAAAAGATGCACCCGCAAATTGCCTTGTCAAAGAAAAAATCAAGAAGGTAATGGACGCGAGATTCATAAGATCAATATATTATGAAAAATGGATCTCAAATCTAGAACTTGTCACAAACTTAAATGGGAAAATACACATGTGTACTAATTTTTGAGATTTGAACAGGGCATGTCTAAAAGATGATTTTTTGCTTCCAAACATAGACATCATAGTAGATCTCATAGCTAGGTACGAGATGTTGTCCCTCATGGATGGTTTCTTAGGATACAATCAAATTTGCATCACTTTGGAAGATCAACATAAAATAGCATTCACTTGTCCCAGGGGTACCTATTGTTGAAACATCATGCCTTTTGGGTTGAAAAATGTAGGAGCTACATATCAATGAGCCATGACTACAATATTTCATGATCTCATGCATACCTTGATGGAAGATTACGTTGATTCATCACCTTTTGGAAAAGTACTTAACATGTCAAGATCACCTAAAAGTGTTGGATAAGATCTTTAAAAGGCTAGAAGAGTATAAAGTGTGTCTCAATCCTAAGAAATGTGTTTTCGATGTGACTTCGAGTAAGCTCCTGGGCTACATAGTTTCTTTTTGGGGTATCAAAGTTGACGTAGCTAAATTAAAAGAAATCTTGGACATGCCCCCTCTGAAGGGAATCAGTGAACTCAAAATATTACAAGGAAGACTTCAGTCCATCAGATGCTTAATTTCACAGCTAGCTGACAAATTTCAACCTTTCCGATTTCGTCTACACAAAGGCATTCCCTTTGTGTGGACTAACAAATGTCAAATGGATTTTTGAACAAATCAAGAACTATCTTTAGACATCACTAGTTTTAATGCTGCTCATTGATGGAAAACCTCTGATCCTGTACATTTTTGCAACTACTTCCGCATTGGGGGCATTACTTGCATAAAATGACCATGAGGAAAAAGAAAGAACTATATACTAGATCAGTCACACCTTAGTTGGATATGAACTCAACTACACACCCATTGAACGTACCTGTCTCGCAGTTGTCTTTGCCACTCAGAAGTTGAGACATTATATGCTAAATCATAAGACACAGTTAGTGGAAAAATAGATCCATTAAAGTATATTCTTAGTTGGGCAACATTGATAGGATAGTTCACAAAATGGGTTATGATATTGAGTGAGTATGACATACAATATGTGGAACACAAAGCAATTAAAGGACAGGCAATCACAAACCAACTCGCAGATGCACCCGTACAAGGTGATCACCCTTTGATGGCCGACTTCCCAAACGAATCCATCTTTCATGTGGATCCTAAATCACCTTGGAAGCTCTATTTTGATGGGTCCCATACAGGTCATGGCTTAGGAATAGGTATATTGTTCATTACACCACAAGGGGATTCTATTCCTAAGTCATTCTGAATCACCCTCCCTTGCACTAACAATGTTGCTGAATGTGAGGCACTCGTCACAAGACTTCGAATGGCCATCAAATGGAAAATCAAAACACTCCAAGTCTTTGGAGATTCTCAGTTGATTATCAACCAGGTCAATGATGAGTATGACACCAAGGATGAAAATTCAATGCCTTATAAATGCATGGTTGATAGCTTCTTGTCATATTTCCACATGATCACTTTTGAGAAGATTCCCAAGGTGTAGAACAAGGTAGTAGATGTAATGGCCACACTTTAAGATGATCCTCTTTGCAACATCATTGACAAAAGAGGAAAATTTCAAGTTCAAAGAGTTCTTTGCAAAATAAAAAATCAACTTTGTATGGTCCTATTCAGATATGCCAAGATTAGATCCAATAATAGTCTTGCACCATTTACCGTTACTTCCAAAGGCCAAGCCTATCAAACAAAAGGTAAAAAAGATGCACCCGCAAATTGCCTTAATTGTCAAAGCTGAACTCAAGAAGGTAATGGACGTGAGATTCATAAGATCAATAGATTATGAAAAATGGATCTCGTCATAGGACTTCGAATGGCCATCAAATGGAAAATCAAAACACTCCTAGTCTTTGGAGATTCTCAGTTGATTATCAACCAGGTCAATGATGAGTATGACACCAAGGATGAAAAGTCGATGCCCTATAAATGCATGGTTGATAGCTTCCTGTCATATTTACACATGATCACTTTTGAGAAGATTCCCAAGGTGTAGAACAAGGTAGTAGATGTAATGGACACAATTGGATCACTCTTAGACATTCCCAACAATGTGCTAAAATTTGATTTCTTAGTGGAACAGTTGTTGGTTCCCACTTATGATATTCCTAAGTCAAAAATGGTTTGTGAGCTCTTTGGTCCCAATTCACCTTGGTATCAAGACATATATGATTACCTCTAGTCCCAAACCCTCTCGCCAAACCTTTATAACAACCAATGTAAGTCCTTTATCCACAAATCCACCCATTACACCATCATCAGTGACACCCTATATCGACGTAGCTTTTACAATGCCCTTCTTTGATGTCTCAACACAGACAAAGCAAAAACAATCTTACATGAGGTACATGAGGGTATATGTGGATCTAATTCGAGTGGCCCAGCCTTAGCTTAGAAATTTATGAGACTTGGGTATTACTGGTTGACAATGGAAAAGGATGCCTTAGAATTTGTGAGAACATGTCTCAATGTCAAGTACATAATGATCTAATTCATGCGCCCATGTAAGAACTTCATGCAATCACTTCTCCTTGGCTCTTCACACAATGGGGACTCAACCTTGTGGTTAAAATCCATCCCACCTCATCCAATGGCCATAAATTCATTATTACCTCCACTAAGTATTTCAACAAATGGATAGACGCCATTCCCCTCACATACATAACTAACATGCATATTTCCAAATTCATCCTTAACTACATCATCTTCCAGTATGGTGTTCCACAATCCATCATCACAAATAATGGTCATCCTTTAAAAAACCAGGATGTCCATGAACTTTTTGAATGCTTCCACATTCAACACCATTTCTGCATGCCCTATTACCCACAAGGGAATGGTCAAGCTGAGGCATCTAACAAGACCATTATCAAGATTCTTAAGAAGATCATCAATGATGTTGGCCGTGACTAGCATCTATAACTTAATCCTGCGCTATGGGCCTATCGCACCAGCATTTACATTCCTACTAGATTCACCCCCTTTGCTTTGGTCTTTGAAACTGAAGCTATCTTGCCCATTGAGGTCAAAATCCCCTCCATCAGAGTCTCCATGAAGGGATTGATTGATGACGAAGAATATCCACAATCTTGACTGCATGAGCTAGAGTTGTTAGAAGAATGAAGACAAAATGCCTTGAATCACTTAGAGGTATATCAAAATTTCCTTTACCGTAGTTATAATAAGAAAGTTATGGTCTAGAAGTTTGACATTGGCAACTTGGTCTTGATGCAAAATCCAAAGAATCAATCTGACCATGACAAACCTGGCAAGTTCGAGCCTAATTGGTTGGGTCCTTACATTATCATTGCCACGTTTAGTCTTGGCGCTTACCAGTTAGCTACCCCAGATGGGGAAAATTGATAGAACCTATCAAAAGTTTTCATCTTCACAAATTCTACACATAACATCAGAGAGCTTGGCTAAAAACTAAAAAATACAAAAAAATTGTCACCTTGATGAAAACCTAGCAAACAGGCATCTTGGTGACACCAAAAAAATCAAAAAATATCAAAAATAGTAAAGAGAAATAATTTGTCCAATAGTGAAAACCACTTCGGTGGTGCTTTGGATAAGTACCATGGTGAGAACTTGGCAAATAGGCACCATACATAGTCAATCTATGCTTCACCATCTACTATCACTCTATCTACCTTCATCCATAATAAATGCCCAATATTTTGACACCCTCATGACAGTCGTCATAAGTCCTACTATTCATTTCCATGGCTAACAATGGTTGACATCATGCCTTGCATAGCCTCCACCTTTCATCTTGCACACATTCTTTTCCATCTCATCCAAAGTTGGTTAGTCCTAGACCTGAATGGGGGCAATACCCTTGTCACTTGACTAAAGTGGGTCTCGCGCATGGTCTTGACGATTGTAAAATGTCCTAAAAAAATCCATAAAAATCAGAAAAACTTTTGAAAAAATCCATAAAAATCATAAAATGTCCTAAAAAAAGACAAAAAAAGTCAAAATATCCATCAAAAATCCAAAAAAAATAGTAAACTTTGAAAAACACAAAACATCGAGATAACACTCAAAAATCCCAAAAACAGAGTCATAGTCCATCCTATTGGTCATGTCAGTCTTTGTCATCATTGAACTACATTGCCTCTATGACTAGACGTAGGTAAGGACATCTATCGATGTGCCCCCAAGGCATTAGGTTAGTCTTTTTAGGTTTGTCGAAATAAAATCATGACTCAATATTTGGTCAATAAGACAAAGTCATTGATCGTGTCAAACTACGAGGTCTCTAAGTGTATGACATAGGCAAGGCCATCAATCGATGAGCCCCCAAGGCCGCACTAGGTTAGTCCTTTAGGGTTCATCACATTCACTCTCACACATGGCAGATACCTTCAAATAAACCAATTTTTTTTCTCAAATCTTGTTAGTCAAAGTCAATTGTCCTTTTCTCATAGATGTTCTAAATTAGGCAACTGTTAAACAACCTTTGAAAATCATTTAATCATTTCAACTAAATTAGCATGTCAACTCTGACATGCAGTCAACTTGGTCATTCAGTCAACCTTGGTCAAAATCCATCATAACTAGTCAACCTATCAACTTTTGGTTACTCTTCAGATACCTTTTCGAAGAACAATCCTTTTCATTTATTTAAGCTTTAGGATATGTCTTTTTGAAGCCTTGACTCCATCATCTGGCATTTTGAGGGGTTCTCTTGACATTTGAGGATCGATCCTCTCAACATCAAAATCATTCAGGATGTGTCCTTCCTGAATTTTACATTACCTATTATCTATCACACACCAAACCTAGACTTCGTCAAACCTGACATCTCGACATCAAAACACTTGACATTTGGACATACTTGGCAAACACTTTGGCAAACACTATCTTTAATATTGGCACTTGTCATTTTATTTTTCATCATGCTACTAGTTCCTTGATGATGTCTTGGCATCAGGATTTAAAGGAGCAATGATGTATCATGGTGATTATCTTGTCTTTTTAGACTGTTATGCTACTAGTTCTTTGAGGATATCTTGCATAGGATTTAGAGGAGCAACGACGTTTCATGGATTTTTTTTCTTGTTTTTGGTTGGTTGTGATAAAGATACTAGGGTAACTGAGTTCCTTGTATGAGTCATGATCATCCTTGTCTGTGACTACTTGTTTTATGTGATGGTGTGACCTTGCACACCATTGGTCTATGTCATATCATGGTGTTTGCTGGTTATTACAATAATTTTCCCAATGATGATTAAAGTAACACCTATTAGTACTTTGGAAATATATTGAAGGATTCTTTCTCTGCACTAACATCCATCTTCATCTCCTTCCATTTGATAATATCTCTTCTTCCATCTCCTGATGATATCCTATGACATACAAAAACATTATTGCATACACGCTCATATATAGGAAATCCATTTTCACATTTGCATTTACATAAATCCATTTTCATATTTGCATTTACATAAATCCATTTCCACATTTTCACCTACATAAATCCATTCACATATTTGCATTTACATCAATCCATTTGCATTACCATAACATATGGGTGCATTAAAATATTTTCATACATCATCCACATTATTAAAGCATAAAAATTCAGGATCATAAAATAAAAAATCATATGTCGTATAATCCATACAAAATCATACATCAATGCATTCATAATCATAAGCATGACATCCATTAGTGACAAAAACATAATCATCATCAACCTCATAATATAACCATCATATATAAAGTAGCATCATCATTAATACTAAGGCATCTCATCATAAATAACCATCATATATAAAGTAGCATCATCATTAATACTAAGGCATCTCATCATAAATAACGATCATATATAAAGTAACATCATCATTAATACTAAGGCATCTCATCATAAATAGCCATCATAAATGCATATATCACATAACATAAACATGCACCATCATAAGAATCATCAAAAAAATCACATCACATAACCATAATAAAATCATAATGCATTCTAACATAACATATAGTATAGAATCTACACCAAAATTGCATCATATATATATATCTCAAAATAATGTCATAGGATAGAGTCTTGAGGAATCCCAAAAATAGAGCTTGCAGGCTTGATGGTTAATATATATGAAATGTCCCAATATAATGTCAATATAACATGTCCTAAATGGTAATCTCCTCATCCCCTTGAGGTGAGGAACAAGATGACTGATGCTCTCTCACAGGCTCTGATGACACATGCTCTGATGTTGTCGACTGACTTTGTGAGGATCCTGGAACTGTGACCCATTGCTGGCTATGATGAGACCTATGTCCTGATGATGATGATCCATGAATGTGGCTAGACCCATGCCTTGATGAATGCCTATGATTGTGGTGGGATATGTGTCCTGAAGACTACTCAGATGAAGCAGATACATTGAAGCTGTTGTGGCTCAGGCTATTGTGAGTCCTACTGCTAGACCCACTACCTATCCCACTCCAAGATTGTGAAAGGCTAAAATATTGCTACTCTGCTAGCACTATCCTCTCATATAGCATCCTATACCATTCTTGGATGGCACTCACCCTCACTAGCTCTCTTATCACATCTCTCACTAGCCCAAAACATAGCTGCACAAACTTTGAACACCAACCTTGCACCTCCTGCTGCTTAACCACTGCCTAGTCTCTCTCCACCCTGGTAACCTCTAGATCTAACTCCAATGCCTTGATCTAGGTGAGGGTCTCATCCAACCTGCTATGCATATCGGCTAACCATTGGTCCACTGTAGAATCTCAGGGCAATGGTGGTCTCCTCACTATATCCTCCTCACCATCCACCATTTTCTCTCTATTCCACCTCTCCTCATCATCTATGTCCTCCTCTCCACCAATATCTATATCATCCTCCCCCACCAACATCCAATGCCTCCTCTCCTATGACCACCTCCTCCTCCCTAGCCACCTCCACCTCTACCTCCATTGGATGAGGTCCCTCTGGCTACTCTGCTAGTTGCTCTACATCTACCCTGACCTCCTCCTGATGTCCCTCCTCCTGTCGACCCTCCTAACTCTCCTTCTCTCCCACCTCATGGATGGGTGAAAATGGTACTTAGTCGACTCACTTTCAAACTCTCCTCCCTTATCTTTGACCTCTCCCACCACCCCCTCTATTTCCCCCATCTCCTCCATTGCCATCATTGTCTTCTCTGCCTCCATCCCTCCCTCTCCACTTGCCCCCATCCCTTCCTTCATCCCTTCCTCCATCTTTGCCTCCTCACGCTACTTGGAGCACCCATGGTAATACTGCTCATCGGTCCACTAGCGCTGGCTGCTTTGGATCTATCAATGGAAGTGGTCTGTGAGTCTATCACCATGCATCGTAATTTGGGGTGGTCCCTACATTAGCTAGACCCCCACGCCATACCCACTGTTGTGCAACTAAGACATCAATCTACTGCTCAACCACTCTAACTTCTATGGGTAGTCCCCAAACTGTTTCCCATAAGGATTGAGCATACTCTACAGTGCCCACTGGTACACCCTGCTACTCTCCAAACTATCTTAGTACCTACTGGGGTAGATACAAATATATGATTAGATGGGATTGTATTGTCCAACCAATCATATATTTGAACTATTTGCAAAAGGAAAGATGATCCTCCTCTCCTAGCCACTGTCCATAGTCTCTATACAACCTCCACGCAAACCCCATCAAAGTGTCAATAGCATGGTGCTAGTATCCTGTGTCACCCACATGCGTCTGTGTCACTGAGCTTGCATATAAGTAGACATAAGGCATACCCTCGACTAACTATCTCTACATTGGTGGCCGAAATACTAAAAATACACTCCCATTCCCAAATCATTATAAGTGTACTGTGCTGCAACTGATGCTGCTCGCCTCCCTGTATGCCACATCATGCAACTAATGATATAACATGCCTAGCAAGAACAAACCCCAACCAAATACTATCTTGTACCGCCTCATCCTAACATGGACATCCCCCAATCCAATAGGGAAACCATGATCGTGATGATCTAGAATCAACACCCCGACAATCAAAGTACACAACATGGCATCCCATCTACTATAATGCTTGGCCATGAAATCCAAGCTAATCTCATATCCGTGAATCCCTAGCTGGGTTACGCCATCATGCTCATAGTACTATGTAATGGCCTATAATACCCATTGAGAATTGTAGACAACACACTCTCCTCTTATAGGGATCCGTAAGATCCTGTGCATATCCTCAAGTGTAACTATGCCTCTCTTGTCAAAAATGAAATGAGTAGGTCTCAGAGTGCGATATCTCCACAAGCATTATCAAAAGTCCCCTATTAGCCCAGACAATGGGAATATAGGTCATGTGAAATAGTCCTAGCCACATCAGTCACCTCTTCTCACCCTGTATCAGTTGATCTCTGAATGCATATGTCATTGACCGAAACTCTCGAGTGTAGATGGGTGGTAATCATTTTTGCGTACATAGAAACAAAGGGTAGCACATCATTGAAAATCATCATTATCATCTATTTGATCAAAAGTATACAAGGAAATTGGTTCTAACCTAGATCAACCTAGGCTAAATTCAATTGGGTCGTTCTACCTTTCAATTATGTCACGACAGTCAAATGCATCACTTCACCTTGCAGTTGCTTCACACTAAATTAGTTGCATCATTTGACTTTGTAGATGCATCACTCTATAGGACTTGTGTCAATTCCCTCAACAATTGTTCTGCCTTTAAGAACTTGTGTTGCATCATCTCGTGTTTGCGTTGCAATTTGTTGATTGTGTCACACGACTTGATACTTGCATCATGTTTCATCACTTGTGTCGCACCAGATTGTGAATGCATTGTTCTAAACGTAAACCTAGCCTACCCTTCACACTTGTGTTGTGACACATCAAATGCATGCAACACAATGTCATTTGCATCTTTCACAAACACAAATGTGTCATGACGCATTTGCAACCCCAACTTTGATGGCCTAAAAAGAATGAAAAAAGAGAAAATAACAAAGTGGGTATAGGGTACATACCAGGAGGTCCACGCCCTCTGGCCGTCGGTAGGTGTATACTCAATAACTGCAATGATCTATCTCTGAAATCACCATCTTTGTGTAGTATCCTCTCTTTGAGCTTTGTGATGAGAGCCAATTATGCTCTATTTTATGCCATATTATAGCCTATTTTGTACACTCTCATATCCATTTCCACATTCTATTTCCATCCCATTTTCATATTAGTTTATCATTTATGTTTCATATTATTTAATATACTTAAGTGATATTTAATTTAGTTTTTAGATAAAATATGTGAATAAATAATATCAGAATATATTTATTAATATATCTTCCATTATGTCAAGAAAATAAATCTTTCAGCATGCAGCTTTAAGGTGAAGATCTCCTTGTCACCATTTATGCAGGAGCCAAGACTGCTATCATTCTACCATTTTATTTGGTTATTAGATCAGACATGCAACATCACCTTCTCTATGTATGAAGAGCATTGCATGGTGGACTTTCATGATTGCAGTTGTCAGCTTCTATTTCAACCACGTTAATTCCTTGCCATATAATATTTGCATTATTCCTATGTATTTAGTCTATTTTCTAGCTTCCATCTTAATTAGTGACTTGTACAAGTGGACACGGTGATTGGAAATGTAGACAAAATGGAGGAAATAAGCATGTGCCAACTATTTGGAAGAAACCAAAATATGCTTGTTGTTGTAATTGAACTATTTTCAATATGCACCCACTTCAAAACAATCAGTTCTATGTTACAATTTGTGCACAAATTAGGACAGATCTCAAAACTTCAAGACATGGGTTTTGTCTAGAATGGGCCTAATTAAGTTTCCACACAATAGAATCCTTAGAAAATGAAGGAGCGGAAAGATACAGGTGGTTTTCTAAAGGCAACAATTTTTGATTTATTGTTGCGACCAAGATTACATGTACACCATTATTTTGTTGGAAAGACACCTCAACACCATCTTGTTAGCAAATTTGTGATAAAGTGTGTTTTTTTTAGCTATGTGGAGGATGCACTTTCTTAAGGAAACCATAAATACTAGTTTGAGAAATAAGACATTCTTGCTAGCTAGAAAAAGACCAAAGGAATTTTTGTCTCTATTTCTACTCATTATTATTTCTGATTCATGGCTAGTATTCAATGACTTGCATGAGCTATTGTTCATTAGTTTGTTGAAACAAACTACTTAATTTACCATTGATTATTTATTAGTTGTTATAAACTCAACATATATATTTATATGCGGGTGGTGTAAAGGATGTATGCAGATTGATGGAGGAAGATTTCTGTAGCAAAATACCGTGTGTAGACTTTGTAATATTTTTGATAAATGAAATAATATTTATTCTGACCAAAGCAGTGTAGAAACTTGTTTGTGCTCCATCATTGGACGTAATGAGGAGACAAGATCCACTTCTCATGATGTCTAGTGATTTTTATTAGATTAGATGTGTGTTTATTTATGTTCTTTATTAAATGTTGTTTCTATTTTATTTGCAGGCATAGTTTGTTGTTTATATCTCGTGCGATTATTTTATAGATTAAATGTTCATGATTTATATTGATTTATGATTTCCAGATTAGTATGATTTGGAGATGTGAGTTTAATTTTTGTTGTTTTTATTGTTGTTACTAGAAAGTGAGTTCCTATCACCAACGTTATTTCAATATGAAATAGGTTTATTTCCTTGCTGCATTTCATCCCCACTCATCTCACGACTCTCACCCCTTTGATTGACATATAGCCACAACACCTCTCACAAGTCTACGCCCCCAGATTGACACGTATAGATCAAAATACAATTTATTATAAAGTATTAAACCCTTCTTATGATTTACTCCAGTGTTGGCCTATCACTCTAAATCTCCAAAAGGAAAAAGTGAAAATGAATTACCTTTTCACCCAAATAAGCCTATTTATAGGGTGAAAATTACAGTTTTCTTGAAGGGTTATTATTGGATGCACATTTGACCATGTTTGACTGTCTTGTTGATTTCCTTAAACTCGTTGAAACTCAAAACCAACTACGCCATTGTTTTTCTAGTCATCAAATTGACTTATCAAGATATTTTCCAAATTTTTTTGGCACTGGGCCAAAATTCACAAATTTTCTTGAGCGGGCATAGATACTCCGTACCTTAGCTGGGGGATATTCTGAACTTAATTTTCTTTGTCACAATGTGATAAATTGCATTATGACAAAGAGGGAAAAAATGTAGACATAGAAAATTCACTTGGGCACGCAAACTTTATTTTCTCCATATTTCTTCTCAACATAATTAAAATATTTAATTATGTCCTATAGTCCAAAGTCAACTATTAATTAAATAATTCTTAACTATTTAATTAATTCACATCTTTCATTCCTCCAGAATATTTAAATAAATAATTATATTTATTTAAATGCATCACTATTTTCTAATGTCCCTCCATACTTAAATAAATCCCTAAATTTATTTAATTATTATTTATCTACTATTTCCTCCTGATTATTTAAATAAATAAACTTTATTTATTATTTAAAATATGTCATTAATTCCTTATGTCTTCTTATAATTAAATAAATTTTTGTAATTTTCTTTTAATTATTGTCCACATCAACTTTCCTTTTAATTTTAAATAAAATCATTTATTTAAAATTACTCACTTTCTATTTTCCCACCAAGTAAATAATTTGAAATAATTATTTACCGTCACATGATCCCACCACTTTTGAATTAAATTAATTTTTAATTCAAAAGATCAACTCGGCCTCTTAAATCAATTAATTTTAAATTTCTATTTTGATTCTCCACTTACCTCTTTTTCTGTGCCCATTATCTCCTTGTCACAAGCATTCTTGTCCATTATTTGATTTTCACAAAATCAAATCCCCTCTTCATTTCAAATTTTACCTTAATGTTGCCCTAACCCTAATTGCTAGTTGTCACATGCAATTTCAGCCTTTGATCTTAGGGATTTTTCAACTTTCAATCTTGGCCATTCATCCAAAATTGGTTTTTCTATAGAAAGGCAATTTCAACCTCATTTGGACATCTCTTGACTTCATGATTTCATGCTATAGAATTTAGGCTTGCTTTATACTTGCATACTTGCAATTGTTGAATACAATCCTTTAATATTTTCTTAGGGATTTGGCATAGGCTAATAGTTTCTCATCAAAATATGAGGGCAAACATTATTTTTCTGCAAATAGAGAAGGGAAATGAAGGTCAATCATGGAGGGCATGAAGGATGTTTGGTGAAGTTTTTCCTTTGTTTTATGCTATTTCATTCCTTTGTACTTCATTGTTTAACTAGGGTTTTGTTTATGCATTTGTTTTCATGCTAACCTGAATATTTTCCTTAGTTACAAGACTAATGCATCATGGAAGCAGTAGAACCAAGGTCTATGTGGATCCCTAAATTAGGATATGAAGTAGCTAAGGAAGATGTTATTTGTTTAGTTGATATTTTGTTGAAGAGTCATAAGGATACATCAAAAGAAAGGTATGGAACATATGTAGAGAAATCCATGGAGGTACACATGGAGCAAAAGAAACTAGTAATTCAAAATAATTCTAGAAAGATGGTTGAAGAGATTGCAAAGGAATGGGTGTATCAAAGGAAAAAATGTAGCATTTAAGAGAGAAATCTAAAGGAGAATAAAGTGGTACAAAAGAAACTAGGTTAAGAAGATTTGATAGGACAAATACCACTCCTCCCTTTGTCCAAAAGTCCTCTGGGACTATGCCCTCTATTGGAAATAAAAGGAAAACTACTAATAGTCCTTTGATAAGGGAGAAATCCCCTTGGATAGTGCAAAATATAAGAGTTGAGAAGAAGGGCACAACTATTGCACCATATGTTGCTCCTTCCAAGAGAAGAGTAAAGAAAAAGGTAATAGGAGAAGAATATAAGTGTCAACATAGCAGAAGAAGAGGAAATGAAAGAAGGGCCATAGTTGGTCCAAGGAAGGAGAAGTGATGCTTCACAAGGTGAAGCTAGTGTGAAAAGAAGAAGGTTTGACATTATTGATATTGATAGTGAAGAGGAGATTGAAGAAGAAATTTGTTATTCTTATGAGGGAAAAGAAGAAAGAGGCCACCAAGAAGGATTCTCTAGAGAAAAATAAAGGAAAGGAAATAAGTCAAAAGAAGACTCTAGGTGAAAGGATAGATCAAGGACAATCAAAACCAATAATACCTCATTCTCCTATGAAAGTAGAAGTTATTCAAAAGTATTCTATAGAATGAGATGTTAGGGGAGACCACAACCCTGTACAAAGAAGCATATGAGGTGGATAAGGCCACCATTATTGGAGCTATCATCAAATACATTATTTTCCTTGAGGTGGACATGAGAAAAATCAATAAACAAATACCTGAAGACTTATGGAATTAATGATATCAGATTTCTACAATCCATATTACATTTGTTCAAATATTTTTAGATTCGATTGTGTATAATTTTTTGCATGTTGATGATGGATGAAAAATTGTGATATGAAATGTGATGCAAAAATCTGTCCACAATCAAATCCAGAAATCTTTGAAAAAATACTTATGGGATGTTCTATTATAAAGAAGGAAAGAAGTTGTAGAAGAAGAAGCGAGGCTTAAGGAAGAAGCATTGGAAATAATAAGTGCTCATCTCTCTGAGGATGGAAAATCTACTTTAGCTACTATATTCAGTAAGGAACTAAGAACTAGCAAAGGGTGACAACCCTTATGGGTAAAGATCAAAGTGATCTTAAAAGAATTAGAAAGGAGAGCATTGAAAAATTAGAAGAAATAACATAAAAAATGGGAATAACACTAGTGAATGAAGTGAATGAGGAAACCCCTATTCTAGAACAAAAAATTGAAGAAGATGCGCAGGAAGATGATGCTCAACATGAGCATGATGCAAATGAAAAAGCTGCATAAGACAAAACACCTCCAAAATTAGAGGACATGGTAGAAAAATATGTCGAGGAAGCAATGATCAGAGAGGACATTACAAAGGAGAATGCTACTCCTCCTTTGGTACTAGAAAGAACTACTCCTTTGATTAACACAAAAAACCTTGTTGAGGAACAAAACAAGGATGATGACAATAAAAATGTTGACATGGAGAAGGAATGAGAGCAAGAAAGGAGAGATGAAGATAAGGATTCCTTTGGAGATGCACACAAAAAAAAAGAGAAACCAATAGACTCCAAAAATGCTAAAGAAAAGAGCTCAAAGGGAAAGGTTATGGATACAAAAAATCCTTTTGGTGAATCCTCCAACTCCTTCAGATATTCCTTGAAGAATCTATTAAGTATGCAACCTAAGTTACAACCTTTTGTGTCATCACAATTGCTACAATTGTTGATGCAACAAGGTAATGTGGATTTGGATAAGATCTCTCTCCTCCACAAGCTACAATTAGGAGATGTATTTCATGCATCTATAAGAAAATAAATCATTGAGACACACTAGAGATGTGGAGAACTAATGGATGAAGTGGTGAAAGCATTACAAGAGACCATACTCGGTGAAAACATAAATACATCACTATCTGGTACGGAAAATATAAAATTGTTAATTGATTCTTTTAAGGTGTATGCCTATAGACTTAAAGATGAAGTAGCGAAAGAGGTTGAGAAGAGAATTAATGATAAGAAAATATTGGAAATAACGAAGAAATGTGCTCTTGCACATAATTGTTTTTCAAAATTGTTGAAGGATGCACAAGGATGTATTGATGAGGCAAAGGATTTGTATCAATATGGCATGGAGTGGCCCAGAGCCACATAGAGCATTAGAAAGGAAATGGACTCCATTGAATCTCAAATCAACACTACCTCAAGTGCCTATGATCTAATAGTCAAACTAATTGGAGATACAAGGAGTGCAATAGAAGACTTGCATAAGAAATTCTTTCAGCTACAAGCCTAGAAAGAGCACATCATTCTACAGTTTAGAGAAATAAGGGACTTGGTCAATTCCAAACTCTTACTTGTCTCAAAAGACCTTTTAAGTTCTAACAAAGCTAAGTAGATGAATCCAATACCTGAAACTCTAGAACAAGGAGAAGAGCTATTAATGAAATTTGAAACATAATGTAGATTGCTTGTGAGAGAAAATAAAGATTGGGAAGAAGGTAGGTAAGCATGGAGGACCCATGTACAAAAGTTGCAAGTGTCAACCTCTTCTGATTGACATATTTATCACTTTCTCATGAATTTTAGTATTTTTATTTAGATTCTTTGTATATATGCATACTATGTAGATCATTTTTTCCAATATAATTTTTGGTTTTTGCTCTGGTACATGACTTAGGGGGGATTTAATCCAATCTTTTCATCTTGTATATATTCTTGCATTTCTCAGGGGGAGTTCTAGTGAAATATAGAACAATTGTATAAGCACACTTTTCCCTTGGTGTGAAAGGGGGAGAATGGTTCAGAGAATTTTAGAGATATTTTTGAAATGTTTCCATCAATGAAAAAGGGGGAGATTGTTGAAAGAATGAGAAGTTTTTCATTGATGATGTTGTTGGCAACATGAGAATTATAGTGTTGTCATTGATGTCAACATTGTATTTGGATATGAATATCATGATGTTGGCTCTAATTGATTTTGGAGTGTTTATAGAAGGCATTTGTGCAAAGTGGTTTGGTCTGGTAAAGATGGTTGTAATGGGGAATCGATTAAGTGCCAATATTATCGATTCAGTGTAACAATGCTTCAATTTTTGGGTTTTCACTAATTCACAAATAAAGGTTTCACTATGTGCTCCTAACATTATTTTGTTGGATGTTAGATGCATCTCATTCCAATTTTTCATCATGTTTTGGCTATTGAATCAAAAGATGAGTGACAAAAGTTGATATGGAAAATTACAATTATTCTTTATATAATGCATTTGTGTGGGAGAGTCTATACTTTTATGTGGATAATATTTTGGATTTATGGATTTAAGGATATGTTGTCAGATGGAATTTGCGTAGGAATTCCAATTAGCATTGAGTTTTGAGGTCCACGTGTCTGCATGCGGATACACGGTTTAGGAATTTTTTTTATTAGGTCTCATGTTGTACCAAACTAACAAGTTTAAAGGTATGCAAAGGATAAGTAAGTGTTGTAGTCTTATGTGGGATCTGATATAGGTCCATATTGACTTATTTAAAGTTGTTTTGGGTTATAAATCTTGGAGTGAGATATGTATGAAATTTTTGGAGCCAATAAGTGATATGTTGGGTTTTACATATAATTAGGTTGGCCTAATTAATGATAGAGTTAATATGGATATATATGTTGGGTCCTTTCGGTGTTTTGATGTATGGTATAAACATGTGACGTGTGATGCAAAGATCCTATATAGGAATATTATTAAAGTAGTGTAAATTTAAATTGTGAATCTTGAGTAGAAGATTGAAGTGATGGAAATGTAGAGGAAAGCAAAGTGTTAGATATGATTCAAATGAAGTGTGTAAAATTAGTTTATTGAGCTTCATTAGAATTATATTTCATGCATATGATAGATACAATTGTAACCATTCAAAATAGGTTGTGAACCAGAATATCTCTTCTATCTTTTTCTTTGTGGGTAGTGAGTCCATTTGGACACCGAGTCCACTTGCAGTGAGCTCTTTTGTAAATATACTATAACTAGTTATAATATATTGTGAGCTAATTCTCACTGTGTTTTCCTATATTGGGTTTTCCATGTAAAAATATTGGTGTTCATGTGTTATGTGGTGTTGTTAATGTTTCATGCTTTCCTTCTTTATTATAGTTGACCATTATTTGGTGATTGGATGTTTAATGTTTGAATGGTTTAAGATAATATTGATTCACACTCCCTTTTAATATTCTGGGTGTTCAACAAGATATTCTTAAGTTATCTATAATATAAAACCTTTGTGAAATCAATCAATTATATAAAATAGATTTGATTAAATATAATGTGAGCTAGTCTTATAAAATAAATAAAATTAAAAAAATGCATTCTTGAAGGAAATTAATTATTTCAATGGGATATAAGCTTGGGGATTTTCAATGGGAAAATCCAACTCAACCCCTCATAACAGTACATAATTTAAATAATATTTTAATTATATATTTTACTTGTCAAGATTTGTAAAGCGAACTAGGTAATTTATCAAATGAAAAATTATAAAGACATTAATGGGAATAAACCAAGGTGATTATGGGGGAATGATGTGTCATTCTTCCTCAAAATTCAAAGCGACTATGTGCTAATTAAATAACATTAAATAAATTGACCTATATTAAAGTCAAGCTTATGTATTCAACCTTTGAAGAATGAAATCAGTATGAATCCTTTATTAATCTAGCCTAAAATAATGTGACCTTGGATTAATAAATATTTAACAATAGGGAAATGATAACCTTTGAAAATTAATCTTTTGCAATTACTTTCCTTTTTCTAAAAGGGTTATAATTTAAATCATTCATAAGAGTAATTTAAATTAACTTAGGAAATACAATGATGTCATCTTATTTTGAGGAATGAGATAAGTATGTATTTAACTATTAGTGATTAATTAGAACAACTTGATAAAATCAAATAGATAATTTTCCTTGGGATTTAGAGGGGTCTCCAATATTAAATCAAACCTAATGAGAACAAGTTTGCATCATTCAGTGAATAATAAGAAGGTTGGAACAACCCCTATAATAGAATATGATCAATTTAATTGATTCACTTTAAAGTGATAAGGTTATCCTATTGGTAAATATAGGTAATTAATATTGGAAAGATGACAACATATTCACTTATTGAAATAGGGTTGAGAATATTTATCTACTTATGTGTAAAATAAACTACTAGAGTAAAAATCACTCAAAGGACTTTGAATCTTCTTAAGACTCAACAATTATGTAGTCCTTATTTAACTCAATTCGACCTAAGCTATTTTAAAATTAATAATTAATTGACCTTAGGACTTAGACATTAGTCTTACGAGACTTACCCTAGGCAAACCAAAACTTATGGTAACCTAGCTGATATTTTCTATCAAATCCTTTGAATTTAGCATACTTGAGTTAAGAGGAAACTACTCAAAGGTGTATAATTCATATCATTACTAGTGATGCATGTTGATCATATGGGAGAGATAAATACATAGACAAATATTTCAAAAAAAATAGTTAGGTTTTCCTAGTGATGTTTGCATAGGACTATTCATGACTAGCACATATAGTTGCAATATTCATAACACTAGTAGAGTGGGCACTCAAATAAAAAATTGAATCCATTAATTGTTAACATTATGAGTAATAAAAATTAATAAATTAGATGTGAACATAGGAAATATCACTCATGAAAGCACCATTCAATAACTTGTTGAGAAAGAAGATGAAAATATTTGTTGCAATTATGAGAAGATTGTTATTTACATTTATGTCAACAAGCCTATGTTTTCATTGATGCATATAAGGTTGTCGCAAGAGTATGTTTGTGTTATCCATGATTTGATTGGTTACATTATGTTTTCATTAGTAAGCTACAAATGTCAAACTCTAGTGATGCTTTAATAAGATTATGTCTATGGATATGTGGTTGAGTTGCTTGAAATTGATGAAGATGATGAGGATGTATCTTTGGTGCTTGGTCTCCAAGTGCTTTTGAGAAAATTTGATAAAAAGAGGAAAAAATGAGTTGCAACATTGTTCTGGGTTGCAAAGTTGTGTTCTGGTGTTGCACCACATTTCTTCTAGGCTGAAGATCTACCTATGTATTTTAGATATGTTGATCAAAGGTGTTTAGAGGTTTTGTATTCAAAATTTTGTGTGATAGATTGTTGTACATAAGAAGTTGTGTTCACTAGTGTGTGAATAGTGTATTACAGAGGTGTATGGGAGAAATGTTTTTGCTTCGTGTTTCTCTGTTGATTGGTTTTAGGTCTTACAGATCTGAAGGTGTGTTGATGGTGTTGGTATCTTAGTTTAGTTGAATTTATTTGAGGTTTAGTGCTTCAAAAAAATGTTTCTTAAGTAATGGTGTATGATAGAATTGTTTGAGTGTACTGGGTGTGTACATTCTTTAGGTAGAAGTTGCAAAGGATATTTTTGGAATCAGGATGTTTGTGGAATGTTCTAGATTGTGTTCAGGTGACATTTTTTATCGAGGAGGTGTTGGATCAAAGGAAGCATGTACCTAAAATATTAATGGTGTTTACATGGGTAACGATCGACCTTGGTGTTTACACTAATTACAATGGATGTTTATTGTTTATCAAAGTGTTTTGTACTGTCATGTTATAGATTTGGGTCCTAGATAAGATGTGATGTGGTTCAATTTCACTTCTATCTACCATGAAAATGTTTTGGTGCCAACCTAATTTAAATTTGCACAGTTAGGGTGCATAGCTGACGTTGGAGAATGGTTTCAAGGTTGAAGATGGTATAAATAAGAGTTTAGTTGTTGAAGAATGATGAGATAGACAAGATAGATGTGAATTGTAGAGTGTTAGAGTGTGAATTTGAGAAGTGTAGTGTGAGATTTCATGTCTTAGTTTACTAGATGCAGTTAGCAAAAGGTATCTAGAATTCTTAAGTCAAGCTATGAAGGTGTTGGAGACATTGTGGTGGGTTTGTCTATTGCATTGAGATAGATTTATCTGTGCAACATTCTTCTCTATCTTCTTTTATATTATGGTAGTGAGCCTTTTGAAGTGAGCCTTTCTTTCTTTGAGTAGTGAGCCCTCCGATAATGAGCCCTATTATATTCAGTGTTGAAGTTACTTTATATTGTGAGCTAATCCTCACTGTGGTTTTTCCCATCTTGGGTTTTCCATGTAAATTTGGTGTTCTCTTGTGCATTGTGTTGATTTGTTTCAGCTTCTATTATTTTCCTTTCATGCTAAATCATCATAGAAGATTAAGGGTTAATTGGATTAATGTGGGTTTTCCATGTAAATAGGGTGTTCTCTTGTGCATTATAATGATTTGTTTTAGCTTCTATTATTTTCCTTTCATGCTAAATCATTATAGAAGATTAAGGGTTAATTGGATTATTGTGGATCTAAATTTTTGTAAGGGTTTTGAATTTTTAAGGTACAACTGATTCACCCCCTCTTAGTTGTCTTGTGCATTCAAAAATTGGTATTAGAGTCAAGTTACTAGGAATAAATCTTAATTACCTGAGGTAGATCTAGGATAGAACACAAGAAAGAGATCCCTATATTTGATGGAATGGATTATGCCTTCTAGAAGACAAAGATGGATTTTTTTTTTGGTTTACCTTGGATATGATGTCTGGAAGTCTGTTAAGACTAGATACACTAAACCTAAAAATGGTTCAAGTATTGTTGATGAGATCAAGGCCTATGAAACCAATGATAAAGCATGAAATTCTCTCTTAAATAGTCTTAAAAATTTTGAATTAGTGAAAGTGGCAAGTTTGAAAATTGTTCAAGACATTTGGGATAAGTTAGAAATTATTTATGATGGGGATGATAAGGTTGAAGAAGCTTCAAAGTCAAAGAAAAATCTACTATCAGACTATTGGAACTAGTGCATATAGATCTTTGTGGTCCTACAAGAGTAAGCATTTTTCAAGATGACAGGTATTTCATGCTTTTGATTGATGATTATTCTAGAATGACATGGGCTACTTTTATCAAAAAAAAATTAGAAGCCCTAGACAATTTTAAAGCATTTAAAGTTATGGTTGAGAATGAAATGGATATGAAAATTGATGTCTAACAAAGGTGAAGAATTTACCTCCAATGAGTTTAACATATTTTGTGAGAATCATGGCATAAAGAGGCACTTTTCTACCCCTAAGAATCCTCAACAAAATGAAGTAGTTGAAAGAAAGAATAGGACTATTCAAGAAGTTACAACAATAATGATGAAAGAGGAAAATATATTGGAAGTATACTAGAGAGAAGCAATTCATACTGTTGTTTACATACTTAATGGAGTTCAAGCAAAAGAAAATAGTAGAAGGAATCCCTATGAGCTATGGTATGGAAGGATCCCTACTGTCAAGTACTTCAGAGTGTTTGAAAGAAAATTCTATATTAGAAGAGATGAATAAAACTTAAGAAAGTTTGATGCAAGGTTTGATGAAGGTATATTCCTTGGATATTCTACTAAAAGAAATTTTTATTGTTACTAAAACAAGTGGCTAAGAAAGATTGTTGAGAGTGCAAGTGACAAGGTTGATGAAGAACTAAAAAATAATTTAGTGGTAATAGATGTATATGAATCAAATGATTCTTATTGTAGAAAAGAAGAAAAATATAAAGAAAAATAGGTGCAAATTGAAGAGGAACAAGCTCCAAAAAATACTCCTAAGTATGTCCAAGGGAATCATTTTGAAGAATTGTTCATTGAAGATAAGAGAAAAGGTGTACTAAACAAAAGGAAAGCTATTGAAGAATAGGAAAATCTATGTTTACCTTTTGAAGTTGAACCTAAAACAATGATTGAGGCATACATAGATGAATACTAGATCAAGGAAATGGAAGAAGAATTGTTGTAGATTGAGAAGAATCTAACTTGAGAACTTGTCTCGAGACCTACAAATAAAAATGCGATTGGAACTAAGTTGTTATTCAAAAGAAAATTAAATGAGAATGGAGAAATAGTAAGGACAAAGGAAAGTCTTGTGTGTAAGGGCTACTCACAAGTTGAATGAATAGATTTTGAGGAGACATTTGATTTGGTGGCAAGAATGGAAATGTAATATTGTAAAATTGCACCCCCTAAAATTTCACATACATTATTTCATCTAATTTAGTGTCCACTCCCTTAGCATCTTGTGTAGGCTCATTTTAGCCCCTGCATCAACGTTTTCCCCTCTCAAGATGCTCAAAAACCCCTTTTTCAGTAGCTACCTTCACACGTCAGCCTTGCGTTAAACCTGGTGATTTTCCTATTTGTGTCATTTTGTAGCATGATGTGTCTAGACACTAGCATACTGTGTGAATGTATGTGTTCTATGATAGAATCCAGTGATATTTCAATGTTCAAATAGTCATTTCTGAGCATGTTTTCCACTTGTCATCTTTTTGTGTCGGTGGTAATGACTCAGGATGCCCTGTAACTACTCGGGAAGATTCTTTTTGCTTCTTCTCTCCTTAAAAGCTATGTTTTCAATTCATTTTGGGTCTCTAGCTTCCTTCTATCCTTGGCTCTAGCATTTATCTCTTGTTATCTTGCTTGCACAACTCCATACAACTTTCTACATTAGCCTCAAGCTCTTAAGATCTCACAACACCCTTTGTAGCTCTCTTGGATCTTGTAATTCTCTTTGTCTCCCTCTTTGGCTTCCTTTAGCCTTGCAACTTCATCTCCCTTATCTCATGCTTGTGAGCATCCTAGGATTCCATATCCCCTATCAATTGCATTCTTACTTTGTGATACAGGTTTTCCTCCTTGAGTGGGGATTGCTTTTATCACTCACATTTTTTGATACGAGTTCTCCTCCTCGAGCGGGAATTAATTTTATCACTCATACTTGGTGGTGAGGGTTCCACTCCGGAAGTGGGTTTTTCTTTCACCACATGTTTTATCCATTTCAATTCATTTTTCTCTATCTATTTGGTTGTCCATGGAGGTGGGAACACCAAAACAAGGGTTTGCCTAAGACAAACCCCTATACAACCCCAACACTTTCTCTAGATCTTACACATGAAGGTATTGGAGACATTCACGTACTAGAGGCTTCATCACTTGCATGGTTATGAGCATTTCATTTCTATCTCTTATTCTCTTTATCATTTCTATTTCAATTTATTTCAGATTTATCACATTATGTTATTTTCCAGTACTTTTAAAGTTCTTAGTAATTAGATTGATAATATTCACTAAGCTATTTTCTATGACATTCTCGCTTTCTGGTCCTATGGATGCCAATGTGTTTCACTATCATCCCAAACCCACGCTTTTGTCTTTTGGCTAAGAGCTTGTTAGTTTGCCCAAAGAATCTTCGTGACCTTCTCTTTCTTATTTTAGAACTCTTACTTTGTTCCTTGGGGTAGTTTAGGGTGGTTCACTCTATGAGGCTCTCTGAATGAAGAGAACTCATGAGCCATGAATCCCCCTTCTCTACATTTTTGTGAACTCGACGTGAATGAAAACTAGGAATTTATTTACCCTAGCTTAGTGGGGTCATAATTTTTGACTCGATGCTCGAAATTTAGAACCATTTGCATCATTAGAAAGGTCTCCAAGAGGACTAATTCAATCACTAAAATATTGTGCCTTTGACAGTCAAATTTTAGGGACCGATGCAAGTTTCGATTGCAAATTTTTCTTCGAAGACCTCCTAAAATGCAAATTACTAGAACCTTGAAAATACGAAAAAAAATCCAAAAAACTGGATTCTCGGTTTTTCTTAGTTCTATCAACAACTGACTTGTTTATTCATTATTTATCGTATATATTCAAAATGAATTTAATATCTTGTTTTATTAGTTCAGTATTTGATTTTATTCAAAGTGTTAATGATGTTCCATTTCATGCATGTGATATTGACTTGGCTTTGCCCATGTCACTTTGTATCTTTGGTCCTTCTCATGAGATTCCTCTTGCTTTGAAGGGTATTTTTTGTAAGAAGGTGAAATCATTGCAACCTTTCTTAATGTTACTTTGGCTTCTCTTCATTCTAATTCACTCTCTTCTAGAGAAGATGCATTAGTTAATGATAAATCTCCTATTCCTTCCAACACACTCTCTTCTACAGATGTTGCATTTGTCAATGATGAATCTCATCTTTGTTCTGATGCACTCTCTTTTGGAAATGATGCATTAGAAAATGATGAAATCCTTCCACATTTGATCTTCCCTGGATCAATGTTGAAATTTTTTCTTTGAATAATTATTCTACTAGTTGTGATGATTCTGTAAATGTAACCTATGTCTTTGTTGCCCCTCAAAGGCCTAAGAGACTGGTCATTTATCTGACTCCAACTAGTCCTTCTTATAAAAGGGTTTTCTCTATTGATGATGTTCCATTTGATAGTGATTCTCTTGATCTTTCTAAGGATCCCCCTTATAGATCGGTAGCCCATACTTATGAGAATAAAATGAATAAGCAAACAAGGCTTCCTAAAGCTCATAAACCTACAACTAAATCACCTAATGATTATGATCTTGTCGAGAAACTCCAAGTTACTCTGGCTAAGATCTCATTATGGGACTTACTTTAGTCTACTCTAGTTTACCAAGGTATGCTTCAAGAAGCCTTGCAAAGGATCCTCTTATCTTCTTATGCTAGGTCAGTAGATGTTGATGTGTTGATAGCTCATATTCATGCAAATTTTCTAAATATTACGTTCTATTTGTAGGAACTCCCACCTTTGTAAGTACATAAGCAAGTGGATCTTCTAATGATTATAGTCAACATTAATAATATTGGCATTAGACATACTCTTGTTCTCAACCTTTAGGCATGATAGTCTTGCCTTTGAGGTTGGGACCCATTACTATACCTACCCTTGTATATGTTATGTCAAAAAAGTTACCTTATAACCTTCTTTTTGGTAGACTGTGGATTCATGCTATGGGTGTAGTCTCGTCTACTTTGCATAAATCTATTAAGTTCATTTGCAATAATCAAGTAGTCACAGTCAAGGTTGACCCTGATGCTATGCACTTATGTGAGATGGTAGCTTCCGATTAGGTTTTGGTTGTGCCTACTTTTATTCCTTCAGTGTCTTCCAATGTGTTGATTTTTACTCCAACAATATCTACTACAGAGGATACTCTTGAGGTAGATGTCCCTGAAGAAGATCCTTTTGCAACAAAAAAATTTAAGTCTACATTTTCTTAAGAAAATGCATGTCTTGGGGATGATTGGGGTTCTCTAGAATTTACAGACTCCTTTAGTGGAGAATTTAAAGTTAAATTGATCCACTTGAGCCTTCCAATAACATCATCCCCACCCGCTATCAAAGATTATTATTCTTCTGTATCACAGGATAATGTGAACATAAATTGTAATGTCCCTAGTGTTGATCCTCCTTCTGAAGAAGATGATTACACTTCTTCTAAAGAGGATAATGTTGGTAGTCCTATTAAAGAGGATGATGGTGATCCCATAGAGGAGTGTGACCCTCCATTACTGGAATAATGCTCTTTATGAAGATCCTCCTCCTCAATATTTGCAAGTGCAATATGGTCATGGCTTTAAGCTTGTATCTAAATATGGATATGGGAATAAAGGTTGTGGGCATAATGAAAAAGGCATTTAGGTCCCTATAGAATGTGCGCCTCGTAAGTGTAATTTGTGGCTTGGTTTCTCGACTGAAAAATCTGAATAGAAAACATGATTGAATGTTGACATGATGTCCGCTCAACTTGGTTCTCGTGGATTGGTCCATCCTCCTTTGTCTTGTATCTTCGTATCTTCTTCTTGTGAGTAGTCAAATTTTTATCCATAAGAGAAAGGGTTGCTTCCTGCTCATTATTTATTTGAGCAAAAGAATATTTTTTTGAGGCTTCTAAAAGCTTGCTCGATTACTCTTCCTCCTCCTAAGAAATCTCATAAGCATGATAAAACAAAGCATTATTTTTGTGCATACCATTCTACTAGTGAAAGGAAGGCCTTGAAGGATAAAATACAATAACTTTGTGATTCAGGTGTCATCACTCATTTATTTTCTGATGCACTTGCCTCTTCTTTAAATGACAAGTGATATTAAGGTTTTCCTCTATCCTGCATGTTCTAAGTATCTTGCATGGATCTCCTCTCCTGTATGTTGGGGGTAGTGATAACATGTTCTAGAGATGTGTGTCCTCCTAAGAACCCCCTCTCTTCTCTATGTCTTTCAAATGAAGCATCCCTTGAGTGGATCCCTTTTCTTTTGAAGGGTTCCCAAGGACCTCTTTGAAAGTGTAAACACATAAAATTGACCTAAACTTGCAAACTTTATTTCTTCTCAACATAATTAAAAAATTTAATTATGTCCTATAGCCCAAATTCAACTATTAATTAAATAATTATAAATTATTTAATTAATTCATATCTTTTAAGAACCTCCTGGCTATTTAAATAAATAAATTACATTTATTTTATTTAAATAGGTTGCTAATTCCTTATGTCCCTCTATAATTAAATAAATTGCTAAATTTATTTAATTATTATTTGTCCACTATGTCTTCTTGATTATTTAAATAAGTTTAAAATTTATTTATTTATTTAAATACGTCAATAATTCATTATGTCTTCTTATAATTAAATAAATTCTTGTAATTTATTTAATCATTATCCACCTTGTTTTTTTTTCTAATTTTAAATAAAACCATTTATTTAAAATTACCCACTTTCTAAATTCCCACCAAGTAAATAATTTAAAATCATTATTTACGATCACATGGCCCCACCACTTTTGAATTAAATTGATTTTTAATTTAAAAGTTCCACATCACCTCTTGAATCAAATAATTTTAAATTGCTATTTTGATTCTCTACTTTCCTTTTTTTCTGTGCCCATATCTTCTTATCACATGCATTCTTGTCTATTGAATTCATTTCAAATTTTACCCTAACATTGACCTAGCCCTAATGGATAATTGTTACATTTAATTTCAACCTTTGATCTTAGGGAATTTCTCAATTGACAATCTTGGCCATTCATCCAAAATTGACTTTTCTATAAAAAGGCAATATCAACCTCATTTTGTCACTTCATCACTTCATGCTTGGATCTCTTGACTTCATGCTTTAGACTTTAGGCTTGCTTCATACTTGCATTTTTCTAGTGTTGAATAGTGAAATCCTTCAATATTTGCTTAGGGCTTTGTCATAGGTTAATGTTGCTCATCAAAATTTGAAGGAAAACTTTATATTGCAACAAATGGAGAAGGGCAATGGAGGTCAATCATGGAGGGCATGAAGGTTGCTTGGTGAAAGTTTTATTTATTTATGCTTATTTCCCCCTTTGTACTTCATTGTTTAGCTATGGTTTTGTTTATGCATTTTTTTTCATGCTAACTTAACTTTTTGCCTTAGTTACATTGGTGAACTTGACGTGAACATGCATTACACTTGATCCAATTTTGTGGGTTTTTTTTGTAGGTTTTAGCTGCTTTGGTGACTTTGATTGTAGATGTGCGCAGTTGGAAGAAAATCTAACATTTAGAGTTTCTTTGTTTACATGCAAGGTTAAATAGGACCTCATGCACACATAGTCTAATTAGGTGGTTGAATTTAAAATGAACAAAAAATCTTCATCTAATGCTAATTAGGGGGTTTAAAATTGACTACAATTTCACATAGCCTAATTAGGGGTTAAAATTGATGATTTTTTTAAATTTTTGCTTAAAATGAATCCTACAATTCTCACATAATCTTAATTAGGATTTGGATCAAATAATAACAATAAATTTCACATTTCATACATGCAAAGTATTTAAAATAAAAAAAAATGTATTTAATTATGACTTAAATTGATCAAATTCTTTCAAATTAAATTGGAATTAACCTCATTCTAGATTAATTCTTAATTTTAGATTAATTGTTAATTTAGATTAATTTTTAATTGTAAATTAGCTTTTAATTTTTAATTCTTAAATTAGTTTTTAATTTTACATTAACTTCTAGTTTAGATTAGCTTTTAACTTTAGAATTAGATTCTAGCTTTTAACATTCAAGATTTTTAATTTCTAAAAATTAGATTTTAGTTTTAACTTTTTAAATTAGATTTAGCTTTTTAATTTTTAAATTAGATTTAGATTTGGTTTGGAATTAATTTAGAATGTAGAATTTAGAATTAGATTTAAATTGTAATTTAGATTTATTTTTTTAGATTAGATTTAATTTTTCTTTTTTAAGATTAGCTTTTCATTTAAGTTAATTTTTAATTTAGATTAATAAATTTAAATTTTAGATTAGTTTCTAATTTTAGATTAATCTTTTTAGATTAATTTTTAATTTTAGATTAGTTTCTAATTTTAGATTAATTTTAATCTAGATTAATGTTTTTGTTTTTTTTCATAGTTTAATTGTTGATTATGTGGCTAATCTTGGTCTCTTTTGTAGGTTCACATGTCAGAGAATCGATGGTTGAAAACATAAACTATCGCTTGCCGAAGACGTGAATGTGAAATTACTAATGAATATGATGTAGGATGTTCATCGAAGGCTTAAATTTAAAACTATTTGTCTATATTATATTAGAAAATATTTCATTTTGGTGCCTAAAATGAACAATTGCTTGCTGTGTTTGGTGCTTTTGCACATTTTTTTTTATATTAGATCCTGATTTAATAACAAAAGTATCTTCTCCCCTTGTGCACTTGTGCGATCCTGGGTGTAAGAGAAATTGTTATTGAATCTAAGAATGGGGCCTTCCTTGGCGAGAAAAAGTGCTCACCCCAAGGTGACTCAAATTGACAATGAAGCTTTTTAGCCAAGCACTCTCGACTGGTATACAAATTTTAATGTTGAGGAAATCTCATCATTATAGGACTTCCTGTAGATAAACAAGTGATAGCGATTCCCTTAGTACCCTAGTGGTGCATTAAAACTTGTAGAGCGTAACCTCTATAGGTTGGAAGCCTCCTTATCATAGCTAATCTTGCCTCTTGTGTGGCCTACTGAACAGGCGCCCTTACTAAAATCCATTTGTGTAATTGCCAAAATCCTTTCTATTCATTGGTGCAACAATGGTCGTTGCCAAGCCAACCCACATTCTCACGATTCTTAGTAGAGATGAAGAGTTTGTCATGGGAGATTAATGAGAACTTGAATCTTGGTTGACCCAAGAAGTGAGTGTCATGTAAGGGGGAGCTAGTGTGGCCAAGCTTCTAACTTATCTGCTAAGAATAAGCGTAGTTGGTTTATCCAAGTGGGATCCAATGGATATAGTCCTTGCCATCCATAGGGTTGTGCTTGTTTTCAATGTTCTTTTTTCAAACCACTGAAGAAAAAATCACGTGTTTTCCAAGTGTTTGCTAAAATAATAAACACATAAGACACCTTTCCAAATCTAGAAATACATAGTCAAATTGAAACAACCTCAAAAATCTACCAAAATTCCAACAAAACTAGACTTTGTTCAAAACCACAATGCATATGAGACATTGTAAATCACATCTAACTGTTCTGTAATGCATTTGATACCTCAAACAATATATTTGACATAGTGCAACACATTCACAATCTAAAATGACGCAATCTCTATCCTTGCAACACAATTGCATCTTGAAACAACATAGTTGCTTTATTGCAACATAATTACTTCCTAAAACAACACATTTTTTTATTGCAATGCAATTGCTTCCTTAAACAATGCATTTAATTTATTGCAACACAATTTCTGTCATAAATAATGCATTTGCTTTATTGCAACACAATTGCTGCATGAAATAATGCATTTTTTTATTGCAACACAATTGACTATCATAAACAACTGCCTACAACCTAGAAAAACAACATATTTTAGGTTGCATACCTTAGGCTTAAGTCATACCTTTTCATTAGCATTCTCTAGAATCCACTATCATGTCTTCAATTCACCTTGATATACTTGCTAGTCAAGTTGAATACCAATTACTCTCTAAGGGTCAATACCAACAAGCCGTAGACTTCAAAAGATAATTCATCCAATCCAAATAGCAATGCCCTTTCTATCGACAATCCATAAGTCCCAGTCATTCAACCATCTACCCTCACTACCAAGAGTCACTTAACACAATCCATACCATGTATACGGGTGATCCCACAATAGTGGTTTACAATTTTTGGCCAAACTAGGCACTGAAATTATTCTTTTTAACTAAATCTTCACATTCGGGCACCTATAGCGGCTAAACCGCGAGGAATTTGAAGATGATGCAAACTAGAGTCTCATCACTTTTTTTTTGTACATTCTAAAAATATTTTTTTCAAAATTTTTGGAATCAGATTACACTTCATTTTCCATCTCCCACAAAAACTGGTTTTTTTTAGAAAACAACATTTAAAAAAAAAGGTGCACACTGTATAATGCATAAATTTTTTTCCATGAAGGATAATATTCTAATTATTTTGAATTTAGATTTTTAACTCCAACATCTAGTGCTTCCACTTGGTTAGATAGTTTTTTATTGAATATTTTTTCTTTAATCAAGTTTCAAAGTCAAACCAATTATAATTCAGACATAGCGCGACCGTATAATGCGTAACATTTTTTGTATGTATCAAAATTCAATTTTATTTTATTTGCTCAATCAAGGACTTCAATATCTAGTGTACTCATATTTTTGAAAAAAATAAATTGATAATTTGCTATTTTTCCACATGTGCAGAACAAAGACCTTCATTTTCGATAAAAATCCTATGTTTAATAAAACTAAAAAAATAAATACATAATAAAACCAAAAAATATTAAAAATATATTCGTTGGATAGCTCGATCTAAGGACTACCATAATCATTTGAAATAAATTTTAAATGAATTCATTTGATCCCCCAAAAGGTAAATCAAAAGTGATTTTTTATCAGCATTTGATAGGTGTAAAGGAGACTCATTTATAGGTATGGTTTAAAACTAGCGAGGTTCTATCCAAGAGGTTTGATCTAAGGTGATTTGATCAAAGCCTCTTCAATTGGAGTCCTTTAAATGGAAATTTTTAAGGTTTAAATCATTATATTTTCTAGAAATATATGATTTCAACAAAAGATAGTTCCTCTCAAAAATTGTAAACCAGCTTTGTGGGATTGCTCATACACAACAAACATCCACTTATCACCCTTATTCTAACTTTGAAAAGGGAAAACAACCATCCAATAATCCCTTCCAAGCCTCCATGTCATATCCTAGTCCTTCACCCACTAATCCTTTCCAAGCCACTCCATCCCAACATACATTTAGTCATGCAAATTATATCCTTGTCCAAAGTCACATTCCATTGTCTAAATTTGAGGATATACGTCAAGATGAAAACCCAAGGCATGACATCATAACTTTAGCTTCATTTCAAGATCAAAGTAGTCCATCCCATGACCCCATCCTTAAATCCATGCAAGAAGTCCTTCTAGACAATCATAGCATCCAAAATAAATTTATCCTTGATCAAGATCCCATTCACAACTATGTCATTCAAGACAAATCCATCCTTGATCAAGACATTACTATTGAGCAAGAAGTTCCAAAATGATCCACTCATTGACCTTTATTCCATGCATGATACAACACTTGAAGATGACCCTATCCAAGCTCCAAATATTGACACTTCCAAAAATGAGACACTTTGCTCCATGGGACACATAGATTATTTTCCTCCAGAACAAGAGCCTCCTATTCTAGACATATTTGTAAATGACCAAGCTATAGATGAATTCACTGGACTCTATGAAACTGACCATGAAGATGATTTCAACATCGACTTGGAAGCACCAATAGAATTATCTAAATCCAATATGTCACAAAATTAGACCGAAGATGTTAAACATGTCAATAAAGCTACAAAATCTTATCAACTAGGATCATCTACCTTTGTCAGAGTAGGATTTCTTACAGATGAGAAAGTTCAAAGTAAAGGTTTCTAACTAAATAATGATGGGTTAGCATCTTTTTTTCAAAACAAAAAATACCCCATCACAAAAAAAATCTATCAAAGCATGCATTATCAAGGAAGAGGATTAGGCATACATGAGCAAGGCATTCGAGAACCATTACAGTTTCAAGAAAATTCTAGACATCAAGGTCTTGGCTATTCTTTAATCAGAAAATCTAATGAGGTTAGTGGTGCCTCCTCGATATTGGGGGCAACTTTATCTGATACAAACATCAAAATGGGGGCCATGAGTAGTCCTTGTCATAAGGTTTTTTCCAACACTCCTTCCATCCACACCATAAACCATCATTCCAACATGAATAAACCTTCCATTTGGAACCAACAAAAATAAAATTATTACAAATCCAAAGTTCAAAATTAAATTTCAAATGCCATTGAATCAATCAAAAACCCAAGTGGACAAATGAAATTCAAATGAATCCCAAAGAAAAATGGATTAAGTAAAGAAAATATTCCAAATCCAAAAGTAAATAAAATTATGGAGCCACAAGAAAAGAGGATTCCCATTTACAATAAATTTCCACCTCCTTCAAAATGGTCATCAAGAAAGACATATAAAAGTGTTGGTTTGAAACACTATCCTAATCAAAATTCCAAACTCAACCATCCGACACCCAAGGTTTGGAAAATAAAAGTTGCTACATCCAAATGTCCAAGAAATCCCTCCACGTCTACCATCATCTGTCATAATCCTACATCTTGCTTAAAGTCCAAAAATACCATGTCACGAATCCATCATATCTTGGCAATGACTCTTTATCATAAGGACTCTGATGGAACTATATCACAATGTGTGTATTTTGATAACGCCAACTCTAATATCAACAAGGATCATAATGACATAAATCAGTTGTATGCAAGCGCTATGATCCTAACAAGGAAACTACTTCATAAAGGTAATTATTGGAATATCATGGCACCGGTCTCTACATCATTACCATCAATGGATTTGACCCAATCAATGATCATCTAAAGCATCAAAGAGCTTGGCTAAAAAATACAAAAATACAGAAAAAATGAAAAATCACGAAAATCATTACCTTGATGAAAACCTGGCAAACAAGCATCCTAGTGACACCAAAAATATAAAAAAGTAAAGAAAGAATTTTGTGCAATAGTGAAAACCATTCTTATGGCACTTTGGATAAGTACCATGATGAAAACTTGGAAAACATGCATCATGTGTAAAATAAATTATCTATGTGAACCATTACACTTGGGGGAAAGCTGTCTCATCTCCTATACCCTTCGCATGACATTTTTTATGACATTTCTATCTATCCATCTAAGCCCTATCATTCCCATCCATTTTTCCACCTACTTTGATCTTGATAAGGACTAAGGTACAAACATAAATCATGCTTTGGGAAAACTTTGGACATGTCTATCCTTTGACCATACCCTATTCATGGAATATCATTACCTTCATTACCTCATTATCCCTTTGCGACATTGTCCTTGGAGACCATATGATAATTATTCTAGCCAATAATCTTCATGTCTCCTATCTTGTACCAAAGCCATCCACCTTCTTTTTATACCTATCGCATATCTTGGTTTCCCTTGTCAATGGTCTAAACATCCTCCATCATCCCATCTAGTCTTAACGAAGTCATTCCAAATGTAATGAGTCTAATCCTTACAATTTTTCTATGCAACCTGTGCATCATCCAAAATATTCCTTGGCTTTGTTCCTATCCCTACTGCAAACCTTTATCCTTTAGTCACATAATCAACATATTCACATTGTTTCGAGATGTGTCCTTCTCACATCAAACAATGCCATCATCATCGTCATCACTTGTCAATTGGTATTCACCTTGACTAGAGGTAAGATCATGGTTGTCCTTGGATTCTTGTGCATGCTTGCTCACTTTCTTGTAGGAATCATTCACATGCATTTGTCAAAATTCCTCATAAAACATCAAAAAGTCTTAAAAATCATAAAACACCATGAAAAAATCCAAAAAATCAAAACATTTCAAAAATCCAAAAAAATCAAAACATGTCAAAATCCAAAAACATCCAGATAACATTGAAAAATCTCCAAAAATAGAGTCAAATCCATCATGTCAGTTATGTCAGTCCTTATCATTTTTGAACTACATTGTCTCTACGCATTTGCTATGTAGGCAAGGTTCATCTTTGAGCCCCCAAGACATTAGGTCAGTCCTTTTAGGTTTGTTGAAATAAAAATTTGACTTAATCTTTAGTCCATAAGACAAAGTCATTGGTCATGTTGAACTACGAGGTATCTGAGTGCATGACGTAGGCAAGGTCATTAATTGATGAGCCCCTGAGGACGCACTAGGTCAGTCCTTTAGGGTTTATCATATTCACTCTCACACATGTTAGATGTCTTCAAATAAATCAAAATCTTTTCTCAATCTTGTCAATCAAATTCAATTGTCCTTTTCTCGCAAAATGTTCCAAATCAAGAAACTCTTAAACAACCTTTTACAATTAGTTAATTGACATTTCAACTCAATGAGCATGTCAACAATGACATGCAGCCAACTCACTCATCCAATCAACCTTAGTCAAACTTTATCAACACAAGTCAAACTATCAAATCTTGGTTACTATGCAGATATGTCTTTTCGAATAAGAACTCTTGTCATTTGTTTATGCTTTAGGATATGTCTTTCCTAAGCATCAAAATTGTCATCTAGAAATTTGGGGGATTCTCTTGACATTTGAGGATTGATCCTCTCGACATTGACATCATTTAGGACGTGTCCTTCCTAAATTTGGCATTACCTGGCATCTGTCACACAAATCTAGACTTTGTCAACCCTGACATCTTGACATCAAAATACTTGACATTCCAACATACTTGGAAAACACTATCTTTAAACACATGTCATCTTCTTCTTCATCATGCTACTAGTTCTTCAAGGATGTCCTGACATCAGGATTGAGAGGAGTAGTGACATATCATGATGATTGTCTTGTCTTTTCATAATGTCATGTTGCTATTTCCTCGAGGATGTATTGCATAGGATTTAGAGGAGCAACAACGTTTCATGGCTTGTCTTTCTTATTGTGACAAAAAAACTAGGGCAATGAAGTCCCTAGTATGTGTTATGACCATCCTTGTTTGCAATTGTCTATTTTGCAAGTGGATGACCTTGCACATCTTGGTCTATCTCATATCATGGTGTTTTTTGTCCATTTGTATCATTTTAATGCCCAATGATGATTAATGCAACACCTATTAGTACTTCAAAAAATATTGAAGGTTTCCTTCCTCATACTGAGATCCATGTCTTCTGACCTAACGTTTCTTCTATTCCTTCATTCTCTAATCTTCTCATCCATTTTGAGAGCACACTTGTGTTCTCTAAACCTACCTATCTTCTCAAGGGGAATACCACTACCTCCTCGTCATCCTTCCTCTCGTCACTTTCACACTGGAGCATATTTTTGACTTATTTTCTTTGTCACAATGTGATAAATTGCATTATGACAAAGAGGGGCAAAATGTAGACACATAAAATTGACCTAGGCCTGCAAACTTTGTTTCTCTTTTATTTCTTCTCAACATAATTAAAATATTTAATTATGTCCTATAGTCCAAATTCAATTATTAATTAAATAATTCTCAATTATTTAATTAATTCATATCTTTTATTCCTCTTGGCTATTTAAATAAATAAATTACATTTATTTTATTCAAATACATTGCTAATTCCTTATGTCCCTCTACAATTAAATAAATAAAATTTATTTATTTATTTAAATACGTCAGCAATTCCTTATGTCTTCTTATAATTAAATAAATTCCTATAATTTATTTAATCATTATCCACCTTGCCTTTTTTGAACTTTAAATAAAATAATTTATTTAAAATTACCCACTTCCTAAATTCCCACCAAGTAAATAATTTAAAATCATTATTTACTATTACATGGCCATACCACTTTTGAATTAAATTAATTTTTAATTTAAAAGGTCCACATCATCTCTTGAATCAAATAATTTCAAATTGCTATTTTGATTCTCCACTTTCCTTTTTTTTTGTGCTCATATCTTCTTGTCACATGCATTCTTGTCCATTGATTTGATTTTTCTAAAATGAAATTTCAACCCTTCATTTCAAATTTTACCCTAATGTTTCCCTAACCCTAGTGGATAATTGTCACATTTAATTTCAGCCTTTTATCTTAAGGAATTTCTCAACTGCCAATCTTGGCCATTCATCCAAAATTGACTTTATAAAAAAGGCAATTTTAACCTCATTTTGTCACTTCATCACTTCATGCTTGGATATCTTGACTTCATATCTATTGAGTTCATGCATTAGACTTTAGACTTGCTTCATACTTGCATTTTTCTAGTGTTGAATAGTGAAATCCTTCAATATTTTCTTAGGGATTTGTCATAGGTTAATGTTGCTCATCAAAATTTGAGGGAAAACTTCATATTGCAGCAAATGGAGAAGGGCAATGTAGGTCAATCATGGAGGGCATGCAAGTTGTTTGGTGAAATTTTTCTTTATTTATGCTTATTTCCTCCTTTGTACTTCATTGTTTAGCTAGCGTTTTGTTTATGAATTTGTTTTCATGCTAACCTACTTTTTTCCCTAGTTACATAAAGCTTTCAAATCATGGGTTGTTTGCGTGACTATCTTCTTGCTTTCCTGTGTGGCTTCTTTTCATTTTCTAACATGTTTTATCTACAGATTAACATGTTTCTTTGCAAGTGCACCTATAAAGTTTCTTTCTAGTCCGACTCTATGGAGTGTCCTTCCAATGGGCATCCTTCATGAGAGAGAACTTGGGGGATGCCTCCTTGTAGATCTATGGGCCTATAAGATACTTAATTCATTAGGTTTCCATCATGAGAGAGAACTTGGGGGATGCCTCCTTATAGGTCTGTAGGATTGTAAGGTGCTTACATCATGAGGCTCCCTTCATGTGAGAGATCTTGGGGGTTGCCTCCTTGCAGATCTATAGGCCTATAAGATGCTTACATCTCTAGGATTTCTCCATGTGAGAGATCTTGGGGATCACCTCCTTACAGGTCTATGGGCCTATAAGGCACTTACTTCTTTGGATTTTCCTCATGAGAGAGAACTTGGGGGATGCCTCCTTGTAGGTCTATGGGCTTGTAAGGTGCTTATTTCTCAAGGCTTCGCTCATGAGAGAGAACTTGCAAGATGCTTCCTTACAATTCTACAAGCCTATGAGATGCATTACATCCTATGGGATTTATCCATCATTGGTTTGAGGGCCTTCGATGTGCTTGGTGCAACTTCATAGTTCTATGGAGCTACAAAGTTCTTTTGTTTGAATCTCCTCAGGAGAGAGTATCTATGGTGTCATCTCTCTTGGAATTTTCATTCCTTTCTAGCTTCTCCATCTCTTTCTTAAATTCTCTCTCTTCTCTTTTGTATATAACAGATCGAAGATCTACATCTTCTTCATCTTGAGTATATTCCCTTCCTCTCTTCGTTTTAGAATTCTTCTAAGTGTGTTATTGTTTAATTTGGGGAAAAAACATAGTACTAAGACAACCATTTAAATTGAGGTCTCTTTCACTTTGCTAACTCAAACCTTGTTAGTTAGTTATGTGCATGTGTGTGTTTTTATGTTTTAACCCCTTGATGTAGTGGCTTTTTATGTTCTAACATTGTTGTTTGGTGCAGGTTTTTTCTTGTCCAATGCATTTTTTTTGTAGGTCTTTAGCTTGGAGGCATGCTTCCTTGCTTTGAAGAGTTATCTTATTCCTCTACAACATCCTTTTGGAATATGATTTTATTTATGTTTAGTAGATTTCCTTTAGCATGCGTATTAGTGTAGTTTCATATGTCCGCTATAGTGGGGGAAAAATGTAATGTCGTAAAATTGTACCCCTTGCAATTTCACATACATTATTATGCCTGCTTTAGTGTCCACTCCCTTAGCATCTTGTGTAGACTCATTTTATCCCTTGCATAAGCTTTTCCCCTCTCAAGATGCTCAAAAACCCCTTTTCAATAGCTACCTTCACACATTATCCTTGTGTTAAACTTAGTGCTTTTCCTATTCGTTTCATTTTATAGTGTGATGTGTCTAGACATTAGCATGCCATGTGAACATATGCATGCTACACTAGCATCCTATGACATCTCAACATTCAAATGACTATTTCTAAGCATGTTTTCCACTTTTCTTTTGCTTGTGTTGATGGTAACGACTTAGAATTCCTTGTAACTACCCGAGAAGCTTCTTTTTGCTTCATTTGTCTCCTTAAAAACTATCTTTTCAATTCATCTTGGGACTCTAGCTTCATTCTATCCTTGGCTTTGGAATTTCTCTCTTGTCATCTTGCTTGCACAACTCCATACAACTTGCTATAGTAGCCTCAAGCTCTTAAGCTCTCACAACACTCTTTGTAGCTCTCTTGGCTCTTGCAACTCTCTTTGTCTACCTTTTTGGCTTCCTTAAGCCTTGTAGCTTCATCTCCCTTATCTCATGCTTGTGAGCATCCTAGGATTCCATATCCCCTATCAATTGCATTCTTACTTCATGATACGAGTTTTCCTCCTCGAGCGGGGATTGCTTTTATCACTCATACTTGGTGGTGTAAGTTATACTTTAGAAGCTAGTTTTTCTTTCACCACATGCTTTATCCATTTCGGTTCATTTCTCTCTATCTATTTGGTTGTTTGTGGAGGTGGGAACACCAAAATGCGGGTTTGATTGAGGCAAACCCCTATACAACCCCAACACTTTCTCCAGATCTTATGCACGTAGGTATTGGAGACATTTAGATGCTAGAGGCTTCATCACTTGCATGGTTGTGAGCATTTCCTTACTATATATTATTCTATTTATCATTTCTATTTCACTTTATTTTAGCTTTATCACATTCTATTATTTTTCAATACTTTTGAAGTTCTCAACAATTAGATTGCTAGTAGTTACTAAGCTATTTTTTGTGACATTCTTCCTTTCTCGTCCATACGAATGCCAATGTGCTAGAGAGACGCAAGCGTGTCGCACTGTCGTCCTAGACCTGCACTTTCGTCTGTTAGAGTAATAAGTTATTTCACTTAAATTAATTACATCACATTGGTTAATTAATTAAGTCACTTATCACTTTAGTTACTAAGCTAAACTTAGGCACATTAATAATTATTTATTAATTATTAAGTGTGCACACTAGGGTTTCCATTAGGGTTATGCATACATTTCTTTTATAAAGCAAATCATCTCATATAATTTCTCAATTCTGAATGATATCAAATTGCACATCTTCATGCAAAGCTTTACTTTTTTATTGTTTTTCTCTTTTGTGGAAGGCCTTTTGGTTTGCATGTCTGATCTTGGTTTCTAACATGGTATCAGAGCCTTGACATGCAACCCCTTCTCAGTTTTTGAAGAAAATTCGATTGCAGAGCACGTTTGGGGTTCCTCGAGGGATCTGACCTTGAGCATTTTTTTGGTGCATCCTAGAGAAAAACGGACATCACCATTGCATTTGCAGAGCCCCAAAACCCTAAGATCGCCTGTCGTTTTGCTCAAATATGAGCAGTTGTAACACAAGGAATTTTTTTTAAAGGCACACACATCCGTACAAATCTGGGTGCCTCAGTTTGCGTGCATGTAGGTACAGGGTTACAAATTTATGGTTTTCCAATTTTATCTATTGTAAAAAATAAATAAAAATTATAAGGTTTTTATTATTTTTTTATCCTCCATTCAAAAAAGATATATATTTCAAAAAAAATTGATCTTAAATTCAAGATCAAAAAGGAGGGGGCCGTTTCATTTATTGGTACTTCTGGTACCAGACACCGACAATTGCAGGTATGTACCTGTAGTGAAAAACCCAAGGAATCCCGAGCGGCCACTAATGGTCGGCCGATGGATACTCCAAAGCCGACCCCCTCATCAATCACTAATGGATACTCCAAAGCGGCCCAAATCTGACGACACCCATGTAACCAGACAGACACAAAATCTTAGGTGGCAGGCCCACCCACTAGCGCCACATGTAGGACAAGAGAATATTTTGCCCATCCAAATTCTGGTCGGCGAATCCAAAATATTTTGGCAAGGGCATGCACAATTGACAACTGAATTTTTTTTCGGCAGGGGGGGCATTTTTTTTTCGTGACAGCCAGATGGCCATCAAATTTATGTTCGTGAATTGCTAACATCAACATGACATCATTGACTGTACGACCGTCCTAGGCCCCTTCCTAGCCCTGATTTGTCCTAAAGAAGCATTTTTTTTTCTTTTTGGCATAACATGGGTATACAGAGTCGAAATCGGGCAAACAAGATATCACCGAAAAGCTGGTTTCGAGAACTATCCTGTGGTGTGGTTTATTTTTAAGTATTTTTTTGTTTAGCTATATTTCTTGCTGTTTGAAGTTATATGTTCATTTTACGCTTCTGAGCTCATAACTTTTTGCCATGATCTTCGATTTTTGCTATGTTTGCGGTGTTGGAAAGGTATTGAGGAGCTCTACATTGCTATCCATGAAATTTTTTCTATATATATCCTAGGTTGATTGTTATTCCAGATTTGGCCCAATGGGTGTTTTGGAGATTACTTGGATATTTTAGCAGTTGGGAGGGTGTAACTTGCATATTTCCTCTTCATTTCAGTATCAAATCATTAAATAATCAGGCTGCTACTTCATAGATTCTAGGGTTGTGTCAGTTTGGGGTTTTTTGAGTGTTCTGTGGCATCAGGTATGCTATTGCTTTATCATGATTCCTTGAGTCAATCAATGACTCGCATCTGGTTTCAGTAGTAAACAAAAGTATCTTTCCTTGCTTTCCAAATTCAGGTTCTAGTGTTACTCCATAATGTTCTTCCAGTGCTTCTTTGTAGCATGTCATCTCATTGTAGGGGGGTTTTGTCCCACTGGGTTTTCTTCTCTATCTCATTCTTGAATTTTTAAATGGGTACCTGATCAGGCCTTATTGTTGGGACCCATCCTTTCTTTCATGCATATTTTACTTTAGTGTTTTAGCTACTTCCTAAGTTCATCTTAAGGGGGGGTGTTAGAGTAATAAGTTATTTCACTTAAATCAATTACTTCATATTGGTTAATTAATTAAGCCGCTTATCACTTTAGTTACATAAGCTAAAATTAGGCACATTGAAAATTATTTATTAATTATTAAGTGTGCACACTAGGGTTTCCATTAGGGTTATGCATACATTTCTTTTATAAAGAAAATCATCTCATGTAATTTCTCAATTCTGAATAATATGAATTTGCACATCTTCATGCAAAGCTTTGCTTTTTTATTTTTTTTCTCTTATGTGGAAGGCCTTTTGGTTTGCATGTCTGATCTTGGTTTCTAACACCGTCCTTTGGCTGAGAGCTTGTAAATTTTCCTAGAGAATCTTTGTGATCTTCTCTTTCTGATTCTAGAACTCTCACTTTGTTCCCTCGGGTAGTTCAAGGTAGTTCAATCTGTGAGGCTCTCTAAACAAAGAAAACTCATGAGCCACAAATCCCCCTTCTCTACAGGAAGCTATCAAGATGTTTTTAGATTTTGTAACACATAAGGATTTCAAAGTTTATGAAATGGATGTAAAGTCTACTTTCTTGAATGAAGAATTGGAAGAAGAGCTATACATAGAACAACTAGAAGGATTTCAGTTATCAAATAAACTAAATATGGTCTACAGATTGAAGAAGACATTATATGGATTGAAGTAAGCTCCTAGAACCTGGTATGCAAGGTTGGATAAGTATTTGATACAACAAGGATTCAATAAAGGTACCACATATAACAATCTTTACTTTAAAGTTGAAAAAGATCAAATCTTGATTGTGGTTGTATATGTTGATGACACAATTTTTGGAGGCACTGGAGATGTGTGAAAGAAGTTTTTAAAATAAATTTAGAAATAATTTGAAATGTCTATATTCAAGGACATGAATTTCTTCCTTGGATTTCAAATAAATTAGACATATAAAGGCATTTTCATTTCAAAATCAAAGTATGTCAAAGAAATGTTGAATAAATTTGGAATGAAAGATTCTAAATTGATGTGTACTCCTGTGGTTACTGGTTGCAAGCTGAGTACGAATGATGGATCTCCTAAGGTTGATCAAAGAAAGTACATATCAATGATTAGTGGATTTCTATACTTAACTGCTACTAAATTGGATATCATGCATATAGTTTGTCTTGTGGTTAGATTTCAAGAAGATCCTAGAGAGTCACATGTTGCAATAGTGAAGAGGATATTTAGATAAGGGCACTCCAAATTATGGCTTGTGGTATCCAAAGGATATTGATTTTACTCTGAGTGCTTACACAAATGCAGATTGGGCTGGTTGTGTAGATGAAAAGAAAAGTACAAGTGATTGTGCATTCTTTCCAAGGTTTAATACTAGTTTCATGGTTAAGCAATAAACAAGTTTCAATGCCTTTATCTACTACAAAGGTAGAGTACATTGAAACAACATCTTGCTACGCAAAAGTGTTATAGATGAGGTAAATATTGAAGGATATCAGGTTGGTATATGATGAACCAATTTCTATTTGTTAGAGCAAATAACCCAATAAAGTCATTTGCAGCATAAGCCTTCATGAATGCGTGAGAGAAGCACACAAGATATTTCACCAGAAGAAAGAATGAAAAATGAGATGAGTAAATTACATATCGTATAACCTTTTGAAGGCAAGAAAATAGGTGACGGGTGGGAAAACTACCAACACGAGAAAAAACCACCCAGGATATTAAATGTCTAAGTAAAAAATTAACACACTAACACCCCCCCTTAAGTGAAAACTTAGGGAGAATGAAGATGCAAAAATGAAAATGCAATATGGGTCTCAGCTACACAACCATGTTAGGTACCCGTTTACATGCATAAAATAAAAAATCTCACAAATAGAGAGAATGAGAAAAACCTTGTGGGAAAAAACCCTCTCCAAAAGAGATAAAAGAAAAAAAAAAGATGCATAGATGGAGGACTCAATCACACCCCCAAGGACTACATACATCACATATGTACAACAATATCCCCCCCATAAGAGGGAAAGAGAGAGACTATATAGCCCCCCACAATGTATAATCGCCTACAAAAATGGTAAGTGCTTGAAGACAAAACATAATCCAATGTCGACAAACAACTTGTCTCCCTTTTGGAAGAAAAAAAAAAAGAACAAATGTAGGAATGCTTCCCACTCCAGATAGGAATTAAAAGAAATAAGCATGAAAATGTATGATGATGTCTCTGAAATCTGCTCATGTGTCACCAAGGCCTTAGAAGATGATGCCACAAACTAATCATGAACATACCCAATCACAATAGGAGGTGACAAACAAGGTACTACTGGAAACTGATTCTAGAAATTATCCAGAGACTAAGATGGAGTGACAATAGTTATACCATAAATATCATAAAATAGGAGGGATATACCCTCAAATGTGTCTTCCAAGTCAGAACTGTGAGATTCCACAAATAATGAACCAATGTCCAACAAAGATGAATCCCAATTAGGAAGACAATGGAATACTTGTAATGAATCACTGGATGTGCTCAATGAATAACTAACACAAGATGAATTGTCCTATTAAATAGGAATGATAGGAGCCTTATTCAATGACTCTGCACAATGAATCATTGAAGATGAAGGTACATCAACTGTCCCTAATGGAGAAGAAGGAGCATCTAAAGAACCCTCATTTTCCTCATCTAAATATTCAAAGTATTCCAAAACTTCAAAATCCTACATAGTAGCATGATCATAGGGTATCATGTCAAAAAAATGAAGAGGCACAAGACAATCTGAAACATGATCATCTGGGAATAGCTGAGTATCATGATCTCCATGTATTTTTCAGATTTTAGTCCAAAGAATATGAGGACACTCAAAATGATCAATAACATTCAAAGTGGCATCATCAATATGCAGTGCAATAACTCCTAGGACATGATCGATTTTGCAATTCCACACATGTTACTAGGAAGGGGAACAAGATTATATAAATGTGGCAAAAAATGAAGCCATCTGAGATGTTTTATGATACCATCTCTCAAATATTTATAGTTTCCCCTTTTCAACATAATCATAGTAGGATGAAATGAAAACCCCATAATCAACTATGACAAATCTCCAAGAATAAAAAGACATTAACTTTCAACAACAATTAGAAACTCCTAAATACTATAAATGAAGCCTTCCCAAAATACTTCAAGAAGCAATAATGCAAAAAAGGGCTAAAAATTTGAAAATTTTGAGCAAAATAAGGGCACCTTTACACGCCATCCACCTAGGCACCACCTCACAAGTTAATCCACAATAGAATAATTTGGAGATCCTCCAAACACTTAGGTAGACTTGTTTGGAACTGTGTTGGTGAGGAACAATTTTCCCACATGCGCAAGCCTTTGCTTGCACCAAGGTGAGCCTTTGCTCACACCATCAATGTGAAAGAAAAGGTATTTAAATAGCTTGAATCTACTACATGTAGCCAATGTGGGATAAATGTTCCCAAAATGAGTTCAAAACTAACTTGGGCCCGCAACACTGCACAAAATCTTGAAACCCTAAACAAATATTTGGCTGCAAACTCTATAAAATATAAAGTTTGAAAAAAATGCCTCCAATTGAAAAATCACAATCTATAGCCTAGATTTAAATGCCTCTATAGAAGGTTGACTCACACCACAAAGGAGAAAAATAGAGTAATATACAATATTCCAAGAAAAATCAATAGCCTCCAATTGTTACTCAAATAAGCAAAATCATGGGGAAAACTCTAGAATAAACCATATGTTGTTCTTGTCACACAAAAAGCCCACTAGGGTACCTAGCTGTATGTGTGGAGAGGAGTTTTCATGACGTATATCTAGCAAGAAAAATATCATTGGGAAGAGGATTAGGTGCAGAGAAGCTCACCGAAGGATAAAGAAATTTGACACTACTAAATCAAACACCAAAACTAAAGGAGTAGTTTTGCACAACCAACTCCAAGAATGGGACAACTAGTAAGATTCTCGAGAAGATCACACCATGCTAGAAAAATGTCACCTTCAATACTATATCCCACCTCTTCGATAGAAATTACACCCCTTCAAAGATTTTCCAATTAGATTGAACAAGTCGCACCTTCCTTCAAGGATAAATCAACCTCTTTTGCACTGTGAAGTCGCCCCTCTCAACAGAGAATCAGGCCTTAGGCAAAAAGATGACCTAGAAATAAAAATTTTGAATGAAGAAAATTGCCTCCTATAAAAAATCTCCCCTCTATGAGGAAATCACACCTGAAGGAGGACACAAATAAAGTCTTTAAGAAATTCACAAGCAACAACAAACACCCTTCAACAGGAAAATAAAAAATGAGGCATCTTTAAAATTAAAAAAATTTCAAATGCTAGAAAAAAATGATCTCAAACACTTAGATGAAAACTTTTAGAGGAAGGATTGCAAAATGGTTGGCTCTGATATCGTGTTAGAGAAAATAAACCAAGAAAAACATCTGCAACATAAACCTTCACGAATTTGCGAGAGAAGCACACAGGCTATTTTACCTAAAGAGAGAATGACAAATGAGATGAGTAAATTACATATTGTACAACCTTTTAAAGGAAAGAAAATAGGTGATGGGTGGGAAAACTACCCACATGGGAAAAAACCACTTGGGATATTAAATTCCTAAGTAAAATTTTAACACACTAACACTATCTTTTGTGACAATATAAGTACACTCAATATTTCAAAGAATCTTGTAATGCATTCAAGGAAAAAAAATATCTCAATCCGATATCACTTTCTAAGAGAGAAATTTGTAGAGAATGAAGTAAAACTTGAGTACGTGCCCACAAAGGATCAGGTTTCTAATATATTCATTAAGTCTCTTCCTAAGGATACTTTTGAGTATCTCTAGGAGAATTTGGGGATCATTACCCCTCCTTCTTTGAACTAGATGCATAAGGAGACACATCAGTCTAGTGGATTTCAAGATTCCTTCTTTAATTTGGATTAGTTTTGGTGGCTACTTCTTAGGGGGAGTAGGTAGTGACATAATTTGGTTGTTGTAGTCAAGGGGAGTGTGTGTTGTCATTGTACAGTGGTTGTTGATTATAGGTGTGCGCTCCTAAGTGGGAGTATACTAAGCAATAAAGAAAAGAAAGTTGCAGAGAATTTGTGTTGATGCCAAAGGAGAAACATCAGTGATACAAATATTTTTTCCTTTTCCATTGATGTCAAAGTGGGAGAATGAGACATGTGAGAAAGATAAGTTATCCAAGGGGGAGAGAGTGTAATGAGTATGTTGTGAAAGGGGGAGAAAAAAGAAAAGGAAATAGGTGTGGAGCAAAGCTGTCGTGTCTTTGATTTTTTTTCACATCACGTATTTCCATCAATGACAAATGGGGATATTGTTGCAAGTATGACCAGATTGGTGGTCATTGATGTCAAGAAGATTGTGTTGTTATTGATGAATAAAAGATTTTTGCAAGAGTATGTTGGTGTTATCCCTTTTTTGATTAGTTGCATTATGTTGTCATTAGTAAGCTACTAATGTCAACCTCTAGTGTTTCTTTTATAAGATTTTGTCTATGGATATGTGGCTAACTTGCTTGGAAGTGATGAAGATGGTGAGGATGTATCTCTGATGCTTGGTTTCCAAGTGATTTTGAGAAAAATTGATAAAAAGAGGAAAGAACGAGTTGTATTATTCTCGGTTATAGATTTGTGTTTTGATGTTGCTCCACATTTCTTCTAGGTTGAAGATCTACCTATGTTTTTCAGATATGTTGATTAGAGGTGTTTAGAGGTTTGGTATTCAGAATTTGGTGTGATTGTTATGTAGAAGAAGTTGTGTTTACCAGTGTGTGAACAATGTATTTCAAAGGTGTCTAGGAGAAACACTTTTGCTCCGTGTTTCTCTACAATTTGGTTTCGAGTCTTGTGGATCTGAAGGTGTGTTGATGGTGTTGGTATCTTACTTCAGTTAAAGTGATTCTAGGTTTGGTGCTTTGGAAGATGGTTTCTTAAGCAACAGTCTATGACAGAATTTTATGAGTGTACTGGGTGTGTACATTCTTCAGGTGGAAGTTGTTGCGAAGGAGTTTTTTGGAATTGAAGGTGTTTTTGGAATGTTCTAGATTGTGTTTAGGTGATTTTTTTTCCATGAGGTGTTGTTGGATTAAAGGAAGGATGCATTTACAAGCTTAATTATTTTTACAAGAATAACGATCGACCTTGGTGTTTACACTAATTATAATGGATGTTTATTGTTTAGAGAATCATTTTTTAGTTTGATGTTATAGATTTGGGTCCCATATAAGATATGATGTGGTTTGATTTCACTTCTATCTGCCATGGAAATGTTTTGGTGCCGACCTAATTTGAATTTGCATGGTTAAGGTGCATAGCCAATCTTGGAGAATGGTTTCAAGGTTGAAGATGGTATAAATAAGAGTTGAGAACTATTGAAGGATGATTATATAGATAAGATAGATGTGAATGATGTGAATTACAGAGTGTTAGAGTGTGAATTTGAGAGCTATAGTGTGAGATTTCATGTGTTAGTTTACTGGATGTAGTGAACAGAAGGTATCTACAATTCTTCAGTCAAGCTATGAAGGTGTTGGAGATATTGTGGTGGGTTTTTTTATTGTGTTGAGATAGATTTCTCTATGTAACATTCTCCTCTATCTTATTTTCTATTATGACAATGAGCCTTTTTTTCTTTGAGTAGTGAGGCCTCTGACAGTGAGCCCTATTTTATTTAGTGTTGAAGTTACTTTATATTGGAGCTAATCCTCACCATGGTTTTTCTCATCTTGGGTTTTCCATGTAAATATGGTGTTCTCTTGTGCATTTTGTTGATTTGTTTCATTTTTTGTTATTTTCCTTTCATGCTAAATCATCATAACAAATAAAGGGCTAGTTGGATTAATGTGGATTTGAATTTTTGTGAGGGTTTTGAAGTTTTAAGGTACAACTATTTCACCCCCTCATAGTTGTATTGTGTATTCAACACTATTGCAATAAAATATCTTACAAGTGTATGTAAATTTAAAATATAATTGTTTATTCAAGGATTCCCATATGATGACTATGTGATTGTATAAAATTAATAGTAAAAAATAAATCAAAAAACCATATGAACATGAGATTTAATTGGAGAAATGATTTTGAAGAATATAGAAAGAGGAAAAATATTATAATCTTCAACAAAGAGATAAATCCAACAATCTCTATCTTCATTTTGATTGCATTCAAGCAACATTAATGTATCTATATATAAACTTAAGAAAATACTACCTCATGCCTTAAATTTATAGAGAAATAAGAGAGGAATACAACAAATGGTTTCTAAAATAATATAGCATCAAACCATGGTAAAATACAAAAACTCCTATATCCAAAATGAAGAGGCTCTTTTAAGAAAAGCAAATGTAACTCTTGATGAGTCATGACTAGAAAATAACCTTGGAATTGTAACTTCTTCATAATGGTCCATATCATAAGGTAGGTGTCCAAAATCATCATCTAACTCATATAAGACCTACCAACAACATGCAATATGCTCCATTAATTAATTCTCACAATTAAGTTGAAAAAATTATAAAATTAACTTTTTAACTACCACTCTGAACTCCACATTCAAAAATGCATACAACTAATATCAATATTTTTTGATAATATTAATTACAAATTAATTATAACTACACCCTATGCATTCAATGACACTTTCCAGGAGTGTTGGAGATATATAAAATATATAAAATATACATAGGATGGTAATGTAAATGACACCTTAATATTAACATTCTCCCATTATATATATATTTCAAATACATTTATAGTATATAAAAATATAATTAAGTATAATAATCAAGGCCCATGACCTTCCTATACCAAGATAATATATTTGTGGTCACTAGCTGTGTACGCCAATCTACAATATTATTTTAACCATCAAATTTGTTGAAAAACTTAACTATTCACAATCATTTATTGTAAAAAGTGATATTGAACATCAACATTCTTAGTGCAATATTTATATGTGAAATCCTTGGTCAAAAAAATAAAATTTTGACTATCACATCCAATTATAACAATCCTCCAACCAAAATCAATACTCATACAAGGTCTCTATAACCAAATAGTCTTTTTATAGAGGTGTACGTAATAGCCAAATAGTCTACTTTGATGGTGGAGATAACAATTGTGACTTGCCTTTTACTCATATAATTCATTACACCTCCAAATAAAGGAAACACATAGCCAATAGTATACTTTCAACTATCCAAGTCACTTGTCCAATCTAAATCAATAAATCCTTTTATATGTAATGAATTATCCACATCATTAGTACCAAAATAATAAAATAATAATTTATATGCAAATATCTAAATATGGTCTCAATGAAATTCCAATCCTCTATACTAGGGTTAGACAAATATTTTGGAAACTCTCAATGTTTCTAGTGCAAACCATTGCATACATCAAACTACCAATAGCACTAAAACAAATAACATTAGAAATTATATCAAAATCATAATTTGATTTATGAAGCATGTCTAAAATAAGCTTAGTACCAACTAGAAATGAAATTATCACTAGTTTATAGTCATGTATGCTAAAATATCACAAATTAGTATGCACATACTCTAGCTTAACCAAATATTGTCATGTACCTAACACAAATTGATCTCCATCCCGTGAATATACATAGTATACCTCAAGTCCTTCATATCAAATATTCTAGAAAGATGAGTTTTTATCATTACATTAATATTACCAATAAATAATAGATCATCCACATACCACATTATTTAGAATATGATCAATAATCTTAATAGAAAGATAACGATCTTTCTTGCTTATGGCATAAACCAAGCTTAATGCAAAGGAATTAAAGTTTTGATACCACAATATATGTGATTGTTTTACTTCATACAATGACTATTTCAACCTAAAATCCAAATGTCCCTTTCCTAACACAACAAAATTGTTAGGTTGCTACAAATAAATATCCTAAAGATCTCTATACAAGAAAATAATTTTAGCATATATTTTTTCATCTCAAAATCGTAAGTTGTTGCAAGAGATAAATCAAATATAATATAAGATAACTTAGTAAGAGGAGAGAAATTTTCACTAAAATCAACTCCCTATCTTTAGTAGTAGTCCTTAGCTAACAATATGGCCTTGTAATATTAATTGATTATTTACACTAAATTTATTTTTGTAGACCCGCTTGCAATCAATGAAATTTATTCTCTTGAGAAAACTAACAAGATTATAGGTGTCACAACTATTTAAGAGCATTATCCCCTCTTGCATGACTTGTATAAAGACTCACTATCGTCTAAAGTGAGAGCCTACTTGAAAGATCTATTGGTGTGAATAAGTCTTGTACCTAGTTTATTCCTTTACTAGGGACTTAGGGGACTTAATTCACATGTTAAGTTTACTTAGGATCTTAGTTGTCTTATCTAGATAAGCATTAGTTGTCTCATCTAGAAGTTACATTTTCCTAAGTAGTTATGAGTTAGTTGTCTTATGTGATAGGATTAAGACACTTGTCATGATCTTGTCTAAGTCTATCTCTCATCCTTGCCTTTATAAGCAAGACATCTCTAACATATTTTGTATTGTATTCTATTGCATATCATATTGATCATTGTATGATATTGCAATTCTTGTTTGGTGGAATAACATCTTCCATTGTAGCTTCTCTCTATTTCTTGTGGAGGTTATTTGGTGTTGCAGATTGAAGATATTGGGTTGCTCACTTTAACATGGTATCAGAGCTTTGAATCTGGCAAACCCCTTCCATTTTTTTATTAGAAATTTTTCATCAATTTCTATTGTGATTTGGATTCCTTGTATCCTATATTGCATGTATGCATTTTGGTGAGATCTGGTGATTGCAACATTTTTGGCTATAGTGGTAGTATTTTTGGTTGTCCCATTGCATCTAGGAGGCTTGAGAAAGTCAGATTTGACTTTTATTTTACTCAATTTGGTCACCATTTGCATTTTTGGCAAACAAGGGTTTGTTGCAAGCCATTTTTTATTGGAGTCGTCATCATTTTTGCTTCAGAAATCTAGCTTTCACTCATTTGCAAGAAAAGCGATTTCTGGGTTTTGTAGCTAGGGTCAAAATCTAAACTGAGTATCTTTTAGATTTTACAAATCTTGCACAAATCTGAAGAAAATCACTATCCAAAAATCACTGTGTCATTTTTTCACTGGTTGAAGGTTTTTTTTTTTTTAATATCTTCTGCTTGCTGGATCAAAAAATGATTTATGGGTTTTATTTTTAGCATCAAAATATTTCTGGGTTTTTATTATTGTCTACAAACAGTGAGTAGATTTTTCAGAAATCAAATCAGAAGTAAACTTTTTTTGCTAGAAAACCCGTTTGCTTGTAGACTAAATTCAATATTTTTAAAAAATTCATAACCTTTGGCCACGATGTTGTATTTCTGCAAACAAGATATCATTGGAAAGTTGGTTTGATGAACTTCGTAGTGGTGCAGGTGATTTTTTCAGATTATGACATTTTTTGCCATATTTTTTATTCCGAAGATAGGTGCATTTATCGTTTATAATTGGCATAACTTTTGCATACAAAGTCAAAATTTGACAATTTTGTTTTTTGAAATTGCTCAAAAAATTGCAAGGTATCTGTTTGTAACCTTCTTTTTTAGTTTTGGCAAGCTCCTTTTTTTCTAAAAATTGTAAAAATCACTGTGTGTTATAAAGGGTTGATTTGAGCTTGTCACTTGTACAAATTGCAAAATTTCTTCATTGTAATTTGTAGGGGGGTTGCAAATTGAGTTTTAATACATTCTTGGGGGTAAAAGGCATAATTTAAGTGCCACATTGTCTTCTTTCTTTTGGTGTCATGGCGGATCTAAGGCAAATTGAACCACTCACTCCACACAACTATCATACATGGAACCTAAAAATGACTCAATTGTTACAATCTAAGGGTCTATGGCCAATGTTAGATGTAAAACAACCTGAATTGACAAGGGATTATGAAAAATTTGTCCATAGATGTAAAATGGATAAAGCAAAACGACTCATTGGCTTGCATGTATCTGATAATTTTTTGTTTCATATGACAGAGTGTAAAACACCTAAGAATGTTTGGGATAAACTTGAAGAATTGTATGGTAAAACAAATCAGTTTAGAGTCTTGCAACTTCAAGCAGATCTACAATCACTCTCTCCAGATGCATTTCCTTCAATTCAGGATTTCCTTGCATAACTCAAGTTGATTTTCTCACAATTGAAAGGATGTGGGCATGATATATCTAATGATGAATATATATTCTTGATTTTGTCTAATTTGAGAGACCCTTATCAAATTTTTTCTTCTAACTTCTATTCAACTATGGATGTCATGGGGAAAGAATACAAAATTCCTTCATTTGAGTTGTTTTGTGAGCATCTTACTAGGGAGGAGACCAAGTTAATTCAGTTGGATACCCTACCTAATTCTAAGAATCATGCTCTAATGGATCGATCATCCAAGGGTAAAGAAAAGAATAAGAAGAAGCCCAAGACAAAATTATCTTCAATTAGTGAGACTCCCTCCAAACCGAAGCCGAAGAAAAATCAAAATTCCCTTCCATCTCCTTCTTCTTCTACCTCTAGAGATTCTTCTTCCAAAAAAAAGAAAAAGAAAGGATATCCTTGTTCATTTTGTGGCAAAACTGGGCATGATGCACCTCATTTCTTTAAGATATTAGAGGCCTTGGAAGAAGATATGAAGAAGCACAACATTTCAGTGTCTAAGCCTTCTTCCATGGGAAAAGGACAAACTCTTTTAGCACATACCATTCATTCATCTTCAGATAGTTGGATTCTAGATTCAAGTGCTTCACATCACATGACCAATTCACGTGATCTTCTTGATTCCATTGTTCATACTTCCACTTCTCATATTGCAGTTGGGAACTCTTCACAGATTCCAGTTTTAGGGACAAGCTCCATTCAGATGCTTGATGGGTGTATTGAGGATGTTCTTCTTGTTCTTGATATTTCGGAAAATCTACTTTTCATATATCAGATTTTTCATTCTGGAGATGGGAAGTTAGTTGAGTTTACTCCACAAAATGTGACTATCAGAAAGTTGCAGGATCCTGAGAAGGTTGTTGCTACAAGGATAGTTGATCATGAGAACCATTTGTATCGATTTGATGGATTTGAGTCTTTGTTGGGTTCTAATTCAAAGAGCAAAATTTGGCATGAAAGATTTGGGCACTTGAACTATAGATATCTTCAACAGATGCAAGCACATAACTTAGTGGTTGGTCTTCCAAAGATCTCTTGCACAAATGGTGTTTGTCAAGGTTGTGTTCTTGGAAAGTAACATCAAGATCCTTTTCCTAAGGGTCAAGCTACACATGCAACCACACCCCTTGAGTTGGTTCATAGTGACCTCATGTCATCCCCAACTCCTTCCTTTTCATGGGCTAAGTATGTGCTCACATTCATTGATGATTTTTCTCGACGGACATGGGTCTATTTTATAAAGCTCAAGAGTGAAGTTCTCACCAACTTCAATACCTTCAAAACATTTGTGGAGAAGTAGTTAGGTTTTTCTCTTCAACAAATACACACCGATAATGTTAGGGAGTATGTCAATCAAGCATTTCAGGATTTTTGTAGTGAGTATGGTATTCTTCATCAGCACATAGTTCCTTACATTCCTCAATAGAATGGTGTAGTAGAGAGAAAGAACATGGATCTTAGGGAAATGGAAAATTGCATGATTCAGTCTAGGTCCATGGCTCCACCATTTTGGGCCGAAGCTGTCAATTGTGCCAACTATATTCAGAATTGTATGCCCCACAAGGCAGTGCGGAATATGACTCCTCAGGAGGCTTGGTCTCATCGCAAGCCTAATGTATCCTTCTTCAGAGTATTTGGTAGTGAGGCTTGGGCATTCATTCCAGATGGTTGGAATAAATCCATGAAGAAGAAGAGTCAGCAGTATATATTTGTTGGCTATTGTGAGGATGTGGAGGCATACAAATTGCTTGATCTTGGCACATAAGAGGTTCATTTCTAATGTGATGATCAGTTTGTTGAGTCCTTCACCTAGCCAAATCCTCCTTTGACTTCTTCTTCATCACAACCTACTCACTCTTCTTCAATTTATGATGTTTTTCTACTTGAGGAAGATTTTGATGATGGTCTTGATCCACCTCCTCCTCACTCACCCACTAGGCCAAGATGGGCTCGAGTTACTCTTGAGGAGGTTGGTCCTCTTTTTGGTGATCCCCAAGACACTAGCCACACTCATTCTCACACTTCAAGAATTAGTCTTTTGAGTCATGCAGTTTTAGATGCTTCAGGTATTCCAGAGTGGGATAGTGCTATGGCTAATAAGTATTCTTCTTTGATGAAGAATCATACTTGGGATCTTGTGCCTCTTCCTAAGGGAAGAAATTTGGTTTGGTGCAAGTGGGTGTATCGTACCAAGTATGCAACAGATGGTTGCATTGACAAGTACAAGGATCGTCTTGTTGCAAAGGGGTTTTCTTAGGTTGAAGGAATTGACTATTACGAGACCTTTGCTCCTATTTCCAAGAAGGATTCTATTCACCTTGTCCTTGCTATAGTTGCATCACAAGGATGGTTAGTGTATCAAATGGATGTGAAGAGAGCTTTCTTACACAGGGATCTTCATGAGGAGATCTATATGGAGCAACCTCTAGGTTTTGTTCAAGATTCTTCACTTGTTTGCAGGCTTCGACATTCATTGTATAGTCTCAAATAGGCCCCTTGAGCTTGGTATGAGAAGATGGATAGTTTCTTCCTTGCTTTTTGCTACAGTTGTTGCCATTTCGATCCCACAGTTTATACTCAGAGACATGGAAAGGATCTATTCATACTTCTATTCTATGTGGATGACTTGATTCTCACAGGGAGTTCTACTTCAATGATTCAAAGTACACAATGAGCATTTATGGAGCAATTTGATATGATTAAACTTGGTCTTTTTCATTACTTCCTTGGTCTTTAGGTTCATTAGACTTCTGAGATTATCTTCATTTTCCAGCAGAAGTATGCTCTTGATTTGCTTTAGAGATTTGGCATGGTTGATTGCAAGCCTGCCTATACTCCATTTCATTCAGGTGTTGTATTGTCTACCAATTGCACTACTCCTACAGTTGATCCTACCTTGTATCGATAGTTGGTTGGAAGTCTTTTGTACTTGACACATAGTCATATTGATATTTACTTTGCGGTTTGACTTTTCTCTCACTTCTCACACAAGCCTCATGAGAGTCATTGGAAGGTTGCCAAATGTATCTTGAGATACATTCAGGGAACTACTCATTTCGACATTCATTACACTTCAAGTGCATATCAGATAGTGGGCTTCATTGACTCAGATTGGGTTGGTGATTTCAATGATCAGAAGTCTACTTCTGGCATTGCCTTTTTCCTTGGTTTTGGTCCAATTGCATAGTCATGTAAGAAGTAGACTGCTATTGCATTATCATCGACTGAGGCTAAGTATCAAGGTGTAGTTTTAGCTATTCAGGAGGTTTTGTGGCTTCGTCAGTTGATGACTAAATTTGGATTCCCTTCCACTCAACCCACTACTCTTTGGTGTGACAACCAAAGTGCCATACATATCTCTCGCAATCCCGTGGAGCATCAACATACTAAGCATATTGAGATCCACATGCCATTCATCAAGCAACTCATCCAAGATGGTGTTCTCATCTTGGAGTATTTGCCTACAGATCAACAGGTTGCAAACATCTTCAATAAACCTTTGGCATCACCTCATTATCTTCACTTGTGATCGATGCTTGGGGTGAAGGAAGTTGTCCTTGGGGGTCTTGAGGAGTCTTCCTTCCTTCTTCATTTTTCAATTTTTCTTTGCAACTTTTTCTTTCTTTTGGAGAGGAGTTTTCTCTCACTGGGTTTTTCTCCTTTTCTTCGCTTGTGAGAGTTTTTTGTGTTTTACATGGGTACCTCATCTGGCGTTATTGCCGGGACCCATCTTTTATATTAGTTTTTTCCTTCCTAAGTTTCACTTAAGGGGGGTGTAGGGGGTTTGGTGTGAATAAGTCTTGTACCTAGTTTATTCCTTTACTAGGGACTTAGGGGACTTAATTCATATGTTAAGTTTACTTAGGATATTAGTTGTCTTATCTAGATAAGCATCAGTTGTCTCATCTAGAAGTTACACTTTCCTAAGTTGTTATGAGTTAGTTGTCTCATGCGATAGGATTAAGACACTTGTTATGATCTTGTCTAACCCCATCTCTCATCCTTTCCTTTATAAGCAATGCATCTCTAGCATATTTTTCATTGTATTCTGTTGCATATCATATCGATCATTGTATCATATTGCAATTCTTTTTTGGTGGAATAACATTTTCCATTTTTGCTTCTCTCTATTTCTTGTGGAGGTTATATGGTGTTGTAGTTTGAAGATCTTGGGTTGCTCACTTCAACAAGATCTACCTAATTATCATCAATATTCAACAAAGTGAATACATAACAATAATTTGTCAAACTATACTTGTCAAATATATTATGTTGTCTTGTGGAATTCCTTATGACAGGATTAATGGATTATTTTCTTTTAGCTCTTCTTTACTTGAATAATATCTAAACTCACTAAAAATTATCTCTTAAAAAAATAATTTTTGGGTTAGAGGATTCCAAAGTCAATAACCTTTAATATTTTCACCATTTTTGAGTTTTTAGATCTAGTTTAGATCATTTTTCTGAGGGACATGAACACAAGACTCACAACCAAATATATTTAAATGTGAAATTAAAGACTGCTTATCTATGCACACTGTAGAAGGATTTTTAAAAACAAGAGTTGAATAAGGAGACCAATTAATTGATTAATAAGTAATTCGTATAGTATATTCCTAAAAGCATTAATCTACTTGTATACCACAACATACTTTTAGCTCTTTCCATTAAGGTTCTATTCATTTTTTGTACTATCCTATTATGTTAAATAGTACTTATATTCTAATACACACAAACACATCGGGTCTCAAAGTTGTAATGGCCTGGGGAGCCAACAATCAATTTCAGGAAGCGGTGGCGACTAGGGTATCGCCTAGTGTAAGATTGGAGAGGAAGATTCAACAGGAATCACAGTTTGAGTCTCGGTGGAATGGTGACATTAGAAAATGCACAAGGAACAAAAGCACAACTAATGCCTCAGAGCAACTACAAAAAGAGAGGAAAGCAAGGGAAAAAATCACTGAGAGGGTCGACCATGCTATGGATGGAGGAAACCCATCCAAGCAACATGAGAGAGAGCTTCCCATAGCATGTGATTCAGGAGGCATTGATTGTGACAAGGGGTCCATTGCAGGCATGGCAGAGGGAGCCCAAGTGGGGCCATCATAGTTTTTGGGCTAGGTAAATATGCAACAAGGAGCCGCTATTCCTAGTGGATGAGGAGTTTGCAATGTCTTCAAAAAGTCAAGGTTTGAAGAGCACAAATCTGGACTTGTTAGGGAAAATAGAAACCTAGCCAAAAGACCCGATGGGGGGAATGGTGGGGACCCTATTTCCCATGCTTCTTCTAATTCTATCACTTTGGAAATAGAAGGAGAGTTGTCGTAGAAAGTGGACGTCAATGAAAAAGTCTTTGTTGGGCTGGGCTTGATTGGAAGGTTTAGGGGTGTCTGGCTAAGCTTGCCTGATCTCCACAAATGGATCTCTGACTTTTGGAAGCCACTATTGGTTGGGTATGTTCAAATTTATCCAATGGACAGAGGTTTTTTTATTGTTGTGTTTGAAAAATAATAGGATAGAAATAAATTCCTCTGTGCCTATCATGAAGATTGGGAAGAGAAGCATGTGTTGATGTTAAAGCCATGACATCCAACTTTCAATCCAGCCATAGAGGAGTTTGAGAGTGTTCCCCTTTGGGTGAGACTTCCTAACCTCCCCTTATAGTTTTGGTTTGATGCATGCTTGGAGGCTATTGGGAACTCTTTGGGAACCTTCGTTATGGAGGATGAAGGCTCTTTAAATATTTTTAACTTGACCTATGTCTGGATTCTGGTAGAAATGAAGGTGTCCAAGGTTCCCCTGAAGGACATTCGATTGAAATCTTCAAAGGGTTGTTGGGTGTAACCCCTAGATTATGAAGGGGTTCCCTTTAGGTGTAATATTTTCCACCATAAAGGGCACTTGGCAGTCGAATGTGATAAGCATAGATCTAATAAATCTATGTCTTGGTGGAAAGGTGCTTCCACCTAGCATTACACGGTGGAGAAACGAGAGGAGAAGGAAACGGGCTTACAACCGAAAGGCTCTAAGAAGGAGGGTTGGGCATCAGATGAACTGATTTAGGTTGAGAAGTCATTGGTGCAGGAGGCCAGAAGTGAAGAGAAACAACAGATTTAGATGGCCTCAAATCAAAAAGGGATTTTTGGCAGATGGCAAGGAAACAACTTGTAAAACCAGGGCTGCAACTCTAGATTGTCAGGAAAAGAAGAGTGGTGTGAGGCCACAAATGAATGATGTTGGAAAATGAAAGGTTGTAGATCAACATCAACAAGACTATTTTGGGAATGGAACTTTGAGGACACCCTAGGTTTTATCTTTGGATTGGAAAAAGGAGGCAACAAGGATCAAATATGGGTGGCAAATGGAATTGGGGAAGAAGGCAAAGAAGGAGAAGAAGAAAAACTTTTCTATGGTACTACGATCCTAGGCTAAAGGAAGGTTAACGAAAGCTTCACACTGCTAACCTATTAATAGGTCCTTAGGGTTTTGGAATCTAAGTTTAGTAGTAATCTTTCTCTCAGTCCTTCTTACTTTGTATGCAATGGTAAAATTCAGGTTGTGGGGGTAGCTCTTTGGTTCCTATATCAAGTTTTGATGGGTTTTTGCAAAGTTTGTATTGGATGTTGTTTTGGATTTAGCTTTGTAATCTACTTTAATCTTCAACAAAAAACAACTTATTACCAACCAAAAAAAATAGTACTTATATTTTTATAAATTTTATAAAATTTATTGGAGAAATATTCACTACCATTATCACATCTCAAATCTTATGTTATGATTTTTTTATTTTTAAATAAGACTTTAAAATTTTAAACTTATTAAAAAATTCATATTTTGAATGCAAAAAAAAAATCAATGTGTATCTAGAAGCATATTCAATAAGTGTAACATAATACTAAGATTTTCCTATAGAACCCATATGCACTTAGACCAAATACATATGAATATATGATTTTTAAAAATCTTTTAGCTCTATTGCTTCCAATAGAAAATGAAGATTTATTCTATTTTTCAAACACACAATGCTTGTGAAAGTAATTTTTTTTAATAGAATAATTAGAAAAATTATCAACCAACTTCTTCTTGATAATGGTCTTAAGACCTTTTTTCTTATGTGACTCAAACATAGGTGCCAAAACATGCGTGGATTTTTAGTGTATTATAAAATATGGAGGCATATAACCTAAACAAGGTTCCAATATTAGATCCTCTAGCAACCACCAAGTTTTCTCTTACCAACCTATAAGAAAACTAGCCAAATATCACATACACACTAGAATCATTTAAATTGGATACAAAAAAAATCTTGAAAGTCATAGAATATGCAAAGCATCACCAAGACTTTTAACCCTTCCATGAATGAAATTTAATTATACTTTTTACTTTATTAATAATATATTTGGTATAATAGTCTATAAGGAAATTCTCTCCTCCACCGCAAGTATATGTTGAAGACCACACTTTTTGAAGAATCATATGATAGGATCACCTTGAATCATTAAGATAGAACCATAAAAAATAGTGTTAGTGGAAATAAAAAAAGCATAATTAGCACCATCATTGAAAGACTTGATTGTGGAGGAATCTAAAATACTTACTTTTTTTGCATTCCTTCACATTTCCTCTCTTTCTATTGTTGAAACACTTTACTATGCTCTTCCCTAATATTTTAAATGTCCTTTAGACTTTGATCAATCTTGCTTCTTATCCCATTTAGGTCCTCAATTTTCTTTAGACCTTCCTCATGCATGAAAATAATATTTCAATCCTTATTTTGTAAATTTCCTTCTCATTTTTTCTAAAAATAAAGTAGTAATAAGATTATCCTTTGTGTCTTTACACTACCACTGATGACAACAATTAAATTTTTGTGAGTATTAGGTGAAAAGAAAAATAATAAGATGCATTTATCCTCTTCTTCCAACTTAACATATACATAATCAAACTAACTAGAACTAAATTAAACCAATTTAAATGTGTTGCAATAGATCTCTGTCTATTATGATTATGCTTCTATTTGTAGCCTAGACTATCCATATGTGTCCTATAAGGCATCATAAGTAGTGGCTCTTTGGATTATTTGTACTTCCACCTGATCTGTATGAGCTTTAGTTGTTGTTGTCACTATTGGCTATTGCAAGAAAAATTGGTATAAGGAATTCAAGTCCCCTTCAACATTCTTTATGGTACTAATTTGTGATTCTAGGTTAGAGTTTTCAATATCACACTTATTCCTTTCCGCATCCATCTTTATCTTTTGCATCTCTACCTGAAGTTGTTACCAAAGTGTTTTATTATGTGATTGGGTGTCCTTGATTACCCCATATATCAAAATTCTAAGTTGTGTTGCCGATGGTTGGTATGAGTCCCCTTATATTTGAGGGAACTTCCCCTATATTTCCTTCACTAATTCCTCTAGTTGATCAAAGCTCTCCAAATGGTGTTTAAAATTTTCTTCTTGGGTTGTTTGGTGCAAGATATACCCTAACTAAAATTTGTGCAAGGGTGATATGATTCCAAGGTCCACCTATGAGCCTACTAGTGGTAGTTGGAGTAGTTGTGGAGAGGCCACCATTTGGATATGCTTTTGTTTTTAAAGGAATTCCTTGATGAACTGCATAGAGGATGTAGCAAAGGAAGGTGTTTCAAATTGTAGAGGGGGAGAGGATTGTTCTTGCTTTGAGGAAACTTCTTTGAGCTTTGTTTCTTCCTCTTGTAGCTTCTATAAGCTCTTTCTATTGCTTATGTGATCTCCTTCTACACTATTTGCATGATATTTGGTTTTTATATCATCAATTTATCCGGTCTTTATTTATACTAAAGCTCTTTAGTTTGAATCTCTATTATCTTTTGTTTTTACGACTGGGTTACTATGGCAACCACTTCTCTAATGGCTAGATGCTTCAACTATTATTTTTCTACTTTCCCCCTTCTCTTCTTCAATGCAGTAGTTATGGGGTTTGAGAATTAGTTCATTAGGTCCTCTAATGATAGGTTGGATGCTACCGTGTACTTGACTATTTCCCTCTTTGTGGTTGATTGATTTAGCATTGCCATGTTTGGATATTTTTGGATTGTCATGTCCAAAAATTCTTTTTGGATTAGAACATTGTATAGTTGAACCTCATCTATAAGTGGGGAAACCTTAGGGATAGTTGTAGTTTTTGAGAGAGAGTCATCTTTTGGTATTTCCCAATCCTCTTCGTCCATTTCCACTATTTGTGGAGAAACCTATCTATGTACCTTCTCCTTCCCCTACTTAGGTTCTTCTTTGTACTCATTTGTAAGAGAGCCTCTTTTTCTTCCTATTTTGATGGTTCTTTCTTAGGAGTGGTGGCTAGGCTTCTCTTACTTGGCCTACTACTTTCACCTTCGAAAGGTTTTGCAAGTGGAGTGTCAATTTGGAGTCTTCTGGACCTCTAAGGAGTGGTTGTACTATGTTCTTCTATTTTCAAATTTGGTACACCCCATTTCTGATGTGATTTTTCTCAATTCTTATCTAGGTGCTCTTCAACCTTATTCTTTGCTAGGTTGTCCATGTAATCCTATTAGGTGGTGAATTTATCGACTTGTAGATCCTTAGGAAGGATGAGGAGTGTAGATACATAGTTATGGATCTCTACGTTAGATATTTCATATGGAAGTTGGGATATCCATGAGGTCCTAGGCTCAATGGGTTCCATAAATGTGTAATATTTATCTAGTAGGAAGACTATATCCTTAATATACTGATGAACCACCTCATAAGAGATGTGTTCACTAGCTTGGAGATTTTGTTGGAGGGATTTAATGAATCCCTATTAGGTTGTGGTAAATAATGCAAAATATTGGAAATGTTTGAAATGGTCTTAGATTTAGGTTGGAATTGGCTGGGTTGAATCCTTGATTTTCCTCACAAAACTTTGTAGTTGATTCATGAAATAGAAGGTTAGGCATATCAATAGATTCCCATACCTAAATTGATAGTGAGAACTCTTAGTGTGCTCTATGTTTCCCATTAGTTCCTTTCATATAACTTCACAGACGTCTATATATTTTCCATCCATGACCATTTGATGCATTGTGTGGATGGTAGTTGTGGTGGAAAAATCCTCCTAGTTAGTGTAGTAGACTTTGTAAGCTATGCCTATGGTGGCATACTTGATTGTTGGATTGGTGATCTTTGTAACATCTAGGCTCCAACCATCATATGTTGCTACTGTTAGGTGGGTGAATTTTGATTTTTGATGGCTTTCTTATGTATAACCTCTCCCTAAGCCCATATTCCTATAACTTATTGGATAGTGTCTTTAGTGATTATGTATGAGCAGTCTAGGTATAGATATTCATTATGAAACTGAATCAAAATTATCTGGACCCAATATTCTTGTCCTGAAATCTAGAAATTCCCTCCATATGTCGAATAGCTTCTCTAATTTTTTTTTGTATTGCAATACATATGTTGTGTTCCTTGGTGCAAGAGAGTGTGCCTTAGTTCTTTAAATTTGGTGTGGTCGATCTCTATGAGAGGTGCATGAATTTATTTTCGGATATCCTTTATATAGATAACATTTGTGGGTACCTTTGAGAATACCTCTGTTAGGTTGATCTACATTTCTTTTTATGAGAATTTCTTATAAATTAGACTAGGCTTCTAAGAAATATCAATGAGAATGGGTGCAATCATTTTTATGAGATGAAAAATTTGTGATGGAGTGTAAACTAGCTTGGAGTTTGGAATAGTAATAGCTTGATTTTTTTGGTAAGATTAGAATGCACTATAAGTGAGAATAGGAAATAGAGTGATGTATCTATAACTTTCTTAGGAAATAGGTGTAATGAATAGTCTAGCTATTTTCTCATATTCCCACATTGTTTTTCCCATTATATTCCTACAACTCTATTTTTCCAACGAGTTATTTCTCTTCTCTATTGTATGAAAATACTATTGTACATTTATATGTTAAATTTATTTGTGTTATTAGGGTGGTTATACAATACTTTTCTCTGATCCCATATTTTATCTGTTTATGGTTAGGCCAAGAAAATTGACATTCAAACTCGGGCCAACCCATTACTTATAAATATTGAAGTATTAAGGTTATACTTGTCTTGTCAAGACTCATTCATCTATGTTTTATTGATTTGGGGATCCCATGTTTATAAATTAGACATCCTTGCTTTCTTCTAGAGGTTACTAATCCCTTGTGTATTGTGTTTTTGGATTCCATATGCTTGGAGAAGTTTGGAGGATGTTGAGTTAGTGGTTGTTTGATGTTTCTCCCATTTTATGGTGTCTTCCTTGTGTTTGTGATTATTTGTGGATTATCATCTACCAAATAAATTTCTTCCTTTAAAGATTCTACTATACCATTGGAATTTATAAACCATTTTAGTCCAAGAAATGCTCTAAAAGTGTTGAAAGGTTATTTCATCCCTACAACTTCAAAATCAACAATTTGTGTAACCTTTTTATGTTTACCTCCATATTTTCCCATGTTTCTAATGTTTCCATGCCATAACCATCAAGTAGACTAATATTTATAGGTGTTCTAATGAGCTTAGGTCTACCTAGCCTCTCCCAAGTAATTACCAGAATGATATGAAGGGCCACACCTAGATCTATCATGACATGTTTAATTTTATTATTATTCAAATTTATGGTAATTCGTAGAGGACCATTTTTCCAATTTCGACCTTCTGCAATTTGATGTCCTTGTTGTTTTTGTTTATTCCAATGCTTTCCTAATTGTTTCAATTTTACTAAAATGTCTTTTTGTTGAGACAATGAGGCTAAATTATTCAACATGATTACTTCTTTTGAAAAGCATGCTATTTCATCTTTCTATTTATTTGTTGTGGTTGTTCTTCTTGAGAATAATCTTAATTTGATATTTTTCAGTACTAGTTATCTATTATTTGGTAGCTTTTGACTCCTTGTGGTACTCTTCTAATCACTTTGGCTCCCTTATTGTCTTGTAACTCATCTCTTTTTTAACATGTTGTATTTTGATAATATTATTGTGCCTTGTCACATTTGAATATGTCATATGAATCATCTCCACAAAAGGGACATTTTCTCCTCTTTTCTCACCAACATTCTATGGCATAGTGACCTATTTTTTCATAGTTGTAACATGCTGCATCACTCCTCTAGAAGTTTTTTCTACCATGCCTCTTCATCCTCTATAATTGGATTATTTATTATCTCCTATATAGTCATGCGGTGGGTTATTTTTCAACACATATGTGCTTCTATTATCCCTCCATGGTGGGTGTCTATATCTTATATCAAAGAGAGGTCTTTCTGCTAATCCTTTGAAATATGCCACATTCTTGTCCATGTTTGCATCGTAGTTCTGATTCCTAGGGTATCTAAGGTTAGGATGATTCATGGTGTTCTAGATTTGGAATTGATTGGTAGGGAAATCCTTAGTGAGGTGACTACCCCACTCTTGGCAAGTCCCACAATATATTGAGTTTATTTTGGCTAGAACTTTCTTTAACTTTACATGTATCCATAGTAGCGGGTCTCTCTCCTTGAGCCTTAGGGAAATCATTCTAGGGGTGACCTTCTCTTGAGTAATATGTGCATGATATTTCTTTGGTCTCCTCTTGCTAAGATGAAATTTTGTATTGTTAGTTGTTCTACCAAAAGTTGTAATTTCTCAATGTTCTCCTTCATACCATCCTTAGAGATATGTGCTAGGTTTGGGTTTCAATGTGGAATGCCATGGTGATTAGGTACTTATAGGTATTGAATATTCTTTCATCTAAAGCTACTCTTATATCTTTTTAAAGTCCAAAAATAAACCATTTTATCTTTTGTATTTCTGTCAATGGTTATGCTAGCTTGCAACATACTTCTTTGAATCTTTTATCATATTCTTTTACTGATTCTTATTTCCTTTGTATCAGGTCTCTCATTTTACTTACAATCTTTGTTGGAAAGTCCGGAGTGTCAAAATTAGATAGGAAGTCTTTTTTTACCTCATTCCAACTTTTCCCATGGTTAGGATAGGTCTTCGTATGCAAGTCTAATACCTCTTTTTAAAGTGAGGATACAAAGTCAAGTAATTTTGGATTATCTTCATCTATGTTTTGTCTTTTTCATAGGGATTCAAGGAAAAATATGTGGTTTGTAGCCTTTGATGTATCTTTTCCAAATATTGGGATCTTTATTGAGGATTCCATCTTGTCTTTTCTTTCTCCAATTACAATTTTCTAGATTTGTGGACTAGGTTTTTCTTCTTTCTCTTTCTTTATATTTCTAACAATATGAGGTTTTTGTTCTCTACCTTTGTCTCTTTTTTATATCAAAATATTATGTTCCCAATATTTCTTCCCATACTACTTATTTTACTTCTTCTCTTGTTTCCTTGTCTTATGATGTCTCTTCTCTTATAATTCTTCAACTCTTATATGGTTGAGGGGGTGGATCTTGGTCGGGAGGTTGTGAATCTTCAAAATATATTTTCACTTTCTTAGTTGTTAGTATCATCTTATTTATTTATAAACATAACTCTTTGCCCAAATTCAATATATTTTCTCCACTTTTCTTTATTTCTTCATCTTTTAATTTTTGTATACTTCTATTGACTAATTCTTCTAAATATTCTTCTTGAATTGATGGAGTCTTCTTCAAAGTTTTTAGAAAATCCCTAAATCTATCATCCAGGTTGATGGTAAGGTTTGATAGGTCTAGCTTGATTGTCAAATTTTTAGAAGGTTTTGGTAGTAATGGAGTCTGTATATTGTTACAAGGTCTTAACAGAAATCTTCTAGATTTACCATTATCATTAATATTTTTTTATACTGGTTAGGAGTTTTCTTTCTTTTTACCAATATTTTCTCAAAATTTTTGGAGTTTCTAAATATTCTTCTTTATTTTATTTTCCTTTCTCCTTGGTAGCACATGCTTTGGTGCACTCAACACCACCCTCTTTGCAATGCTCACTTCTCATATTTTCCATAATTTCCATTCTTCTACAGTGTCTTTCTTCTCTTTCAATCCTTTGTCGTCTTCTCTCTTCTCCATTTGGTCTAGCCATGTTTAATTTTCTTATCAATTCAATCCAATATTTATTATGGTTATCTTATCTCCTTTTTCCATGGGTGTAATTTATTTGGGGTTCCATTACTCCTTTTATTTTTTCCCATGGTAGTTATTTGGTAATTTTTTCTTAGAGGTCACATCTCTTTAGAGATCCCTTTTGAAATCTCTCCCCATTTCCGTTCTCCACCCCCTTGGTGCCTACGCCCCTCTCATAGGGTAAGTACCAAGAGGATAGTTCTACAAATTTTTATATCCACCTTGAATTTATTTTCTTTCTCTATTTCTAATTAAAATTTTTTGGGTGTTACTATATGTTATCTCACCGAACCAAGGTCCTAGCAATAGAACTAATGTTAGCAAGAAATCTGGGGAAACACAAACTCAAAGTTCTAAGCCCCAAGTAATTTTTGAGTGTTGTAGTTTATACCCAAGGCTAAATCATATAAAGGTAAACACCATTATAATCAGAGATAAGATTAACTTACTTATACATTTACATAATAACAAATAACATTATATAGATAGAATTTTGGTATCCATTGTATTAATCATAAAAAAATAGTACAATGTTATATATTCCCCTATACTCTTGTTTATCCCTTATCTAATATTTATACATATACAATCTTATATGTAGTTCTTACATACATTCTTATGTTCTTTCTTCCTTACATTTGCTTACTATTCACTTACACTCTATCATTAATATCTTTCCCTATACATATATCTAAGGGACAAGACACGACCCATCTATGCTACCCCTATTCTAGATGATGTATTTACAATATTATTCTCCACAAGTGCTTTGCAGTAATATGCAATATGTTTTTCTCGATGATGGCATCACTGTCCTATTTTTTGGCTAATATTACTATTTGTTGTGACAAATAGAGGATGGGAAGGTGAAGTTGGAGAAATTTAACAGTTTGAAAAATGTTGCAAATGCCTTGAAAAAACCTATGAGCAAAGAAAAGTTCAAATGGTGTTTGAAGTATATGAACCTCATGAACCTTAAAAATTTAAATCGTCTAGTTTTTATTGGCTCTTAAAATGTGTTTGACAAGTGGGAGATTGTTAGTAAAAAGGATACTGCATGTTGATATTTGCATGTTCATGTTCTTTTTATGTTGAGTTTGACATGTACATGTACTTTGCATTATGTAAACTCTATAAATTTAGGTGTTAGGATCAAAGTTGTCTGATGAGATGTTTTACAAGTAATGTTATGCTATCAAAATTATTTTAAAATTCAACACTTGTGTATTCTTGGAAGAAAATTGCTTTGCAAGTGTATGGAACTAAATTATTTATTGTAATACATCGATTAAGCTTTTGGAGTGTGGGTTTTTTCTCCTAAAATGGTTTTCCCCATATATATCTTATGTTTTGAGGATTTATCCATGTGGTGTTATATCTATGTTTCTTGTATTGTGCATCTTATTCATAATAATTATTTAAGGTTTCCAAAAAAATTACAATCTTTCCTTGGTATATTGGTGTAGGGAACATTTCCACACACCTTGTTTCCTTTCACTTTTTATATAACAGTTCAACCCACTAAAACTTACATGTCAATATTTCAAATGTCATAACCATGATTGAAAATTTATATATTGGCTTTAAAAAAACTAGAAAAAATATTTTATATGATTAATATAAATATTCTATTACTTATCATTGACACTTTTGCAACCAACTTGTTACTCCTACTTTTCTCTAGAATCACACATGTTCTATTTTCAAAATAAACGCTATAACCATTTTGCACTAGTTTCCTAATAGTAAGTTATGTTTAGGACTTAGAACATAATGCAAATATAGAATGTCCTTCTTCCTTCCTTGCATTTTTCTAATGTACATCCTTCCTTTACTCATAGCAACTATTTTTTATTATTCCCTAGTTTTTTTTTAGATTAAGCCAATTCATTAATTTTAAAAAAAAATGTTTTTGTTGATAAGATGATTGCTACAATCACTATTTAAATACCATACATATTTTTTAATTTCTTCAACAATATTAAAAGAAATAAGCCTTGAAATATAATCTTCATTTTCAATTTCACTTAAAATATTTAAAATTTTCCTATTGTAGTCATATATATTCTTCCTACATTCATGACTATAATGACTATGTCTTTTGAAATAATGAAATTGGATGCTTGATTTATCATACCTTTAATTGTTTCCTTGTATATAGTTGATGCTTCTTCCTCATCCACATGTTTAATTGTAGTTTTGATTTTTCCTTCTTTCTTGATTATGATCATTAGTTCTACCTCTTACAAGTCCCCTTTCTCGTATACCTCTATTCCTTCTGTTAGAATCAAACATGCTCTGATACCATGTTAGAATTGGCTATGGATGCCAAGATCTATGGACCAAATAGAAAGCACAAAGAAGAGAGAAAATAATGTGACAAGAATAAACTATATTCTATGTCAATGATAATGCTTCAATGTGTGTGTACAAATGTAGTAGAGACCCCTTGGTTATATAGCCAAGGTGAGAACATAGGAGTGCATAAGATTATGAAAAGTGTCGTAATCTTATAACATGAGACAACAATGAAAAGCTATCACTCCACCTAAAGTGGAAAGGTGATAATGTGATAACCACCACAAATAGTGGATCTACCACAAAAGGTGGAACCCTAATCACATGATATGTCCATGAAAGGTGGAGGTGATAGAGTGATAACATGATAAGTCCACCAAAGGTGGAAATTCTCCAACAACTCCTATGTGGTCCCTAAGTAAACTTAACTAAGGTGTAATTATGACCTAGGACAAGGTACAAAACATTTAATTACTCCAACACCTTCCAATGCCTCTTTTAAAGCTTGCAGATGCTCCTTGTTAGAATTTTCCTCTTTTAATTTTTATTTATGAAATAGTTGGAAAATGGATGGGACCAAAATGGAGTGTCCTAGGTCCTGTTGGCTTCTTCTGTGGCATTTGTCCTTGATGTCAAAACTACCCTAGGTTGGTGCCTTGGAATTTCACAATTTGGTCTTATTATGGAATTTGATTGGCACATTTGATATTAGGTATTCATTTGAGTTTGGCATACTTAATTCATTTATGATATTATCTTTGGTGGCATTGATCTCTTGACTCCATGTGTAGTTGATAAGAAATCTTGGTTACAAGTTTATGTTCCCTTGTTTAGGTGACATGTTTCTGATTTGACATTTTGTGCTACAACGATTCTCTTGATATTGGATTATTCAGTTTTCTATGAAACACTTGATTATTTGATGTTGGCTTATTCAGTTCTTCTACCATCATGACATTGATGCAATTTTTTCTGAATAATACCAGAGGTGGGCTTCTCTGTCAGGTAATGATTTCAGTTGGCTCTTTGTCTTAAGAAAACCCTATCGGGTTTCATTAAAAATTTGTTATTGGCTTGAGCATTCGGTATACTGAATTTGGCATGGGTGAAAGCATATTGAATTTAGCATGAATATTAGCCTTTATTATACTTCATAAGACATTGGGTATATATGGCATTATATGGTGGCAATCGATTTTGAACATTGGTAAACATGTTATCATTCTTATGCATATGATTCAATTTTTTGGTCAACACATTACTAGGCCTTAAGGCCGACATCAGGTATAAGGTTATGATTTTCTAAAGTGTCACCATGGAAGTGACTTGGCCTTGATTACTTGGAAACATATAAGTCTAAGGCAATCCATATTTGGTTTGTAATGTGGTCATGTCAAATATTTCAAGGCATCATTTGGTCGACATTTCACTTGGTCAATAATTGTTAATTGGTAATGATATTGGCTGGCATGCAAGTCATTGAACAGTCTATGGATTTCAAAGTGTATTATGATGTTTGAATTATTAATTCAGTCCTTTTGGACTTCAAACTCTATCAAAAATGGTAAAGGATATCGATTGTTTTTATTTTGGAACGATTAGGGAAAAGATTTCATTTCATTGTCTGTAGGTTTCAAACCCTACTTTGGCCGCCATCATGGAAATCTCCTCACTGTCGTTTCACTGTGTATGTTGGCTCTCTGATATTCTTGGACAACGTATGGGGAAATATGTAAGACCATTACAATGGTTGATTCTTCTGTCAGTCTCTTGTCATCGGGTAAGATCTTGAAATAGGAAGAAGCTCGTGTTGCTTTGCTACTCTATTGGTTTGGTAAATAGCTACATAACAACATCTATTCTGGTTTTCTTAGATATTCATCTCTTTGACTGATTTGCAGAACCGTTACTTCTACTGGCAAGGTTAATAAGAGATATGTGTTTTCTTTTTTATGGAAGTTGAAAAATGGATTTATTCTTTTCGTGATCAAAACTAAAATGATTACACATAGTCTAAAGTGCATTTTACAAAAGCTTACCATATCAGGTTTATGGGTCGATGTTTTTGGTTTGTGGGTAATCATGAAGTCTTCAAATATTTTCAATTTCTTACCTGGATTCAGTGATAATTATTCTTGGATGCATCATTATATAATTTTAGTTACATTGCATTGTGGTTTCAATTTCATTGTTGTTGTAGTTGGTTTGTCGAGGGTATTGTTCATGAATTACATACATGATTTTATGTCGTTTGGATAATCACTGCCTGTGCAGGCTGCTTGTGTGAACAAGGTTCAGTCTCCTTTCTAAATTTGCATATTCCTTGACTATTCTTGTCAGAAGAAAACCTACATGCTGATCTTTCTCTCAGAAACACAACAATACCTGGCAAGGTTGTTCGACAGAAAGTGGGTACTCTAAAAAACACCTCTGTTGTTTTTGAAATATGAAAAGGAAGTTATTGTTGTAATTTCCATGAAATGTAATGATGAAATCTGTGTAAGATAAAGAAAAAAGAGTAGGGCTTTTAGTCAATTTGAAAAATTGAGAATGAGCTAACTGTTTTTGTGTGAGAACAAAAATATGAAAGTGGAGAACAATGAGAAATAAGTGTGAAGGATAATGAAAAATGACTGAAATATAGTGAGAATGTCACAACTATTGTAATTAAAGAAATGTTGAGCTTTTGAGATTGAAAATCTAAAATATGAGTTCAATATAAATCTATTTTGAGGCTTGACAATAGCTAAAATTTTGAAGGTTCATTTTTGAACTTTGAGGATTTTAGATATTGTTGGTCAAGAGACACTTGAGTGAAAAGAAAGAAACAAAGAGATCATCTGTATTATTGTATGATTTACTAAAAACAAAAGAGGGGTTGGTGCTCCTTGAGATTGGTGTCTCTAAATGAGGGGTTGGTGCTCAGAAATTAGACTATAAGGCATTGTAAGTAGTGGTTTTTAAATTAAGCTAGTAAGGCAGTTTAGGAGTGTTTTTTCTACCCCAGGAGGTTTTTCCACTCGACAATTTATGTATCTCTCATTTGTGTGATTTGTGTCTATCTTGCATAATCTTTCTTTCAGTCATTTATGGTATTGTGCTTATTCAGTTGGTCAATGCTCTGATACTTTAAGGTGGTTTAAATGTTTAATGTCAATTTGTTCAAGTCTATCATGCAAATTTAGTTCGTGCAAAATTTGATGCAAAAAGTCTTTCATAAAGTGAATTTACATCTGCATTATGTGTTCATTATAAAAATGCTCAAAAGTTTGTCATAAGCAAGTGAAAGTTGCATTTTATGAAGTATTATAGTGTTGTTCATAAAGCACAACAAGATTGTTCATAAAGCTTTGATTGAACAATATCATATGATGCTTTTAATATGGATGTTAGTCAAGTTTCATGTCAATTTGATCTAAAGTGTTAATGTCCACTTGCTGAAATAAATATGTCACATTGGGTTAAAATTATTAAAAGCTTATTTATGCATTCAAAGTTAAAATTTAAAATTATTCCACTTTGATTCTCCCCCCCTCTCAGAGTGAATCCACTTCCAACAATTGGTATCAAAGCATAGGGTCCTGCATTATGTTTCATACCTAGGATTGATTCTGGTCTTGGAAGTTTGTTTTTGGAGTGTCATGGAGTATTCGTCATGGCTAAGTGCAAAAGGAACACAAGTCAAAAGAAAGATACTAGTGTCAAGAAAAAAATTGATAAATCAACCCCTACCAAGTCTAGTGAAGTTTTTTCTCAAGAATTACCCTTGCCAGTTAATACTAAAAGTGATCCTATAGTTGGTGAAGAAGATCACTTAGTAAGTGACTTTGAACAATAATTTGGCAAAAAGGATTGTGAAGGTAATGAGTTTGAGGTTGATTTGGAGGCAACATTTCTTACTTCCTTAGATGAGCTTAAGAGGATTAGAAAATAAAATCAAGATCTTAAGGTACACTTACAAGAAAGTGTCAGTGTCAATAAAGTTGTAATACAAGATCATAATGATGATAAAAAGATGATTGAATTTTTGAAATCCCAAATGGTTGATAAGAAAAAGACTGAAGAGGGATTAGAAGTCAAGTTAAAAGACAAGAATGAAGTATGTAATAAAATAGAAAATGAGGTTGCCTCATTAAAGAAATGTTCAGATAATGATTCCTTGTTAAAAGAACTAACTCTTAAAGATGATTTGATTATCAGTCAAAAAATTGAGATTGAAGAATGTAAAAGGATAGCAGTTGTTGTAAGGTCTGATTTGGAATAAAAAAAAGATTGAATGTCTAAAACTTGAAGAAGAAGTAGTTTATTGAATGAGATGATTGGCAAACAAAAGCGATTTACAGATCTTATAGGAGTGGGATATGAGGTTGGACAAGGCTCTATAGAAGAATCTAAACATGAAACAATTTTTTCTACTATAGATGGAAAGTCATTTATAGCCAAGAAAACATCAAGATTGAAGGTTGATCTCTGTCACCATATTGTTGCTGCTCAGACAGAAGAAAAATGGGTTAGGACAAAAAGACCATTAAAATCTTCATTTATTAGGTATAACCACTCTCAATTTCATGGCTATTGTTATTGTTGTAATGTTTATGGACATAGAGAAAGAAATTGTTGGATGAATAAAACTCATAATCATGTGATAAATGTCAAGAGAGGTTCATACAACATGCCTAGAAGAAATTATTATCTCTATGGTCTAGACAACACTATTATATGTTATAGGTGTAATAGGTTTGGACACAAAGCACAGTGGTGTAAGAATTTTTTTTTAAAGCCATCTAGGGACTACATGTTTAAACAAAAGGAAAAGAATTTCGTGAGTAAGGAGAAGACAAAGCCTATACAAGTATGGAGAAGAAAGCAAGAAAAGAAAAAGGAAGAACTAAATCTTGTGCATGCTGCATAAAAATCATTTCTAAGCATTTGAAAGGTAGTATGAAGATAGGGGGAGATGATTAATGCATTTTGAATAAACCCCTTTTTGATTTCAAATAAAAGGTAGTAGAATCTTGTTGTTTCATAACCTATTTATCATCAAAATGCAAGATAAAAATTTGTTTTATTGTCTTTGCTGGGAATAACAGTGACAATGATTTGATGATAACTGTCTTAATGCTATGGTTCATTTATATCATCATTCTATTAGAAGATGATTTCTCATATGACTATTGGTGTTGCAGCAGTTGATGCTTTTTGTTTCTTTGGGAGTGTCCACATTAAAAATACTTGTGACACAATTATGCTTTCCATCATTTATGGACAAATTGTTATTAACCTTACTTTGTTGAAATGTATTGTTTGAGCCATAAGGATCAATTTTTTTTTGTACTTATCAGAATCGGTGATGGTTTGTGTTACTCAAGAGATACATGAGGTTAAGATGCTTGAACAATGAAGCAATGCTCATTTTGTCTTTATCATCAAAACCTATTATATTATCTCATCATTGTTTGATACATTGAAACCATATCTAACATCAACTTGATACAACGTAGTGCCTTGATTAATATGAATGATGTTTCAACAACAAAGCAAGTTAAGACAATGATTTGTTTGAGGTCTTAATTGAAATAATGATAAAGGCAACTAGTTGAAAAACATTAATGGTAAATGTTGAATTCTATAGTGTTGTGCTTGGAAAACATGAACAACATATTAAGTATTTGCTATAAAATCAATTTTCTGGAGTTGTGGTTGTTGGTGTAGCATTTTTTGATAGTGATTATGTTGGTATAGAATACGTGTACTTGAGAACAGACAAACAACATTGATATAAGTCTGGGTATTCTTGGATGATGAAGATTTCAATATGCATCTAATGATCAATATTTTCCTTTGAAGTTGATTATTATGTGATACTGATAGTTCAGTGACTTGAGACTTATGTAGTGGACTGTATGCTACAGATTTGACTACTTATGTTATTATGGTGGAAGATGTTATTATGAAGAACACGGTTAGAACACGGTTAGTTTCAATGAAAATGTGATGGCCTAATAATCTTACTATTGGTTCATTAAGTAAGTTTTGAATATGCAGTGGTATCTACTTGCTTGTTGATGTATATAAATCTAGTTTGGCAGTAGTATACTTCAGTGTTTCATTTGCCAATGAATTTTTTCATCATACTGTGTTTTATTATGTTCATGGAGAAATGTGCAGTAAGTTATTGAATCAACGATAAAGAGTCTCTGATTGAAGAATTTGCACATTTTCAATAAGCTTGAGAAAAGAAATGGTGTCTTACAGATCAAAAAGGATTTTTTGTGAAGCTTCTTTATAGGAGGATGTTGGTTCTATGGTTGCTCTCTTACAACTTGCTTATCATTTTTTTCCAGGCTCTAATTGTATTTGTAGTTGGTTTCATTGGGTGTTTGGCTTTCAGATGTTTATCGTGGTTGTTTTCCTTTGGTAACAATATTGGCTTTGATGACACATTTACATAATTTGGGTGGCACATACTGTGAACTGTTGGTTCTTGGTTCACATGTTTCATGGCAAGCACTTAATTTTTATATGTTGGTACTAATGTTTTCCATATGTTCATTACAATAGGATATTCATTTGTGCATGGTTATTCATACTGGTAACAGTGTGTTTACAGTTGACAATGGAGGATGAATTTTAATATGACCAAAAGGTGGTATGTTCAAGTAATTGATCTTCAATCTTTGTTGACAAAGATCACCATGACATGTTCAAATGGTTCTATCAAATTGTCTTAGTGATTGATATATCTGAAGTCTTCATCTGGTTCATATATTTCACATTGTCTTAGCATCATAATCGACATCTAAAGATGAAACATTGATATTGATTAACAATGCTTTGTTCTCTAATATTGTTACACAGGAATAGTTAGCCTTGGTTTGTAGTTTTGATTATGAATCTATGATAGGTTGCTTGGATAGTGGTTGTACAGTGATGTTCAAATTTGCAACCTGATGATGTTGTTGGTTTTTCAGTCATTTTGGTTTTCTCTTGATGTCAAACCCGAGATTGGTACATTTGTTTAGATTCATGACATTAAGATGATATCCATTGGCATTCATGGTGTGGAAACTTACAAATCTTATTTCTTAGGATATTCATGCTTCCTATTCATATTTCTCCTTCACAGATGCTTATGTTTTTGTTGGATTGACAGTGAGAATTATGTTACAGGTTGTTTAGGATCATGAATTCAGTTTATGTTACAGGTCACAGTTTTGCATGGGCATGTATTTGTTTCAGGTTTGGCTTGGTATAACAAGTGACCACAAGATTGGTTCTTAAAAAGAGGATTCATCTACATCCGCATCAAAACAAAGGTGCTTAAAAGTATTGGTTCATTGATTATCTATTCATTGTTTTGGTGATCATCATGGCACATAACCTTACCTTCATCAAGCACCATACATTGTTTTTGATTCACTTGGCTTATGGTATTGGGTCTTCATTTTTTCTACATTCTTGCTCTATCTATAGCTGGGTATTGGTTGGTTGTTGTATTTCATGGAGAAAATGGGGAGAAAATGGTGGTTTAGATGGCTCAGATTTTTGCCATCAAGGAAAAAGGGGGAGTTTGTTGGCTTCTTCTGTGGCATTTTTCCTTGATGTCAAAACTTCCCTGGTTTGGTGCCTTGGAATTTCATAGTTTGGTCTTATTATGGCATTTGATTGGCACATTTGATATTTGGTATTCATTTGAATTTGGCATACTTACTTCATTTATGATATTATCTTTGGTGGCATTGATCTCTTGACTCCATGTGTAGTTGATAAGAAATCTTGGTTACAAGTTTATGTTCCCTTGTTTAGGTGACATGTTTCTGATTTGACATTTTGTGCTACAACGATTCTCTTGATATTGGATTATTCAGTTTTCTATGAAACACTTGATTATTTGATGTTGGCTTATTCAGTTCTTCTACCATCATGACATTGATGCAATTTTTTCTGAATAATACCAGAGGTGGGCTTCTCTGTCAGGTAATGATTTCAGTTGGCTCTTTGTCTTAAGAAAACCCTATCGGGTTTCCTTAAAAATCTGTTATTGGCTTGAGCATTTAGTATACTAAATTTGGCATGGGTGAAAGGCATATTGAATTTAGCATGAATATTAGCCTTTATTATACTTCATAAGACATTGGGTATATATGGCATTATATGGTGGCAATCGATTTTGAACATTGGAAAGCATGTGATCATTCTTATGCATATGATTTAGTTTTTTGGTCAACACATTACTAGGCCTTAAGGCCGACAATAGGTATAAGGTTATGATGTTCTAAAGTGTCACCATGGAATTGACTTGGCCTTGATTACTTGGAAACATATAAGTCTAAGGCAATCAAAATTTGGTTTGTAATGTGGTCATGTCAAATATTTCAAGGCATCATTTGGTCGACATTTCACTTGGTCAATAATTGTTAATTGGTAATGATATTGGTCAACATGCAAGTCATTGAACAATCTATGGATTTCAAAGTGTATTATGATGTTTGAATTATTAATTTAGTCCTTTTAGAATTCAAACTCTATAAAAAATGGTAAAGGATATCAGTTGTTTTTGTTTTGGAATTATTAGGGCAAACATTTCGTTTCATTGTCTGTGGGTTTAAAACCCTACTTTGGCTGCCATCATGGAAATCTCCTCACAGCCATTTCATTGTGTAAGTTGGCTCTTTGATTTTCTTAGATAGCGTATGGGGAAATATGTAAGACCATTACAATGGTTGATTCTTCTGTCAGTCTCCTGTCATCGGGTAAGATCTCGAAATAGGAAGAAGCTCATGCTTCTTTGTTGCTCTATTGGTATGGTAAATTACTACATAACAACATCTATTCTGGTCTTCTCAGGTATTCATCTCTTTGACTGATTTGCAGAACCATTACTTCTACTAGCAAGGTTAATAAGAGATATGTGTCTGCTTATGTATGGAAGTTTAAAAATGGGTTTATTCTTTTTGTGGTCAGAACTAAAATGATTACACATAAACTAAAGTGCATTTTACAAAAGCTTACCATATCAGGTTTATGGGTCGGTGTTTTTAGTTTGTGGGTAATCATGAAGTCTTCGAATCTTTTCAGTTTCTTACCTAGATTCAATGATAATTGTTCTTGGATGCATCATTATATAATTTTAGTTACATTGCATTGTGGTTTCAGTTTCACTGCTATTGCAGTTAGTTTTCTTAGGGTATTGTTCATGAATTACATACGTGATTTTATGCCATTTGGATAATCACTGCCTGTGCAGGCTACTTGTGTGGACAAGGTTCATTCTCCTTTCTAAATTTGCATATTCCTTGACTATTCTTGTCAGAAGAAAACCTACATGTTGATCTTTCTCTCAGAAACACAACAATACCTGGCAAGGTTGTTCGACAGAAAGTGGGTACTCTGAAAAACACCTCTGTTGTTCTTGAAATATGAAAAATAAGTTACTGTTGTAATTTCCATGAAATGTAATGATGAAATATGTGTAAGATAAAAAATAGAGAGATTAGGGCTTTTAGTCAATTTGAAAATTTGAGAGAATGAGCTAACTATTTTTGTGTGAGAACAAAAATATGAAAGTGGAGAACAATGAGAAATAAGTGTGAAGGATAATGAAAAATGATTGTGAAATATAGTGAGAACATCACAACTATTGTAATTAAGAAATGTTGAGTTTTTGAGATTGAAAATCTGAAATATGAGTTCAATATCAAGTTGTTTTGAGACTTGACAATGGCTGAAATTTTGAAGGTTCATTTATGAACTTTGAGGATTTTAGATATTGTCAGTCAAGAGACACTTGAGTGAAAAGAAAGAAACAGAGAGATCCTTTGTATCATTGTATGATTTACTGAAAATAGAAGAGGGGTTGGTGCTCCTTGAGATTGGTATCTCTAAATGAGGGGTTTGTGCTCCTTGAGTTGGTGCTAAGAAATTAGCCTATAAGGCATTGTAAGTAGTGGTTTTTAAATTAAGCCAGTAAGGCAGTTTAGGAGTGGTTTTTCTACCCCAGGAGGGTTTTCCACTCAGTAATTTATGTGTCTCTCATTTGTGTGATTTGTGTCTATATTGCATAATCTTTCTTTCAGTCATTTATGTTATTGTTCTCATTCAGTTGGTCAATTATTTGATACTTTAAGGTAGTTTTAATGTTTAATGTCAATTTGTTCAATTCTATCATGCAAATTTAGTTTGTGCAAAATCTAGTGCAAAAAGTCTTTCATAAAGTGAATTCACATCTGCATTCTGTGTTCATTATATAAATGCTCAAAAGTTTGTCATGAGCAAGTCAAAGTTTCATTTTATGAAGTATTAGAGTGTTGTTCATAAAGCACAACAAGATTTTTCATAAATATTTGATTGAACAATATCATATGATGCTTTTATTATGGATGTTAATCAAGTTTCATGTCAATCTGATCTAAAGTGTTAATGCCCACTTGCTGAAATAAATCTGTCACATTGGGTTAAAATTAGTAAAAGCTTCTTTATGCATTAAAAGTTAAAAGTTAAAATTATTCCACCTTGATTCACCCCCCCCTCTTAGAGTGAATCCACTTCCAATAGGTCCTTCATGCTAATAACTTAGGAACTAATGGTGTCCCTCTTTCACCCAAGTTTCATTAGGAAAGGAGATCACAAGGGTAGAGATTGAATTTCAACCCTAAGGTGAGCCAATTGGACCTAAATCTCTCGATTCCTTATGACAATGGAGAGGTTTGGAATTAAATAGAAATGATTTGATGCAACTAAACCTAATGAAAAGGATGACCTAGATGATAAAATACAGATTCCTAAAGATACAAAACTAAAATCATAGTTTATAGGTAGATCTGATACGAGTTTGGACACATGTACCAGAAATTAAAAGTTTATTTTGAGCACTTGTAAAGGACAGGTTCTCCCTAGGGAAAATGGGTCCTAGTTAGGGTGTCTAGAATAAGTTTTGATAGTCCTCTAGTGTTGGATATTGGATTTTGTTTGGCATAGGTCCCACTATCGGAATGTCAGAAATAAAATTTACAGTTGAGTTTTCATGGATTAACAACAATGGTGACAACTTATGCAATATTGCAAAATTTCTCTATGAGATCCTTTTAGTCCTTTAACCTGTAATTTGCATATACAAAGAGAAGAATTTTTTTTTTGTTTTGAATGGGGTTTGACTAAGGAAAACCATTATGTTTGGTAATTAATCCTTAATAGAAAGATAATGACAATTGATAAATGGAAGGAATGATGAATAAATACTTGCTTGCTACATGGCTTCCTTTGGAGGACTAAAGTCAAACACATCACTCCAAGGAACTTGATCTTGATTTTATTGATTTGTTGGATACTTGAATGCTTGGATGCTTTAGGATCAACAATGCATATTATCCTTCACAAGATGACATGAACACACATAATCTTGAACATGATTATAGGATCTTGAATGTTGCAACAAATGAATGAAAAATCTTCTCTTGAATGCTATTGACAATAATATTTGCTAAATATGAAATTTTGTTTTAATGGTAGATAGATTTAAAATGATAAAAAGACTATGTATTTATAGGTTGTTATCAAACAGATTGGTCACTGTGTTTTGATGTAATCAATGACCCTTATTTTCCCAACTAAGTAGTGACACAATGAAACTAAAAACTTTAGAGATCACTATTGAATTAGTGATCGTCCTCTAAATTTTAGAGGAAAAACTCCCTCTTACGATCTTCAATGAATTAGAAAGGATTGAAAATAAAACTAAGGTGTTCTTTTAACTAGAAATCATCAAAGGCAAACAAATAATTGTGCATAATAATGACACAACTGAGAAAGTAATTGGAATAAAAGATCAAAGTAAATGATACAAAGATCATCCACTTAAGCCTATAAATGATGAGGAGGAAAGAATATGATTCCCAAAAATTACATGAACAAAACAAGACTCATAGATTCTGCAATGAACACACCCTTAATCTGATATAATAGAGAAAATACGAATGAATAATTGCATATTCACAAAGGAAATAAAAAATTAAAGAGAAGACAATGAACACAAAGATTAACAATGTCTCCTCTATTCCTTGAATAAAATATAGATCTCTAGACTCTATCTCTCTATACAAAGATTAATTTATGAAAATATCCCTTTCCCCAGGTGAACAACAAAAAGATCAATTACTGTAACTCCACAACCCTCAAAGAGGCTCCCATTTCACACCCAAAATTATAATGGTGCCAAATCCAATTTTGAATAATAACGAGTTTTCTTGTTCACCTTCTCAATTGATTCATCTATCTTATTGTATTCTGATTAAGCTGAAAACCCACAAAATTTCATGAGGTGATATGTCATGTTAACAGTTGGTGTGCCTTGTCTAAGCTTTCATACTATGCGTATATGTCTAGATTATAGTTTTCAACTGATGCTTTTATATCAACTGGTCATCAATCCCATGCCCATTTTTGTGTCTACATCTTCACATTCAATATAAAATATCTAAACAATCCTTTCAAATGAAGTACCAACTTCCATTTCCAAAGGAATCTCATCAATTGTATAAGGACTGAGGAAAACACATTATGGGTCTGATGCTCAATGGAAGGCCTAGGCTTTTCATTCTAAGAAGATATCATATTCCCAAAATTATCTTTCATTTCATACTATCTTATAAGTAATTCTACTTCATAAAAATAAAATTGCAACCTCTTCAAAGAACATTCACATGAACAAGATGCTTCACAATCAACAAAGTGTATTGTTGCCTTCACACTATTCCTTGGTAGCAAGGTTGGGGCTCAAACATAAAAATTATTCCTTTCTTTGATAGTTTTGACACCTCCTTTCATTTCAATTTTTGGAATCTTTCTTGCAACCTTTCATGAATACAAAATAGTTTTAGATTTAAATGTCAAAGCCCTAGGCTAGAGCCAATGAATTTTAGTGTCACTACCATTAAAATAGCAAGAGAACAGAGTTTGTAATGGGAGCAATTTGATGACACCATACACCAACTATGAGGATGTTCCACCAATGAAGTTTCAAAAAGAGATCAAATTATGATTGACCAATGGGGAAAGAGAAAAGATAAAGTTGTTGTGACTTTATTGAAGGAGACAACACACAACTGAAATAGAAAACCTAAGACACCTATATGCACCTGGACTAGGTGCAACACCTCATCTTTCCCAAGAAACTATGCAAATCCATTGACTAGTTGGGAAAAGTAAATGCCCATGTGAAACAAAAACATGAATTCATGCAATGTTTGAAAATCCAATAATATGGAGATAAATTTGAAGTTTGAGAAATGAAAGGGCTTAAAATGCATACCGAACAACCACTTTTCATCATAAATTTTTGACCTTTCTTGAACCATATAATGCTTGCCTTCTATGGTGCTAATCATGCTTTCTTGAGCCATCTTGAATAAATCGGAAATTTCCAATTTTTCCACCTTATGATTGTTGCTAATTGCAAGATCCGGATTTGTGATATGAGAGGAAACCACTAGACTGTGGAATGATGCCTCAATTTTTTATTGCGAGCAATAATGATTAGAGCTTTCTAAAGAAAGGGCTGCATTACTCTTAATATTTCCACTACTGAACTCATCATGCACAAATCCTTTCTTAACATCTTGATTCACTTCCAATTTAGAAGAGATATTAGCTTCATCAAACATGGGATCTTCTTTGACCAAAGAGATTTCATCCTTCTTTATTGCAACCAAATTAGAAAATTATTTATCCACAAATGAAGAAGGAGACAGAATAATACCTAGAGCTAAAACAAGCGAGTCTTCTCCTTCAACAAATGATAAAAATTGAAGTATAATATCTTCTTCACAAGGAGAATCACCATCTGAAACTTCTAACAATTCTTGAGGCTACAATATTTCATTAGCTTGAACATTGTTTTTCTTTTCATTAATCTCAAAAATTCCTTCCTCTTTTACAACCTCAGATTTTGAATTTTCATCAACAAAGTATACATTTGTTTCAATTTTAACACAAACTTCATTTGTTGAATCATTTTTAAATGGTGTGGTTGCATCTTCAAAATGAAATGATTAAAAAACACATTCACTACCAACCTCTGTCTGTAGCAAACCATTTTTATCATCCTCACCATGAAACTCAAAAGTTGCATACTCTAGATGTACGTCAATCTAAACATTCTCATCTTCGCACTTTTTAGAAGCAAGTTGATTTTCAATAATTTCAAAACTATTTTTTTTTTTAAAATTCTGGGTAAGAAGAGAGCCTCAAAAATCATCATTATCTACATTAATTGTAGGACTTTCAACCCTTTCAATATTACCTTGATTATGAATATCTTCTTCCAATGATACTGAATCTTCTTGAGACTTAATCATTAATCCTCTAACATCTAGTTTATCAAAAACTAAAAAATTATAAAAGAAGAAAGTACTAGAGGCACCTAAAGCATCATCATCAACCTGTAATTCTTCTTTGAGTTGCATGAATTTTCATGTGATTGCTTGCAATGAACCCAATCCTTCAAGTTTTCTGAGTTTGTAAAATCTAGCATGGAGACTCCTCAACAAGAGCGTTGATTTGTATTCATCTTCTATACTTAACCTGGTTCTTACAGCTTCAATAATGCATTCTTTGAAGTGATTCCAAAAATCATGAAGTACTTTGTCATCCATTGCAAGAATCCCTTCGATAGTAGGTGCAGGTCTTCTCCCACTTCTTTGATTTTTCTAATTTTACTTCATAATGTCTTCGAACTTGAAACAGAGTCACCAATCTCCCTACATATGGAGACATCACCAAAAATATCAGTAAATAAAACATCGATCTTTTGGTTCAAATCCCTAGTGGAGTCACCAAAAATCTGTTAGCAAACAGATTGGTCATTTTATTTTGATGTAACAAATGACCCTCATTTGCCCAACTAAATAGTGACACAATGAAGAATAACTCAATAGATCATTATTGAATTAGCGATCATCCTCTAAATTGTAGAGGTACAACTCCCTCTTATGATCTTCAATGAATTAGAAAGGACTCAAAATAAAACTAAGGTGTGCTTTTAACCAGAAAGCAGTAAAGGAAAACAAACATATGTGCATACAAATGACACAAATGCGAAAGTAATTGGAATAAAAGATCAAAGTAAATGATACAAAGAGAATCCACTTAAACCTATAAATGATAAGGAGGAAAGAAGATGATTCCCCAAAATTACATGAATAAAACAAGACTCACAAATTTTGCAATGAACACACCCTTAATCTGATATACCAGAGAAAATATGAATGAATAACTACAGATTCACAAAGGAAATGACCATTTAAAGAGAAGACAATGAACACAAAGTTTTAAAACAATGTCTCCTTTATTCCTTGAATAAAATATAGAGATCCATACTCTATCTCTTTATACAAAGATTACGTTTTGAAAATATCCCTTTCCCCAGGTGAACAACAAAAAGATTAATTACTATAACTCCAGAACCCTCAGAGAGGCTCCTATTTTACAGCCAAAAAGATGCCTTTTTCGAATGAAGAAAATTATTTTATATTTCCACCCCCTTCGTTAGTAACAGTTTCTTGAAAGAAAATTCTCACATTTCTCCTCTTTGCCTTGTTAGAGTAATAAATTATTTCACTTAATTAATTTAATCATATTGGTTAATTAATTAAGTCACTTACCACGTTAGGTTTACTTAAGCTAAACTTAGGCACATTAATAATTAATTATTTATTAATTATTAAGTGTGCACACTAGGGTTTCCTTTTAGGGTTTGACCTCCTTTCTTAAGGATTGATCTCATTGTAATTATTCATTCTCTTAATGCATTTTTCTCTTTAGGCTTGCAAAGCATCTTTGTTGTTATGGACATCTTTCTTTCTTTGTGACATGCTATTTCTTGCAGGTGGTTATTGGGGTCTATGAGGTTGGTTTATCAACTTCTACATGGTATCAGAGCACTAGATTTGCAACTTCTTGTTCATCTTTTGAAAGATATTGCCTTACAGTGATTTTTAAGTGCAAGGGTTTCAGCCAGACATCTTTTTGCAAGATTTGGGGGTAGCCATTTTTTCTGTGCATTTTTGGGAAAAATGGATGTTGCCATCGCGTTTAGGTGCCCAAAAACCCTAGAAATTTCTATTGTTTCATCAATTTCTGAGAAGTTGAAAAAAATGCAAAAATAATTGCCAGAGAGGTTATACAGCCTCCCCAACACTCTTCTCGAGGCACAAAAATCGAAAAAAAAAGTGCATTTTTCAACCTGCCGTCGGTGCCTCCCATATAAAATTCTAGCACTACCGAGCAGCCACCCGGTGCCACCAGGCAACCACCCTACAACCATCATCACCCCAAATTGCCACCACCTCAGTCAGCCCCACGGGATTAAGCACCAAGTCGATGGTCATATTAGGGACCAATTGCCCCGCACCCAACCCCCGTCGGACTCGGAGCCCCTGTCGCGGTCACATGGGTGACCAAGGGCCTCGATCCAACTCCTGCTGCCCACCCCTTGGTTGCCATATGACTAGGGGCCAAATTTTTTTAGCCTCAGGTGCTACATGCAGGGCTTATTGGCCTTTTTTGAGCAGTTTCAGTAAATCGGGTGTACGATCTTCGTTTTTTGAAAATAAGATACCGTTGGAAAGTTGATTCTAAACTTAATTCAATGGTGGAGGTCTGATTTTTTTATTATTCTTTTTTTATACCTTTTTTGCCTGTAAAAATTAGAAGTTACTGTTTTCACTCCGAGAGGCGTAACTTTTGCATCCAGACTTCGTTTTGCGCAAACAAATAGGCATCAGAAAGCTAGTTAAGTGCTCTACATAGATCTTAGACCTGATTTTCCAGAATTTTTTGTCAGATCTTAGCTTTTTCTTTCTTGGGAACGTGCAATTTAGGCTATTTTTTTTAGATCAAGGAGAATTGTTTTTTTATTTGAGAGTATATACTACTATTTTTTGTCATGTATTATCATAATATTGTAACCCTTACTCCATTCAACTACTTTGGTTGGAAAAAACAAATGGAGATTCATTTGAAGCACAAAGGATTATATAGGGTGACCATGGATACAGAGGTTGAACCTATAGGTGTTGTTGAAAAGAGAAAATGGTTTAATAAGTGTGATGAAGCTTTTGGGACTTTATGCTTGTCTATTTATTCAGATCTACTCTTCCATGTGGAGTCTTGCACTGTACCCAATCAAATCTGGACTACTTTGGAGTCTTTGTTCGGGAAGAAGGATACTATGAGAGGGTTTCAATTGGAGACTGAGCTTATTGGATTAAATCCTAGGGATTTTGAAAACATCCAAGAGTTCTTCACAAAGCTTAAGTCTCTTGGATTGTAGCTTTCACAGTGTGGTGTTAAGAAAGAAGACTCTCAGTTGATATTATATCGAATTATTCAGTTTTTGTATCTACCTTTTATGCCACTAGGAATGCACTTGGTACTAGATTTACTATGCCTTCTTTTGATGATTTTTCATATTTTCTCACTCAAGAGCAGGCCAAGTTGGCTAGCATGGGAAAGTTGAAGCCCTCTTCATCATAGGCACTTATTGCATCACATGAGCCCAAAGATCAAAAGGCTTCTATAGGAAAAGGAAAGAAACAAAAGCAAAAGGATTCCAAATCTCATGAGTAGAAAAATGAGTCCTCGGATTCATCCTCCTCTTCTAAGGGTAAATAATCTAAGAAGGAGAAGGTTACATGTGCATATTGCAAGAGGGGCATACATGCAGAACACAATTGCTATAAGAAGGACATTGATGAGTTGAAGCATCTTCTTTAGAAACATCAAATTGATTTTCCTTTTAGGATGTCTGCATCTTCTTCTTCAAAGCAGCTTGACAGGGACACAACTAGTTTATATACTTCATCAGATATGAAGGGACATGCTCTTTGTGCTTATTTAGGTCTTGGATCAGGGAGATGGCTTCTCAATTCAAGAGCATCTCATCATATGGCATCTTCATAGTCTATGTTTGAACTTCTCTTGAGACTTGCACTATGTCTCCCATTTTGATGGGAAAAAATACATACATGAGTTTCACAGGGAAGGGGTCTATTAGTTTTGGAGACAACACTTTTCAGGATGTGTTGTGTGTTTCTCATTTGACAAGTAACCTTCTTTCAATATATCAGATCACACATGTAGGCAATGGGAGATATGTGGAGTTCACACCTAATTCAGTTATCATCAGAGACTTGGAGAGTAAGAGGTTATTGCTACTAGGGTGGTGGATCACTCATCTCGATTATATTGCTTTACAAATTTTTCTATTGATGGTGCTTCTATTCCTACAATTTTTCATCACACTTCCAGTGTGAATCATCATTCAAAGGAGAAATTTAGCTTCTTGAACATTGGTTTTCTCACTTCGGATCTAGTTCTTGAGCCATCCATTCCATCTCCTCCACCTACTGTTGTAGTTGTTGTTTCTTCTATGACTACATATGTGATTTCTTCCATTTCAGTGCAGCAAGACCTAGTTGAGCATTCATCTTTAGAGGTTTCACTTCAGTCTTCACCTACTTTGGCTTATTCATTGGTTGAGGTCACACCTACTTCTATGGAGACATCTTGGGATATACTTGATTCACCTTCAGAGATTGCATTCATAAGGCTTCTTCCCTCTCACTTCTTTTAGGAGATGCAATTTCTTCAGTATTTTTGGAGCTACTTCATTATGGGGGGGCTTTGTGGTCTATTTCTTCCTCTCTTTTGGGGGGTTCATTCATGTATCTTTGTGATGGATGGTGTCCTTGGGGGCTCTTATGGAGTCCTCCATCTTTCATCACTTAGTTGTTTTTTTCATTCTATTTTGGGGAAGATTTTTATTCGCACGTGGTTTTCTCCTTTACCCTGTTTGCTTTAGTTTGCATTGCATTTTTACATGGGTACCTAATTAGGCCTTGTTGTCGAGACCCATATTTTCTTTCATGCATCTTTTCCAAGTGTTTTAGCTACTCCCTAAGTTCATCTTAAGGGGGGGTGTTAGAGTAATAAGTTATTTCACTTAGTTAATTTAATTATATTGGTTAATTAATTAAGTCACTTATCACTTTAGGTTTTCTTAAGCTAAACTTAGGAACATTAATAATTAATTAATTATTAATTATTAAGTGTGCACACTAGGGTTTTCTTTTAGGGTTTGATCTCCTTTCTTAAGGATTGATCTCATTATAATTATTCATTCTCTTAATGCATTTTTCTCTTGAGGCTTGCATAACATCTTTGTTGTTCTGGACATCTTTCTTTCTTTGTGATAGGTTATTGCTTGCAGGTGATCACTAGGCTTTGTGAGGTTGGTTTATCAACTTCTACATGCCTAAGTAACTTCTCCTTGGATTTTATTTTTCTAATTCCAAATAACCATTTCTTGGTAGCCTTTCGTAATCCTTTTGAAAGCATTTTGATAAGGATGCTAAAAGTCTCCAGCTTATTGATAATCTATCTTATCGTTCCTTTTGGGCAAGATAACCCTAATTTTAGAATTTTTAACTATAACTCCATAATTATTAGGTTCAAAGGAACCTATGGAGGGGTTGCTTCTAATGCAATCATCCATTAACCATGCCTTCCAAATGTGCTAACATTTTACATAAAGAGAAAACTATTGTTCATTACAAGAGGCATAAAGGATAACATGAAAACATATGCCAATGCTCCTATCGCTACTTGATATAGCACTCTTCTATGTTTCAGGAATACGCTGTAATATACTAAGCACTATCCACATGGCATGCTTCATATACCTAAGCCATTAGCTAGATGACTATGGCTATGTAATCCATTGCTTTTTGAGGATCTTTGATTTCGTTGTGAAAATCATCATCAACTTACATCGTTGAAGGTTCTTAATATCATTCAAGTAACATATACATCACATCTACATAAAGACACATAAATTCATTTATGATTATCTCCCAAAAAGGAGATGCACTATTGAATGGAAATGTATCAGAAAATATAGAGTTATTTATACCCACAATTGCACTGTAGGAATTCTTGCAACGTTCGAAGGACAACCAACTCAAATTTCCCAAGCTTGAATACACTTGGTAGTGGTTGGGCCCTTTAGCTTCTTAATGTCTAGGTCTTCCCATATTAGAAGACCTTTTGACAGTTCTCAAAATTTCCTGTCGATGAAAATTCACTTTGGTCTTCAGGTGATACCTTTTATGATTGTTGTAACTCTAGGCGGTGAGTTTCACATGTTTACAAAACCACCGTCGATAACATATTTATCATGCAAGAAGGATTTTAACAGGTTACTCTAACTGATAAACTTACTGCCCAATCCACTGTGCCTACCAACCTACCATTTGATATTTTCCATGAGATTTTTCTAAACATAATTCAAGCATTCATTGCATCAATGTGTTTCTCCTCATTATATCTGTACCATGCATAATTGATTGTGAAAAGCACTAACAACTTTGAAATGGCTTATATGTTGGGCATCGAATCCTCAGATATGGTCCATTCATCTCAAGTCATCGATTTATGAACATGCAATTTCTTTGTTGAGATGGAATGAAAGGCCTTGGCAATGCTTCTATTTGCTTAATCTATTCATACTGTATTGTAACCATTGAGTTCCCTCTTGTGTCAAAAACTTATGTATCAATTTACACTGACATTAATGTTATTCTTTCTTTTGTAGTAGGGAGAAAAGAAAGTGCCAAGGATGTCATTACGATAATGGATTTACACACTAGGTGTCACTTGGATTAGCGTAAATGATGTCAAGGGATAAGCTCTATGAATTGATCGTACAGGAGTAAGAGATGCTCTCATCCATAAGCTATTTTGTTTAAAGACAATGTCAAAGGAAATAATCAGTTCTGAGACCATAGGGAAACACATATGCACACTCAAAATTGATTTAGCCAACATCTAGGTAATGGAAAATTTGAAAAATTTCATGGCCAAAAATAGGGCTAACATAGTTGTTTATCTAATTTCTCAAAAAATAGATCCCAATAGCTGACCTTTGCAAGTGGAAATTCAAATTTTACAATGCCATCGCCGACATATCCAAATTTTGAGGAAAACAGAGTAGTGGGACACTTCCCCCATTGGACGAATGGGTCCCATTGGCAGATGAGTCCCATTATGGTGAATGAGTCCCAACCCTATTTTTCAAAATTGAAGGTGCTAGAGGAAAAGTATTAGATGAATGTATTTGTTTAATGTTTTCAATTTATTAAAAGCAGTACAAGTGGGCTATGGAATACATAATTTTAGGACATTATGGGGTCAATTGGAGGCTTAATTAAGTCTAATAAATCAAGGGATCCAAACATAGTGTGAAATTGTAAAGGTATACAATTTCCTACACTAAATTTAACCCCCACTTTAAGTGAGAGTATGAACTTACACTTAGAATCACACTAAAGTAGACAAATATGTGTCAAGAGGGGTCCAAGTGCACAAATGTTAGAGAGATAGGATGACAAAGATCAAGGAGGTGTTCAAGCTCCCAGGATCTAATATCCCATGGCAACCAACATAAGCACAAAGGTACAAAAAAATGTAAGAGATGTGGATCAAGATAAGATACACAAACATACATGTCAAAAAACATGAAGCATACACGATGAAAAAAAATTCAAGCATAACATATAGATGAGGATTAAATGAGAATAAACATGAAAAACACACAAAAAAACATAAGGTTAGTACTAATAAGGATTTGAGTCGGTAAGGAAAAGAGACCTCAGTCTTAAAGTGTCTTAAATACCAAACATCATCTATTGAATGTGTTGATAACATAAAATGGTACTTTAAAAAAAATATAAAATCACTTTTGAAACACATGTCTCCATTAGAAATCAAGCTATATTACGCTAGGTGGCCATGGAATATTCTCACAATGGCTAGTGTAGTTCGATATACACTAGGTAAGCCCCCAAGACAAATATGAGAAACACACACTAGGTCTACAAGGTGTGTACTCATAAAAAGGTGGTAGATGGGAAATTCGCACTAGGTCTATAGGTTTCCCATATGTCAACCATACCAAAATTTATACTCTTTGATAACTTTAATAAGGTGCCACAAAATGATCAAGATGTTATGCCAATGCTACACTAAGTTCAACCTTTATGAACAAAGTGAAGCAAAATGTCAAAATGTCAATGAAACTTATGCCAAATTGAAATAATGCCAACATATTCCCCCACTTAAAATGTCAACATATTTTCTATGTTGGTATTTTAAGTAGAAAGAGGGAAGAGGGGATCCTTGAAAAGAATGCACACATCCAAAAATTGGTTATCCTTGCTCCCTAACCATAGAGACAAAGAAAACCACTAAGGACTATCATGTTGCTGCCACGATAAATATGTTTGCACTTAAGATTGTACCACCATGAATGTAAATGAGCAAAACACATAAAGCTACCAATGCCACATAGTGATGAGCAACATGATAGGATGAAAATAATTATCAATTAGAGGAATTAGGTGAATCAACAAAAGGAAGAGCCCCACAATCCTTAAGGTGTTGAATTTAATTACTCAAAGCATTACATTCATTGGTAGAATAACCATATTGCACTCGACGATATGCACAAAATGAGTCTTTTTATAAAATTTCTTTTGTGTTCTTGAAGGAAGAGTAATCAAGCGGACTTTGATAAGCCTCAACAAGATAGTTGTGACTTATTCAAGCTTGGTGACTCATAATCAGTTTTTAGAGGCATAAATTTTGAGACTTCATCCTTCCTCCTTTCAGTTGGATATGGAGTGGCTTATTCATTTCCCTATGGATTATTTTCTTCCTAAGGGAAGATGTGTTGCTTACTGATATTGGATCATCTTTTTTTTATGCATTCTTCATTGGATTTAGAACTTCTTCATTATGGGGGGATATCTTGTCTCTTTTTTTCCCTCTTATGAGGGGTCATTGATTATATATACATGATGGATTTAGTCCTTAGGGGTATCTTTGAGTCATCCATACATCATCTTGTTTTGTTTTGTTTTCTCTCTTTTGGAGAGGATTTTTGTCCCATTGGGTTTTATCTTTTTCTCCATTTGTGAGAGATTGTATTGATTGCATTTGTTGCATTTGTATTGTAAAAGGCTACCTAACGTGGCCTCGTAGCCGAGACCCATCTTCATTGTCATCTTTGTGTCTTTTGCATAATAATATTATCCCTAAGTTGCACTTAAGGGGGGTTGTTGGTGTGAATAAATGTCTTGTAACTAGTTAATTTACTTACTAAGGAATTAGGGGACATATTCACATGTTAAGTTTACTTAGGATTATAAGATTCCTTCTAGAAGTCTTATTTGTCATTTCTTGATCTTATCTTATCCTAGGTTGTTATAAGTTAGTTGTCTCCAGTTATGGGTTTAATACACTCGTCACGATCTTGTCTAATCCTATGTCTCACCTTGCCTTTATAAGCAAGGAATCTCATTTACATTTGCATATTCAACCTTATTAAATCTTACATTGTTGAAGCAAGCTATTCTTGCCATTTTCTCTCTTGTGGAATATATTTTGGTATAGAAACTATTCCTAAAGGTGTTGAGGAGTCGCCATTAACTCCTACAATAATAATGGGGTCAAACCCTACTAGAAGAATTCTCAATATCTTCTCACTATTCTTTGATCATCAATATTTTCTTCATTCATTCTAATTTAATTGAAAACACCATTATGAGTCTGAGATTAGCACGAAGTTATCACAATAAGTGAAATGGGTCCCCATACACAATTATTTTTTAATGTTATTGGAGAAATGTGTCCTCAAATGTAATTATTTTTTATGTTATTGGCAGAATGAGTCCTCATACACAATTATTTTTAAATTTTATCGGCAAAATGGGTCATAACACATAGTGAACATTTAATTTTCCTAACAAAATGTATCCTAATATAAAATTTCATTTTAATAGTATTAGCGAATATGTGGTTGATTTAATACATGCTTCCAAAATTCTAGGCAAAAAGTATTAATTTGATCATTAGAAACATGCAATTTGTTATGGAAAAAGTATAAATTATATATGCCTCATACAATAAATTGATGGAAAATTAAAATGCATTGGATTGAAAATTCATAAAATATGAGCGATATGGTCAACCTATTGGTTGCAATATATTCACCAATTTTGAATTGATTGATATGAACTATTTGTCAATTGGTGAAGATTCACCACTAAAAGAATCCCTAGTGATATTATCTCCTATTGTAAAGTTAGCATTCATCAAGTTCTTATTATCACTTTCTACAACCTATGATTTTGAAGTTGAAAAAATGGATGTGAAGATGAATTTCCTTCATGGTGAATTGGAGGAAGAAATTTATATATCACATCTTGAGCATTACATTGTAAAAGGTAAAGAACATTTGGTTTTCAAATTGAAGAAGTCTTTGTATGGTTTGAAATTATCTCCTAGGATATGGTACCAAATATTTGATGCCTTTGTGTAAGTTTGATATTTTTGGGAATAAACTCAGATCATTGTGTTTATTTCAAGGCTAGTAATGATCACATTCTTATTATTGTATTGTATGAAGATGATATGTTATTTTTGGGAATGGTAAAATTTTGATTTTAGATTTGAAGTTATAGTTGTCAACATAATTTGAGATGAAAAATCTAGGTGTATCTAGGTGTATCTTAGGGATGGAGATCAAAAGAGACAAAGATAGAAAAAATATTTGGTTAAGTGAAAGTTTGTGAACTCAACGTTGGAGAGATTCAACATGGAAACTTGTACACAATTGGTTGTTACTGAGTTGCAAGGAATAAAGCTATTTGTGGAGGTTTGTTCAAAATCTCCTATTGAGCTGGAAAGAATGACCAAAGTACCTTATATGCGAGTGTTTTTGGCAGTTTGATGCAAGCTATAGTCTACAAAAGACTATAAATTTCCTAAGAAGTGGGAATCCTTAATTAGTTTATGGATAATCTTGGACTAATATATTGGGAAGTAGTTAAGCAAGTGTTTAGATATTTGTGGGGTACTTCTAAGTATTCACTATGTTTTCATGGTTATCCTACATGACCTCAACATCCAATCAATATTCATTGATATGTGGACTCAAATTGGGAAGGTGATGTTGACAGTAGAAGATTCACTAGTAGATATGTGCTCACAATGTTTGTTGGTGTTATTAGTTGGATGAGTAAGCGACAAGACGTAGTCACTTTTTTCATGAAAAAATGGAGTATATGACAGCTACTCATACTTGTACAAGGAAGCCATTTGTCTTAAGAGATTGTATTTAGATGTTGGGTTTGATGCAAGGTTAATCACTATTTGTTGTGACTATCAGAGTGCTATATGTTTGGCAAAGAATATGAAGTTCCATGCGAGGATAAAGAAAATTAATGTTCACTACCATTTTTTGTGGCATGATAAAGGATGAGAAGGTGAATTTGGATAAACTGATCACTTTGGAAAATGTTACAAATGCATTGAAAAATCCTATGAGAAGATAGAATTTCATATGGTATATGGAGTTTATGGATGTCAAGACCCCTAAAAATTGAAATATCATCTTCTGTCCATTGGCTCTTCAAAGGTGTTTGACAAGTGGGAGATTTTAGTAAAAAGGTGGCCAAACTTTGATAGTTCCTAACATGATTATTTAATTACTTTCCTATGTTATTATTATTATTTTTTGGGCTCCATTTATTGAATATATAACTCAAGATAAAGTTAAAAATGAAAAGTTTATATGGGAGGTGTGATTTTTGCATGTGCACATGTGCTTAGTATTATGTAAACTATATAAATATAGGTCTTAGGATTGGAGTTGTATGATGAGATTTTTTGCAAGTAATGTTATGTTGTCAAAATTATTTCAAAAATCAACACTGTAATTTTAGAAGAAACTTGCTATGCAAGTGTATGTTTACCAAATTATTTATTGTAATACTTTGAGTAAGATTTTGGAGTGTGAGGTTTTCCTCCAGAAAGGGATTTCCCCACATACATCTTGATTTGTGATCATTTACTTTTTTATTTTTATGTTTCTTGTAATGTGCATCTTCTTCATAGTAATTATTTAAGGGTTAAAAAAAATTACACAATTTTTCCTCAGTAGATTGGTATAGGAATTTTATCTGCATACCTTGCCTCCTTTCACTTTTTATATAATAACTCGACCCACTAAAACTTAAATGCTGGAATATTTCAAATTTCATAACCATGATTGATCATTTATATTGGCTTTAAATAAAACAAGCAATTTATTTTATATGATTAATATAGATATTATATTATTTATCATTGACACTTTTGTAATCAATTTGTTACTTCCTTTTTCTCTAGAATCACACATGTTCTATTTTCAAAATAAGTTCACTATAACCATTTTGCACTAATTTCCCAATACTAAGTTATGTTTAGGACCTAGAACATAATGCACATCTAGAATGTAATTCTTCTCTCCTTGATTTTTTATAATGTGCATGCTTCTTTTACCTATGACAACTACTTTGTGGTAATTCACTAGTTTGATTTTAGATTGAACCGATTCAAAAGAATTTGAAAACATATTTTTTTTATAAGATGATTAATACAATCACTATCCAAATACCATACATTTTTTGTACTTTCTTCAACAATATTACAATAAATAAGAATGGAAAAATAATTTGAATATCCACTTTATCTTAAAATATTTACACTTTTCCTATTCTAATCATATATCTTCTTTTTGCATTCCTAACTATGATGACTATATATTCTAAAATAATGAAATTGGATGCTTGATTTATCATACCTTTGGATATTTACTTTTATATAGTTGTTGGCATTGTAGTTTTGATTTTTCCTTCTTTCTTGATTATGATTGTTAGTTCTACATCTTGCAAATCTACTTCCTCTTCTACCTCTATTCCTTCCTATGCCTCTTTCAAAGCTTGGAGATGCTCCTTGCTAGAATTTTCCTCTTTTAATTTTATCCTTGAATGATACTTGCAAGGTTAAATTTAATAACCCCCCCCTCCCCCCCCTTAGCAAAGGTATAAAATCCTGGCGAATCTCGTATACTTCCCAAAAAAATATTAATTTTATTGGTGTTTTTTTTATTTTTCGAAAAAATAATAATCTCAATTGGTGAATCTTTTGTAATCGCTAGAAGTCTGTGGAAAATCCTAGAAAATTTCAATTTTTTAAAAACCAATAAACTATTTTCATTGGCGATTAAAACCTATTTTCAAACCAATAAAATATTTCCATTAGCAAATCACCTGTTTTCAAAACAAAAAATATTTTTGTTGGCGATTAATTTTTTTTTTCAAACCAAAAAAACTATTTTCATTGGCTAATTAAACCTATTTTCAAATGAATAAAAAAAACACTAGTCAATTAAACATAATCTCAAACTAATAAAAAAATTCAATGGTGAAATAAACTGGTATGTCAATAAAAAATCATAGTGTGGTTGGTGAAAATATCAAATGCTACAATTAAATATTGTTCTATTCTAGGACAAATTTTTCACACATTCACATTCCTTCATAAAGTATTTGGAATGGGCATGAGTGTCAACATATTTATTATGTCTGAAGCCAGATGTTAGGGTAAATTAATATAACGCATGACCGTTCGATGAATTTTTGATGGATGACTGTAGTTGCATTCCGGAAGTAAATCTCTGAAGCACTAGACTTTCGAATTAAAACCTTCAAAATAACACTAGAACCATTAGATTCAGACATGTGGAAAGATCACAACTCACCATTCCTTACCTTCATATCACTCATCCTAGTAAACGAAATAAACTACAAAACTTTTCTATGATGGCTCAATATAAAGGAGAAACTTGTGTTCATCATGCTTCATTGAAGTGGAACCAAAGAATGAAAGATCTTCAGTGATAAGCGATATGAAAGGAAACAAGCATATCACTCATCGTGGAAATGAAACGTGGAGACCAAACACATTCTATGATGTGCAATATAAGATAAAATCAAGGCTCATCGCTCATTGCAGTAATGAACTTGATGGGTTGAAGGATTTTAGCGATGAGCGATACAAGAACTTAAGTGGTAGAAATATGCACGTGCATAAAGTTTTTTTTTAACTAGACTGCCTAGGAAGAACATAGGACCAGGGTTTAAAAAATTAAGAACATTTTATGCAAAGGATGTAAAGGCCAAACAAGGCTAAATTATCAACCTTATAAAATAATTAGATCCCCATACCAAAGTAATGAAGGAAATATGTGTGAAGGATATCCATATATCTAAAGCCAGATGTCAAGAAAATCATTATAACCCACAACCGTTTGATGATTTTTTGATGAATGACTGTAGTTGGATTCCGGAAGAAAATATTTGAAGCTCTAGACTTGTGAATCCTGACCTCTAGAATAACACTAGAACCATTAGATTTCCAAAAATCAATGGTTGAAAATTTAATATTTTTTAAATTATTTAAAGTCATGACACAATTTTTTTGAAATAATATTGTCACATCAACTTATCAAGTGCTGAATTTAAATGTTAAGTGTTGATTATTTGATGCCATTATCTTCATTCTAACTTCTATATATACTTCACCAACTTGATGTTCTTCATATCATTTATAATATATTTGGCTTTGATTTCTTTCTTCTCTATTCTCAATTTACTGTGATGTGGAGTCTTCATGGTGTGTCATGCTACCAAATTTTTTTTGGGATACAAGAAGTGAGGATTCATATGATAGAAAAAAGCTAGGTATGGTTTTTTCAATTCCTTATGTGCGGGTTGAGGATTTTATAAGAATAATTGTGGGTAGGGAATCGCTTTAGAACAACCATCGTGCTCTATATTTTGAGGCAGCTTCGACTTTCTTGTCCAACTACATGGCCATTTTGCTTGATAAAGATTTGGCGAAGACTTTGGTAATACCTTATTTGTAAACTTTCATTTACTCTATTTATTCATTGGAGTTGGCACTGGAGCATTACAATTTTGAAAGTTGGTTAGCACCTATTGGTGGAATCTTCCAGAAAGTGGAATTGCATGCTTTTACAACGTAGGCTCTTGCCTTGGTTAATATGAGGTGTGGTCTCCTATGCGATACGAAAAATGAGTCATTAAAGAGTCCAAAATTTTAGAGGAAGGTTTTTGTGTGATTCACTTTTCTTCTCTATTGTTACTTTATTAAATTCAATTCACCTTCTACTCAATCGACAAACACCTAGTTGATGGCCTTAGCTATTGTTACAAAAAAAGATAGTAATAAATTTTGTGACGTGTCACGTGTATATTTTATTGTATAACATAACAACTCTTGTAATATGTATTTTGTGACTACTTTTTTGTCATAGTTAGTGGCTTTTTTGTCAAGCTGGCTATGTAGTATGTACTATATACTTCATTCTTTGGTTAATTAAATTAAAATATTTTTCATGGATCTATTCTTGTAAATCCTTTTTGCTTTGATTCATACAAAAACGTGGCTTTTAAAACTAATAGTAATTATCAACATATAGTTCTGATCATAAGTGAGCGAATGTTTTTGTGACTTATTAGTGGAAATTGATAATGATTAAAGTAAAACAAGCCATTTAATTCTCTCTTTTCAATGCCTCATAGTACTACGGGTGGTAGAACAGATTAATGCCATATGAACATCTAAAGTGATTGGTTGGATAGCTTTATATTGAAAAATGCACGATGTACATTATACTATAGATGATGATGTAATTAATCTAGTGGTCAAGTGAAATAATATTTGTAATGATTTCATATCATTTGAGACTTGAGTAGCAATTTTGATAGCTTGTCAGCTTGAGGTACAAATTGCATGTAGCCGGATGTCAATCAAATTAAACATTTTAATTATAAATGTAAGGCTTAAGTTACATGAATTGATTAAGTTGTTTTTTTGGTTTGCGTGAATCGTGATTATCATTATACCCAACCTCACATGTGACATGACTCATGAGTAAATAGGGATCAGGCTAGTAGTGGCACTAGTGGCTCATAAATAGGGATAGTGAGCACAACTTAAATCATTCATTAAAGGCTAAGGCTTTACTATTGAGTGCAATGTTTTGAATTATCATAAAGGTTTTTATTTTGTAGGCTTAATAAGGATTTAGGAAGAAGATGATGTGGTATTGTTGGGGATACTCTAAATTCTCCGCCTCTAGTTATGTAGTTATAGAGAAAAAGACCAATTTCCTTCAAGTTCAGAATGGGTGGAATTGGAAAGTTGATCTGGTTCACCTAACTTCTAAGGTAGGTTTTGAACAAAGATGAGGAGCTCTGATGGAGATAAGTTCTATCCTAGTGCATGTAGGTTGCATGAAAAAGATGGGAGCAATTTTACTACCCCTCATCTTCTGCATGACTCTAGTTTTCGATCAAAATAAGTGCATTGTGTATCGTCATAACTCCCATTTCTCCAACATTGTTGGCCAAGCAAGCCCCCTTCACATTTATTTTTAGAGCCACATTTGTATTATGTTTTCACCAGCAAAATTTTGGAATCAATTTGTAATCCATTGCCACGAGCGTCAGCTTGGAATCAATTGTGTCTATGTAAAGTGGCATATGTCATTTATACAAAATAGGAGCTTGCATGCTCTACAACTACTCATCTTTAAAAAGATATGGAACATTGGAATATCAATAATGTAACATTTTAGTTTAGTTGTAATCAAATAAATGGTTGTGTTATTCTTCATTATTCATGTACAGTAAATAATTATTTTTTGAGTTCAGTGTGTATGACTCTCTTTAGTATTCAAATAAAAAAAAATTCCTTTAAGAAATTAAGTATTACATATTTATGAAATATTTGCATGAAAATTTAAAACATAAAGCAATACAAATGAAAAAGGAAAGTTGCCATCAAATTGAAAAAAAAGAATTTAAACACTAAAAGTTGTCACTCTTGTTAGGGCTTACCGAAATGTTACTGATTTATAATTTTTCCTAGACCTTCTCCCCTGGTTCTTAGTATCATTATTCATTGTATTAAGTCCTTTACAATGTTAAGTTACTGAACCCTTGGCCTTGATGTCAATCCTAGCACACTAAAGTTTAAAACAACTTTAAAACACATGTTTATTGTTTATATCATAAATTACTCAATCGTTCGATGAAAATTTGATGTATGATTGTAGTTGCATTTTGGAATGAAATGCATAGAGTGCTAAGCTTGCAAAATTAAACCTCTAGAATCACCCTATAACCGTTAGATTTACAAAGATCAATGGTTTATAATTTGTTGTCAATGCAGGACAACCATGTACTAATTGTGTAGTCCAGAAGCAACACATTGACATTTCAATGTTTCATTCACTTTAATGTTCGAAAAAAAAGAAAAAATTCTACTACTAAGTGCTAAGTGATTTTATTTTTAAGTGAGAGGGTTAGTACATGGGGGGATTTTAGATTGCTCATAACAATGCACTAGGGAGATTTTAGGTTCCATGTCCAAAAAATTTAGTCCATGCCTGTCAGTATTAATCTTTTAAAGAACCAAAATCTGGGTAAGTGAAAGACATAATTCCTATGGCTATGTGTCAACTTTCATCATTTCTCAAAATCTTATTTTGTCAAACTTTGAAGTTTGGGTTTAGGGTTGAGAGACTTAAGAATTAAGAAAAATTAAGGAGGACTAAGAGGGAATTCACAATTTCACATTGTATAAGCATGTCTACCACCAGTACCACTAGAGAAAAATCAGAAAAAAAAATACATTATGTAAAATTTCTTAAAACCCCAAGTTTCGTTGATGAATACCATGATATTTATGATCCTGAAATCTATGGTAGGCGTACCTCAAAACTTAGATTTTCATATGAGAATAAGGCTGAAAAGAAAATGAAATTTAATAGTTACAGTGCACCATGGGTAATTGGATTAGGATGCATGATGTTACATGAGGTTTTACCTTGCCCAAAATTATGATGATAACAAAAGAGAAATTGTTAATAAAGATAGCAAAGAAGAATTGTTATCCATTAATGCATAAGATCTTGAAATTTAGTGTTGGGGTTACAACCGAAGAATTTGGAAATGTCCACATTGACCTAGAAAAGCTTGGTAGTGATTATGAAGTAGTAGATGAAAGGGAGATTTTTTTTTCATAAATAAAATAGCTTAGAATAACATACAAGTTAGAAAAAAATCAAAAGGTAATCATAAACCTCCTTATGATTTTGATATTTTTAGACCATGGGTTCAGGATACTATTTTCATGCTAGCATTTTGCCTCAAACTGGATAACAATTGGGAAGTGGGTGCAAGCCTCCTTCAAATGGTATATAATATCCATTATGGTGTTCCAGATGTCAAATATAAATTTATTGAGCACATTGTAGAATCCATGCATAATTTTTTTTTAATGATTAAAGGAGGTTCCACCAAGACATTTAGGTTCACAACCTACTTGTGTTATTTTTTTCTATTCAAATTTAGAAGAATGTTTCAGACCAACAAGCTTTAGATTCAGCCCTATAGTAATGCTTAGAAAAATAAAATGGCTCCAGTATATGATTGGACCATTGAGATAAGGATGCATGATTCTTGAAGGAACTAAAGTTATTTTGTAGACTAATTTTTGGCTCCATTGCATCAAGAAATTACAAATACTCTAATGCCTAGATTACCTATGTCATGTAGAAATTGCATTCAACTAGGAAAAGAAATAAAATTGTCTGATTGGTACTTAATGGAAGAATATAATGTGCTAAGATTTTATGGATTGGGAGTAGAGCCATAAAAACTTCCAATACATGTGATAGAAAAGCTTTTTGCATTGGAATATGTAAGGTAGATGTAGAGTATTGATGAACTACACTTTGTCAATCAGTAGAAGAAGACCTTATTTCCTTCTTTACCTTTTTCATGTGGAGGGTTCACATTCGAGGGAAAAACATAAATAGTGTGGCACATGATCTTTTGAATTTTTTGAATTTTGATGTTGTTTGTCACTGGTAGTATGATCCATGTGACACCATTAAATCAATGATTGTGGCCAATATGAATGTTGCAAGTATAACTCAACATCAAATTAAACCCTTGCTTGAAAAATTGAGAAACAAGGATTCTTGGGATGAGGTCAAAATAGTAATGGAGAAAAGTGTTGCTGAGAAAGGTATTTCTTTTGAACAATTGTTAGCAAAAATTATGGCATTGCATCAAAATACAATCAAGAGGTACGGAATTTTTTATAAAAAAAGTGATAAACCATCTAGTAGAGTAAAAATTCTAGATTATCTAGATATGAAAGTCACAGCTAAAAATTGGTCACGATAAAAATTATTGCCTTTTGGTCTACGAGGAAGGAGCTAGGTGATCCAAGAGCTATTGTAGAGTATGGAGATAATGAAGAAGATCATGAGTTTAAAAAATTGTGGAATATAGAGCATCCCGATGAACATGAAAATCAAGAAAATGATGATGAATCTAATGGTGATAGGGAAGAACAAAGCCATGTCAATTTCAAACCTAGTTTAAGTGAGGCCACAAAAGAAGCATATACTTTAGGAGCAGCCATAGCTGAAAAATGGGTTATGAAGGTGATCCTTTGGGGTCCCAAGGATAAGGCCCTTGGATGGTAACAAATGTAGAGCATAGAAAACTAGTTGATAAATCTAGACTTGGAGCTGAGAAATTAGACCAAGGGCATACAATAACAGCTAAAACAATTCAATTTGTTAGAACTTCAAATCCTCATCCTCATGGTCAGATACAATCACAACTAGGACATACCCATGGTGGAGAGCCTAGTGCAACTTGCACTACCACTAGTGTCTATGGTATGGGTAGTAGTAATAGTATTGGTCAACATGTGCTACAACAAAAAATTACACACAAGAGGAAAACAATACAAGATACCACACAAACACTAGGTGATCAAGGCATACAAAAGAGGCAAAGGATTTTGACAGGTCCAAGTTACACTACCAGTGGATCCACCACAAAGGAGTTATATTTCTAGGCACTCCCCCACTGCCAATTAGTGTGGTTGTGACATCATTAGCAACTACAAGTACTCATATTCCTTCGCCATTTAAGCATTCCATTATTCTTGCATCCCTAGGTTTTGATTACATTGAAGAGTTTAAAAAAAATAGACTTGTATAAAAAAGAAAAGAAGCAACTGATGGGGAGTGTGTATGTTGTAACTTTAGAGCTTGCAACAACCATGGTATTACCCACATTTGACAAAAATAAAGAAATCATGGAGTACACAATTTTTGTTCCCACAGTTTAAAATAAACTAGCGAATTGGATGGATCAATCTGAATTCCAAGTGAACAGTTTACAATTGGATTCTTTTGGACTCAAAAATATTGAAAAAATTAATGTATCAAAGAAGAAAAATGAATTGGTGTACACATCATTGCTAAAGAAATATAGATAGAAAAAAGGTTACATACTCAAATAGAACAGTTACAGGCAGACCTAGAAAATGAGAAAGCAAAGAGGAAAGTAGTAGATAATAAGAGCAATGAATTAGAAAAAAGAATAAAAATATCTTCTTCTACATCAACAAGAAAAGAGGATAAGAAAAATGAGAGAGAAGTGAATGAACTGAAGCAAATGTTAGATGAGAGAAAAAAGAAATATGATGACGAAAAATCCACTTTAGAAAAATTAAGACAAAGCATTGGGCAAGGAAATGCATAGTGGGAAAAAAATTGGACAAAGAGAGAAAGAAAAATGAAAGATTGGAGGTAGAGCTGATGGAAGCAAAAAATGAAATTAACTCTTCTCAAAAAAAGTTATCTACATTTTATAGAGAAACAATGAGGCATATGAAACAAAAGATATGGGATGAAATAATGCAAAGGATTGATCATTTGTGTGACATGTTTCAATTGATTGATGCTATCAAACTACATTATAAGAAGCTCAAAAAATATTTAGTGGACAATAAAAATATGCTAGCATTAGAGAAATTTGGAAATCAAGTCCAAAAAATAGTCTACAAAGCTAGTGACAATGATTTGAAATCAAAAGGGATTAATAATCAGCTTACTACCTCAATGATGGTGTCATCTATCATTGAAAAGTGTTTGAGAATGTGTGAAACAAAGGAATATGTGCATCTGGCTGCAAACAAGATGAAGAAGTTGGATGAAAAGGTAAGAAAATTCACAGAGCTTGGTTTTCCAGAGGCTTTTGACATAAATGAGCGATTCATTGCAAAATATTATTTTAGAAAGAAGATGGAGGGTGCAAGGAATATTGATTTGGACCAGTTTCCTCAGAACCTAGATGTAGTGAACTATTTGGATTCCATCGAACCACTAATAACATTGAATACAAAATTGACTGAAGAATTTAAGATAGGTTCCAATTTTATTCATGAATCGTTAACAAATCTTTAAGTCAAACAACATCAGTTAGAACAAATGACACTTCCAACACTTGAACAGTGGAAGTTGCTAGAAAAAGGTGATACAGTAATTTGATATTTGATAATATGAGTTTCCAAGTTCCAACTCAACTTTGTGTAGAGTTGTCTTTGAGCAATATTTTGGATTGCCAATGCCTATATGTATTCCTTCATGTGAAAATCAATAAAAAAACTCAAATTCAGTAATGTGTTGATGTTCAATTGTTTGTATTATTTATTTTATCATTTGAAGAAAAGTTTAGTTTCAACTACTAGATACACATTAAACGATTGTTGATGTTCATTGTTGTATATGATACTATTGTTAATATCTTATTAAGCATTGAGTTGAGTGATGAATCACTAATGGAACCCTCAAAATATTTTGTTCCATTGATCTAATATGCCTTACTTTGGTGGATTTTGGTATGAATTACAAAGATAGGGTGTAGGGTTTTATTTTAGGGGTGGGTTTTTACTTAGTATATTTTCCCCTTGTCTAAACCCTTGTCTTTTGGTCTAATCCTCCGTTGACCTATTATGGTTGGTTCCAATTCATCTCAGTTATATCTTATGCCTTTGGATTCATTTTGTTACCGACCCCTTGTGGTTAGAGTTCCCCATTTACCCATCACACATATTTCCTTCATTACTTTGGTTCGGGGATTCAATTATTTTATAAGGCTGATAATTCGACCTTGTTTGGCCTTTACATCCTTTGCGTAAAACGTTATTAAGTTTTAAGTCGTAGTCCTACATTCTTCCTAGGCGGTCCCTCTTTTAAAACAAACTCTATGCACGTGCATATTTTTTCCACTTAAGTTCTTGTATTGCGCATCGCCAAATTCCTTCAACCCACAAGTTCATTACCATGATGAGCGATGAGCCTTGATTTTCTCTTGTATCACACATCGAAGAAGGTGTTTGGTCTCCATGTCTCATTTCCACGATGAGTGATATACTTGTTTCCTTTCATATTGCTTATCACTAAAGATCTTTCATTCTTTGGTTCCACTTTAGCGAAGCACGATGAACATGAGTTTCTCCTTTATATCGCGCCATCATATAAATTTTTTTTTGTTTATTTTGATTACTGTGATGAGCGATATGAAGGTAAGGAATGGTGAATTGTGATCTTTCCATGTGTCTGCATCTAATGTTTCTAATTTTATTTTGGAGGTTTCAATTTGCAAGTCTAGTGCTTCAGAGATTTACCTCCCAAATGCAACTACGACCATCCATCAAAAATTCATTGAATGATGGGCTATGATATTTCCACGTGTCTACATCTGGTGCCATCACTTGTTTTGCCCATGGTTGAAAGTATTCTCATTTCCAAATCAACTACAACGATAAGCAATGGGTTAAGGCTATATCTTTGTATTGCTGGGTTTATCTCTTCGTTGAAGTGAAAGTCTATCTTTGTAAAACTTCGGCGACAAGCGATGCAGAATATAATGAGGAATATTCCTTCCATCAAAGGTGTTGTCACTCATCGCCAAAGTATGGACTTAACTTCAAAGCATTACTGTGATGAGAAATGGGGTTCTAAAGGGTTAATGAACATGTGATTGTGGGTGGCTACATGGAAACTCCCTAGTGTATCGTCACTATTTTAAAACACACTTGGGAAAGCATAAAGCGATGGTCGAGGAGAACCATACATCATGTTTTTAATCAAAGAAGATCAACGGCTAGAGTTTAAACTTGAATGACAACTTGGAAATTCGCTCACACGAGCTATCTATCAAACATTAATGGAGAAGATGCTCCAATTCTGAGTCATAAAGAGGGTTGTTGATCACTTTTCTTCCATAATTGCAATCCTTGAGAGTTGAAGAACTGGTTAATTGAAGAGAAGAAGAAGGCAAAGCTCCAGGCAAAGAGAACTTTTAAAGAAGAAGCTGCTAATTTTCTTGGGTAAGTTGAATTTTACACCTCTATGAGTAATTTGTAGCACTGGGTAATTGAGAAAGTGAGTAGATAGCTAGGGTTTGTTATTTAGGGTTATTTCTCTTTGGTTAGTAAGGTAATTATAGTCATTATATGTAGGTTTTTGGGGTAAAGAAGTGAGGTTTGTTTGAAATTGATTATGAACCTTGTGAATTCAAAGAATAGAATTGTAATTCACAGATATCTTGGAACCCTAGTTTTATTGAGCTATAACAATAAGTGAGCTCAGTGAATCCTCCACCAAACCACAAAGGAAACCTATCTAGAAAAGTATTAAAAGGCCTAAGCCTCAAGATGATAAGACTAAGCCTGACATTCAACTTGAAAAACTTACAAAGAAGAGAGTTGTTAAAAGGCCTAAGCCTCAAGATGATAAGACTAAGCCTGGCACACCTAAAAAACATACAAATAAGAGAGCTATTAAGAAATATTATCCTTGTTTCATGGAAGAGGCCCCTAAGGACCTGGCTACAAAAGTTAAGCCATTTGGAAAGAGAAAGACTAGTGAGGGTGCATTGACAACTCATTTTCAAGATTTGGCTACTAGGATTGGTGATGTGGTGCTACCATAGAGTGGTTGGGATCTGTTTATATATGCTTTCAAGAGGAGATTTTCCAGTCATTCCACCTATCAGTTATAGAATTGTGACATTGGAAAATTGGTGTGCCCCAATGTGTTTGTGGAGGTGGACCTGATGCTTGAATTGGCTAGGTGTTATGATCCAACTAACAAGATAATCAAAAGGTTTCCAAATTTTCTTTCTATGTTGGAAATTTCAGTGAGTCAAATAATGGAATTTTTTAACTTGAATCCATCTGCTTTTGAATCAATTAATTTTTGTGCTCTATATAATGAATATGAGAAAAATAAGTTTGCATATGGAAAGAATGTTTTACTAAGGCACAAGAGATGTGATCTGAAGAAGAATGGTGTACCTTTCAATCCTTTGGAGTTAGAACCATTTGATTGTGATGATTTTGAGGACTATTTTAAAATTATAGACTATGCATTGTGTTAGGTCTTGCACAAGAATTTTGACATAAAAATGGATGTTTCTTTGATGGTTTTAGCAATTGATATTCAGAATAAGTATCAAAATAGGGTTTGGAATTATGCTTCCTATATTTTTGAACACTTGCATGAGGATTTGATTAAGTTGAAATATGCAACCCCTCCATTGTCATGTAGACACTATTCTTTGTTGATGCATATGTTGTTGTGGAAACGTAGAATGGTGTTTAGAAAATTCATGAAATTGAGAGAAAGGGATAACATGGATAATGAGTTTCCTATGAAAATGTGGACCCATATCTACGATGTGCAATATCCTCAATCTGGTTATGCTATGTTTTGCGATGTTTTCAATATTTTTCTGCTAGAGCAGTTGGGCCTAAGGCTCGTTTACAAAATCTCAAAAGTTGTAAAAGAAATATTGAGGCCTCTAGAGTATAAGTAGGGCATTACACAAAAATTCAATTGGGTGGATTGGTACCTCCAATCTGAATATACTATAATCAGAATTTATGGATCCTCGATGCCACCCCACAAGATACCAATATATATGTCAGACTGACAAGCGTTCATGGAGATAATGTGGCAACTTGATGCCATGGATAAGGCACATTTTAGAAAATCAAGGAAGGCATCCCTAGTAAACCCTTACTGTGGTTTTTCCTATTTTACTTGCAAGTTTCAAAGGAAGGCATTAGAGGTTTAGATTTGTATTAAATAATCTTAGAATGAAACAAGATATTATGAGGTTTTGTGACCTTGAAGGGGTTATTACTGTTGAGAGAAGAGTTAGAGGATTATTAAGGAGACATCATCAATTCCTCTATCAAGGGGATGTGATCATAAACCTATCTTCTAATGTCTTCTAATGAGGAAGTTGCAAAAATAAAAATTACATGGAAGAAAAGTTGTGTAATTGAGGAGAAGATGTTAAAAGAAAATCCTTTCTACATTAGTCCTTATGAGGTATAAGACAAATTTGTGCAAGAAAAATGGATGCTTGGAGATTTTGAAGAAAAAAGTTTCTTTGGAAAGGTTAAGCAAGCTGAAATAAGGGCCATGGTGGCAAGACAAAATCATGAAGAGAAAATAAGGATCCAAATGGCTCAATCTTCTATTCAATGCATTGAAGTGCAAGCTAAGGAGACAAGAAAATAGCCTGCAGTCACCCCATTGGTGACTTATTTTGAAACAAAGCAAGAAGGTGAAGGATATGCACCTGAGGGATCTACAAAATACATCCCAGTGGAGGAGGAAGTGGATCAGATATTCCCATCTCCTGTTAAAGAAGATGCTTTAAATATTGATGTTCCTCCTAGTAGAATTGTAAAATGGGAGTATAATGAAGCTGAGGATGATGATGTCAGGATAAAGGCTTGTGATGATTTCATGTGTGATTATTCTTTTGTTCAAACAAAATAATTTGGATATTTTTTTATCCATTTGAAAGGATCTGATATAAAAAAGATAATAGAAGAGGCAAAAGGAAAGGTTGACCCTTCTTTGTAAGATGAAGCTAAGAAGGAGGAGGAAGGAAAAATAATGCAAGAAATTTTTGCTATGTCACCATAGGGTGCAAGAGCCCTAGTCAAAGGAAGTGGGATTCTTTTTTTTCCTAGATGAGAACTGTCATCAGCTACTACATTAGATGCAATTAGGAAAGATCTAGATTCCTCCATCTCCAAGGAGATTTTTCATAACAAAGTTTTTGGCTCAGGCTTTAGTCCTAAGTTACATACACTTGTTATTTGGTCTATGGCACAAAATACTGGGAAGTCTGAAGTGATAAAGTTTGTGGAGAAATATATTGGAGTTGTGGTTGTTAAAAGGGCTACTAAAATGACAGCTACTGTAGCTACATAGTTGACAATGCATGTTGCCATATTGAGTGTAGACACAACCCAAATCACAAAAGCTAATTATAAAACAATGCTGGATAAGCACAATAAATTGTTGGATGAGCACAATAAGGTACTTTCCATTGCTTCCAATACTTCTAGGGGTTTTCTCTCTCCAACAAGTTTTGCTTCAGATTTGTCAGCACAAGATAGAGAAACCCTGTCACTGAGAATTCAGAGCTTGAGGGAGGAAGTGAAAACAGAGAAGAAAACACAAAGAAATCCAAAATGGAGATAGACAAAGTGGTTAATGATATTTTTGATGATGTGTTAAAACATAGAGTAACAAAATTGGTAAATAAAGCTGATAATGTGTGGGATGCCTATAAAAATATTCATGAGGCAAATGTAAAATACTTGCAGGTTCAAAAATCATTCCAAATTGAGTGGAATGAGTGGAGTGCTAGGGTAGGAACGTTGAAAGAAATGATGCCTTAGATGCAAGAAGACCCTGAAGCTCCCACCAATATTCTTGATTTATTGAATGTCATTGATTTAGTAAATGAAATCACAACTTTTCATGGAAAGTTAGGAATGCAACTTTCAAATAAATTGAGAATGTTCAAATAAATAGAAGGGCATGTTATGCCCAAGATATTGAATGATAAGGGTGAATTAAAGGAGGTTTCCAAATGGGAGAAAGAGTTGGGAGAACTACTTCCTCATTCTAAGATGATTTTGAGTGTTGTTGATTATTCTATATTGTATCTTAACATAGATAATATGATAGAAATAGAGATGAGGATGGACACATTTGTCAAAGAGGCTAGGATGCTAATTGATGCAAGGTACAACCAACATAATACAAAAGTACAAAATTTGGTGGATATGTAGCAAGTTGAGGAGGATTACAACACATGGCTTGAAAAATTTACAGATTAATCCTATGTTGAAGTATTTTAAAATATTGTATCCTCTCAGTAATGAAAATTGATGATAAGTGTGGTAATGTGGATTGGGAAATACAATTTTGGGTCTTAATTCTGCAAATATGGTGAGAAACGGATGGGATAAATACAATGCATAGCTTGGAAATAGTACAGATTAGGCTTTTTCTAAAGTAGATGGATAAAATATTGTTTTCTCCCCAATTTAAATTTGGTGACAAGGATGTAGACATGGAAGATCTTTTGTCTCTTCTACTTTTCTACACTTTATGATTTTATCTCTTTTATGTTTGGTGTACGTGGATACAATTTTGGAGCACGTGGATATTGCTACATCAGCCTGAAGATGCCTTTTGGAAGGTGGAATATGATCTCCATCGACAAATGAAAATGGTTTTTGTATCATGTAACATTTCCATCCATTTGGAAATTCAAATATAATTGAAAAGGGAATGTATTTTGTATCAATCCAATTGAGAAGGGACATGTGTACTTTTTGACTCAAAGCTTGTTTTGCTCCTTCATTTCTATAAGAAGGAATTCAAGGCCAAAAGTATTGGTTCGTTGTTTTGTATTGATCATAAAGAATTTTCTAAATGGAATACATAGAAAATTTTAGAGTTTTGTCTTAGGTTTTGATTCAATCATTTTGCATATATAATTTTGATAATAATAATAGCAATTGAATATAAGATGGTTCAAATTCCAAACCATTTCTCTCCTATGTACTTTTTTCATGAATTATGAATAATATGATCAAGGATTATCTTATTTATCAAAGATTGTGTGAAGGGAAATGCAATAGGAATTCATAAGTAGTGTGATAAGTGTTGTTCTTTAAAAATGATGCAGAATCACATATCAAATTCAATACCATGGAATACAATATAAAATATCATAATTTCATGGAATACAATATAAAATATCATCAACTACAGTTTGGAATATGATTCATTAAGTGTAATATAAAATAAAATACCATGAAGTGCATTGATTGATAATTTCATGGAATACAATATAAAATATCATCTACAGTTTGGAACAATGGAAATTGATTCATGAAGTGCAGTATAAATACCTAAAAGCTGCTAATTCAATTCCATTCCCCAAATGGAGTCAGGGTCCTAAAATTGACGTTCAACTTGAGATAAACTAAAAGAGTCATCTTGATTCTGAGTTTAGTCTTCATTTTCTTCAGCTTGCGTCTCAAATTCAACATTCATTGTGTCACTGTCATTTGTCCCACTGCCACTGCCACTACCACTGCCACCATTACTAGCATTTGGAATTGGAGTGTTGCACAACCCTCTTCTTTCGCATATGGACCTCCATATTGTGAGTGCCCTTTCAAAAGGAAAATTTGTGACATTATACATAGTTCCTTTCATCCTCAAGAAATTTTCCAAATTCTTGTCTAGTTTGTTTCTTAACTTTGATTTCAAAAATGTTAATGAACTGAAAACTCTCTCATCCCTCATTGACCCCATTATCATTGTTTGACATAAATCAACAAGTTTGAAATATTCTGATACAAAACCACACAATATTTCACTTTGACCTAAGTTTTTCCAAACCTTTGTTATTGATCTCAGTTCATAAGACTTCTCCATACCCATGGATTGAAATTGGTCCATCATACTTCTTGCAAAATTCTTACATTGTTGTCTAAGCTTATCTGCATTTATAATTCCTTATATTGTCTGCTCATTGTATATTACATTTTTCAAAAAGTGATTGATCAAGATATTTACTTTACCATGAAAAATTTTGGGCTATATTTGTTTACCCAAAATTGAGGATACACAATACTCATGGCTTCAAGTATTTCTTGTCGAAGGAATCTATCATAAATCTCTTGGGAAAGACATTTTGTAATTTCCTTCAAATTATCACTAACAAATTTAACAATGTCATTAAAATCTTCCTTTCTAACAGGTACTTATGTACTAGAGCGCTTGGTTATCGTACAATAGTACATTTCTATCTCAAATCTGTGTACACAGATACATAAGTTTTTGCTTACATTAAACTATAAATAATTATTAAGCTTATTCAAATCAATAATTTTTTGCCAAATGAAATAATTTGGGCTTTCAGAAGTTAGATCTAGATATAGATGATCGAGGGCCATGCATGTATGTCTACGTAGTTTGGAATAATCATAAATATATAGTTTGATTTTGGTCTTTCTTCACAAGATTGTTCATTTCATCTAGCATGGGGAGAAGACTAGCTAAAGTCAAGAGTGTCTCTATATCGCTTAACCTATGTAAGAGGTTAGGAGCTTTATCTACTGTGTTGTGATGCTCATACATTACCCCAATCAAGGATTGATATTCTGAAAGAACTCGTTGTGTTGGTCCATGTAGGGAGATCCATCTAGTATCAACATCCCTAAGAAGCTTGTTTCTTGCTATTATTCCCTCGACAAAATTTTGAAATTCTATAAAATGTTTGGGACTTCGACAGAAGTATGTGTAGAGCTCATGGACTAGATTTTCAACTTTTGATACTATAGGAAACTTGCTTACAATTTTAAATGCTGAATTCATTTTGTGGGCCATGAAGTGAATGTCAATCATGTATGGTGCATATGTAGTTTGTAACTTTGTGCAAAAACCACTCTTGTGACCTTTCATCACTATAGCTCCATCAGCTCCTACACACACTAACTTTTTGGCAATTTTCAAATCATCCATACCTGCAATTTCATTCAAAGATTTCTTGATTAGTTCAAATGGATTTTGTGATGTTGAACTATCTTTCATTTTATGAACACTGAGAAGATGAGCTTGGCGAACATGTTGTTTTACACTATACACATGCATATAGAACCAATAAGTATTATCTACCGCAGTAACTTCATCTAAAGATAATGCAATGAAGATAGACTCTTTTAATTTCTCCTTTAAATCTTTCTTTTCCACTGCAAGAAGAAATTTTTCCCATTCCCATCTAGCATTTACTGACCAACGTGAGCAAGGAAAGTGAGGAACACCCAAAAAAGATGATAAATTAGAATGTTCTAGGTAGTCTATGATAGGATGCCCTCTTGAAAAAATAAGAAAAACAACACTCATTTGAACATTTTTTGACATATTTGCTCCTTCCATTGCTTTTCTAAATTGAGCCTCAATTGTACCTCGACATGCAACTAGCTTCAACATTCTTTGATTATGCTCTTCATATTCCATGGAATACTTAACATGAAGACATTCTTCCTTTGATTTCCATCATATGACTGATTGTTCCTTTATTTCTATGATTTCTTTTTCATAAACTTTTCCGATATATGCTTTTCTATAGTGTCAAGCTTTAGCTGAAACTTCTCTCTTTTACATTTCCAGCTATAAATCATACGCATGCATTCTATTGTGGTTTCATCTTTGTTTTCTTTCCCCACTAGTACAATGAATGGGTACTTTGATAATCAACCAAGCTGAAAATTCCTTGTCATTTTCCACTCTTGCCTTGCCTTTTCTTTTCTCGCTACCAACATCATCCTAATCCAAGTCAATTATCTCATTCTAGCTAACCAAGGTATCCCTTGGAACATCTTCTACGGTATTTCCATCATCATTTGACTCATTTAACTCAATGACAATCTCACTTTGACTTTATGGTGGTGGTGAGGTATTGTGAATGCCTTCTTCATTAATATTTGGTGGAAGAGTTGATGATGTAGCTCCATCTTGATCTATTGGATTAGAATCATTACTAATTCCAAAGTAATACTATATGGTAGGTCCCTACATTTTGGTAATTTTGATGGCCTCCTAGTCCCTTCACCACCCTAAGGAGTCTTACCATTGTTGCAATTGTTGCTCGACATATTGATTTCTCACTTTGAATAAAAGTTGGTAAAAAATGTCTTATTGTTTAAGAAGGATAGAGAATATAGATAATTTATAATACTAATAGATCCCATTCCCTACTCAATATCATCTTTAAGATTGAAGCACTTGAATGGAAAAAATATAAACAAATCTTACAACACTATGAAGAAATGATCACTCACCTTTAAGTTTAGGTTTTCATTGGCTTGCTATTCATTAATGTAGGAATACTTGTGTTGTAAGTCTATAACTTGCCTACAATAAACTTCAAGTTTCCAAGTTCGACTTCTGAATCGAGAACTAAACAAAATATGTAAGAATAAATGATAGCTTTGATTGTATTTATATCAATCCATTTTTGGAAAATTTTGCAAGATTTTTAATTGGCATATTAAAAATTAGGTGAATCTCGCATGATTATACAACAATACGTTGTAATTTTCAAGGTGATTATGGCCCTATGATTAGCATGGAGGTGTCACGACAATTGGTGAAGTGTGTCCTCAAATGTAATTTTTTTTAATGTTATTGGCAAAATAGGACCTCATAAGAAACTATTTGTAAATTTTAATTGGTGAAATGGGTCTTTACAAGCAACTATTGGTAAATTTTAATTGGTGAAATGGGTCTTGATACAATGTTGTTTTAATATAATTGGTGAATGTGTAGGTGTTTTTTTATATGCTTCCAGGATTCTAGGAGAAAAATATTAATTGGTCCGTTCAAAATGCATAGTTTGTTATGGCATTCAAATTTGTTACTTAAATATTCCTCATAAAAAAAATTGATGGTGAATGGACATGCATTGGACCGATAATTCATAAAATTTGGGCAATTTGGCCACCCTATTGGGTGCGATCAATTTTCCAATTTCGACTTGGCCGATACCTAAAATTTGTCAATTGGTGAAGATTCACCACCAAAGTTTTCCCTGGATACTTGTGATTTGAATGATTCTTCTAGGGAGGAATTGACTATTTGCTTAATAATTTTCTCACAAATTTGTAGGAAACCCATTAACTCATGTAGAGATAATTAAGAAAAACCCTTTGATTCTTCAAAAGAAATAATAATGGGGTCAAACCCTACTGGTAGGCTCCTTAATATATCTTCTCACTATTCTTTGATCATCAATATTTTCTTCATTAATTCTAGTTTAATTGAAAACACCCATTACATGTGTAAAGAAATAACTAATGGGCCTAAAATATGTCATTTATAGAAAAATTAGCTCCATTCTCAACATTTTTAATCTCACCAAATTCATTTTCCTAGTTCTTTGATAGTAATTTTGTACGGTCTCTCATTTTTTTTTTGAATTAGTTGTTACTAAAATCCTTGAAAAAATACTCATGAAATTTTGTGTTATGAAGAATAGGACCTTTTTATCCTCCTTACATTTTTTCTCCAATAAATTCTTTTGAGCTTGAGTGAAAACATTTTATATGCTATTTGATCTCAAGGATTTGGATATCCATTTTCTACAAGTCCTAAAACTCTCGTGATCCCAATAAAACATTTATTTGTATACTCTCCCTTGAAATCTCTTATGATCCAAATAGAGTCTTCATTTATATACTTTGATATTCATAATTCTTGCAGTTACAACATGGAAGTGATGGTTGTGTGAGATTGTTACTCACATTGGCCATTTCAAATCAAATATTTTGCTTGACAATTGGCTCTAATACCAATTTGAAAACGTGTTCTAACACCACTTTGATGGAACAAGAAAAGGATCAATAGTGTGTAAAGCAACAACAGTGAAAGTTGAAATAATTATATTGTATATTAATGACAAAACACATATATTCAAAATGAATATTTATTGATAAAAAAGATACAACACTTTTTTTTAAATTTTTCTACATCATTGTCTATTGTGTTACAAGGATGTATATATAATATACATGATGTGCATGAGTTGCACTCTAAGTTTTTAATCTTGACTTGACTATATGACATGACACACACTTTTGACTTGTACTTCAAGCTTATGATTTGACTTGCACTCCTAGTCTCTAACTTATTTGTACATTACAAATCTCTAACTTGACTTGCATGACTTGCAAACTTGGTATTAATAGATTTGCACAAAGAAAACTTAAAAGGAAAGATTACATTTCTAATAGCCTTTACAAGCTTATCAAGCAGTTGTTGTATTCCAATTCCATATTTCTTACATATATTTGATGAAGAATCTCATCATCTCCCTCATACTCTTTGAAATAGATGTTCTTATGTGATTAAATGTGAGAAGTTTCTCGAAGTTGCCCATTTGAGTGCCTTCTCATCCTCTAATTATTGATGTTAAGATGCAAAAACACTATTTGATCCAAACAATCTGATATCCCCAAAACTTAGGTTTCTCATCCTTGTCAAACTTAACCCTCTTTCATACTTTAAAACTATGGACACAACCATTTTGCTCTAGATATCTCTAAACCTATGATTTCGCTCACTGAACAACTTCTTTTGTGATGAAATACCAATTCCTATGTTCCTTTCCAATTTAAATCTACTTCTAATGTCAAATATGGAGTCAAAATTTGGGTATGATTGGTGTGAGGAGAGAGAGGATTATAAAGAAAAAGGACTGTGGAAAGGACAAGTAATGAAGTCCAAAGGTGGCAGTGAATCCAAGAAAAGCATGCTAACCTCCTCACCAAGGTTATATTTTCCATGACTCTAAAGACAGTAAATCCATCTCAATGTTCATCTGAATTTGACATCAAGATCTTAATCCCCATTCTTAACTCATCCGCTATCACTAAACCCCAAAAAGAAAGTGCAATCAAATTAATATAAAACGGGGTTCTAAGAAAATTCACCATCGGTAAAAATTCACTGCCAGTAATTCATCGACGAAAAATTCACCTCCAACAATTCACCGTGGGAAAATTCATCGTCATGACAAATTCACCGCCAAGTAAAATTCACTCCCAACAATTCACGACAGCTGAAAATTCACTCCCAACAATTCACAATAGCTGAAAACTTTGATTTTATTAAAACTATTAATTCACTCTCAACCATTCATGGTTTTGAAAATTTTGATTTTATTAAAAATATTAATGTAGTTAATTATCTGTCGAAGTGAATTGTTGATGGTGAATTTTACTTGACGATGAATTTGTCATAATGATAGTAAATTTATGTATGCTGAATATTAATATCTCCACATCTTTTTGGACAAAGACTACAATAATAAGAGGTCAATGGTCTTTTGGTGCTTGATTGCCTTCACAATCTGGAAAAGATTTAGTTGCTAAAACTTTTGAGATCTTCCTTCTCGACTGCACTATTTGCTCAGCTACTTTACTTTCCAAATCAATAATGGATATAGTATATTCTCTTATCTTTAATTAGTTACAACAATCCATTCTACAGATTGTATTTTTAAAACAATGGATATAATATACATATAGTCGTGAAGAATTACATTGTGGTAGCTAAAATTTGAAAATGACTTCTCTAAAACTGCCACATTTATTTATTTTTAAGTTCGAATACAATAACGATGACCATGATGAGAACAAATTTTGTTGTCAATTTATGGATCATATCATTAACAATGAATTATGGTGAGTGAACAATGCAGTGTGAAGCCATGATCGTAACTGTTATGTGTAGGGGAGAGGACTAGTAGTTGAGCATGTTTCAATAGTTGTGATAGTAGTTGTTAATATAATGCTCAATAGTTGTGATAGTAGTTGTTTATATAATGTTCAATAGTTGTGACATAAGTACCCTATCTTAAACAAAATGTATCCCTTTGATCTAAAAAACAACCAATCATGTGATGCCACATCAGCGCTCAACTACTCATGATGTGAATGCACAAGTATTGGTAGCACTTTTTTTTGGGGCCTTTTTGGACACTTCGACAAAAAGCATGCTGATGTGGCATCATATTTGATGATGTGGCTCTAAAACAAAAGTTATAAGCAAGGGATTTACCACGTAAGCTGTTGTAAAAAAATTGGATTGATTTGAAATTTCACGTAGGATTTTGAGAAGCATGAAGTAAGGGTGCACAACTACTGGATCCTCTCCCCTAATGCATTGAAATTTCAATTAGGTCAAGCAAATATTAATGCAAATGATATCAAAAATTTAGATTCTCTTTAGGGATTTTGGGCAGTTCTTTAAATTTTTCTTTAATATCAAGAGCCAATATGTTTAGTGTTATATATTAGAGGAGTTTCTCTATTTAGATGTCATCATTTGAATAAGGAGAAATAAAGGGATGTTTTTGTTAACATCCAAAATTATAACTTATTTTTTGTTAGACGCATTCATTTGATGGTTAATTATATAATAGATCTAATAGAAAATAAGACTTTTAGATAATAGTGATAATAAATATAAGGTGTCAAATACATCTCTTAAAGTGTCAAAAACAAAGAGATGTATGAAATAATGTATTTTTCTTAATAGAAACATTTGTATTATAGGTTTCTGACTTAGTTTTGATATTTATTATTGTACATAGTTTTGATTTATTTTAGGTTAGGTTTAGAGGTATTTGTAGAGATGCATTAGGTTCTCTCTTAGTCTATTGTACTAGAATTTATCTTTATTCCCATTATCCTTTGTGAATATTTGTGAACATTAATAATAATTTTAATTTTTTAATGTATATTTTTTGTAATAATATATATATTTTTTTCGCTCATTTTTGTTATACATTGTTTTAAACTTTGTGCTTGTTAACATATCTTGAGTGAAATTAAATATAAATTAATTCAAAGTGAAAGTTGCAATATTGGATAGAAAAAATATTCACATTCTTGATTTGGTCTTTCGTCCTTGGAAGATTATGCAATGTTATTGTATGTTAAAATTTTCCATAAACAACAAAATTCTAACCAACACCTAATGACTATGAGCTAATTTAAAATCTAGATGAAGAATAAATATATTCTATATTCATTTAATTGAGAAAATTTACAAAGAGAATAATACAAATATAGAGACCTCTTGAATCCATGAATCAATACTATGACATGCCCAAGAGGTATTTGTTTAACTTTCAATCAATCCTAATTAAGAGGTGGCCTTGGCTAAAGAAAGGTGACACCTAAATATTATCATCAAGAAGTGATGACATAGTGGTGATACTTGTGTACCTTAAGGCAAGGTGTACATATGCCATTATTATGTACCTAAATGAGAATAAATAAATATTCACAATATCCAAAGTAAACATAAAATAGGTGTAATTCCACACTTAAGATATAGAGCATATCCAAGGTGAAATAAATATCACACCAATATTCCCCATAAATGTAACTTAGGAGGAAGTGAAAGAAATAAATGGGTCTTAGCAACAAGGTCATGTTAGGTATCCATGTACAATGATACCGAAAAAAGAAAGAGATGAAGAAATCCTATAGAAGAGAGAGAGAGAGTAGGTAACCCCACTAGATGTGATGCCCCCTATGCTAATGAAGAATGAATAATTTTGTAGGATGATGAAGATCTATGTTTGTTGAACAATATTCCTTCCCTTAGGAAGAAGTAGGCCCAATAGTGGCTGAAAAATATCTTCTCATTTTTTAATGAGTAGTGTCTATATTACCATTTATAAAAGTATTACGTGTATAAAAAAGAAATCTGGGTGATAAAATTCACACCCCTAAATTCCATATATGGTAGTAGCCTAGAAAATTTAAAAATAAAACAAATGAACATCATTCGCTAAGCAAAATTTGAGCAAAGGTAGAAGGAATAGGATGAGGATCTCAATCATCTAGTTTTCCCAATACATTTTTAGGGTCCAAAGTGATAATAGGAGGGTCCCAAATATCATTATAATTATTAATATTTTCAACTCGAGTTTCTTTAGTAGCCACATGAATAGAAATAGAAAGAGTTGGCCAAAGAAACTTGTTGTCCAATCAAGCCAACTTTTATTTTCACCATTAGGAGGTGGTGGAGAAGTAGAGTGACATGCAATAGGTTGCAACTAGTCCTACTAAGTACAATCTCTTCTTTTAGGAGGAGGGAATCCTGAGAGTGACACTTCTAAGCTCCATGGGATAAATGACTACATCCTCAAAAATACCTTTGAGACAAAGACCGACCTCAAGAGTAAGTGGCAGTTAGATGAACCTTGACAACAACATAAGGGAATTTCCCAAGTAGCCCAACAACACTCATAGGTGAGTAACCTCAAGTGTATCTTATTTTCTTAACTTGAACTTGAAATAAAATATTGGAACAAATCATAACTTTACTCTAGAGAATAAAATTATGATTAATAGTATAGCTAGAGATTTTTTTACCTTTCTAGATTCTTAAAATAATCTATACCTTGAAAACATTCCAAATATTACTTAAAGAGAATATGAGATCAATCCCCTAATAACACCATATTCCAAGAAAAAGGTTCTAGCCTAAGAGGTTTGAAAAAGTCATGAATCTAAGTCCAAACATCTTGAGCTCTAGGACAAAACTAGAAGAGATACTTGAGAGACTCTTGATGGCCATAAAAATATCAAGGGTATCTATATCCCAAATAGGTTAGCCAAGAAATAATTACAAGACCTTGAAAAATATGTTACGAAAAATGGGCCAACTTTGGCTTAAGCACAACCAACCAAATGATGTGAAACCTATGTTACAAAATTGATAATAGAGATTGCAAATTCCATCATTAATTCAAGGTAGGAACCATAGCTAAATGGGCAGATAGATTTGAATAACCTTTTTTATTCCTATTATTTTGAAATGTAATTTTCAAATACCACTTCTAGTCCTCCCACTAAGGTTTGTAATTTATTTGAAACCAAATTTGTGAGCCATATTAGTTGAGATGGTTGTCATTACCACATCAAAAATTTAATGATCCTAATTAGAAAGGTGATATTTAAAGCCTTGGCTTCATTCTAGGAAAAAAATTCTTCATTCCCTTTTTGAAAAACTTCAAAGAACAAGCCTAGGGAGTCTTCGAAAGAGGGTGATTTTGACATTGTAGAATAAGAGACCGCAACATATTTTTTCGATTGATGGAATGAACATTAAAAAAATTAATTCCATTCTAGTGAAGCCAAGGCTTCATAGCTTCCCAAACCCAGAAACTACTTTTCATCACAAAGAACATACTCTTTCATAACAATAAGGGTGTGGAGACTAATCCCATTCAAATTAATTATCTTAGTAGGGTGACCAAAATAAATAATGCCACACCAAAAAATTTCAAGCCTCATTACCCTCTAGAGAACTAATCCACTTGGTACACACGACCAAAGCTTGATGTTGAGTGGAAATCTATCCCAACCCTCCTAAGTCATGAGGGAGACAACAATACTCCCAAGCCATCTAATGAAAACCTTGATGATTCTTTGAGGAATCTTAGAGAAAATCCTAAAGAAACTTCTCTAACATCAATATGAGGATTTAGAAGGAACCCAATACGAGGAATAGTAAACGTGAATACTTGAAAGAATATTTAAGATAATCTAAAACTTCCTCGCTATGGAAAATTTTTAGTAACCCAATAAGCCAACATCTTCTTAATTATAGCAATCATAGCTTTCCACAAGGCAAGAAGAAAAGCTTGGAAAGTAAAAAGGAATCATATAAATTTAAATATTTCAACATGTTCAATCTACTTCTTATTATAAGAATTAAGCTAAAGAGACTTGTGTAAGGAGTATTTGTTGGAGTGAAAATACACTAAGAGGGGGGAGTGAATCAATGTTAACAAATTCTTTAACAATTTAACTGAAACTGAAATGAACCATACATATTTTCTCATTTATCAATGATAGAATCATTCATGTATTTGAATGCAATCACATAAACTGAAATGAGAGCAGTGTAACATTACATTTTAAAGTAGTAAAGCACTGAAACAAATGAATCATAGAAACTCAAATAGACACAAGATATGCTGAGTGGAAAACCCTCTTGGGGTAGAAAAAAACACTCTTGAACCTATTGCCTTTTTCAGGCTTTCATTTCAATAATAATTTTGACAATGCCTCAATGGTTGATTTTTGAGCACTGACTCAAGGAGCACCAACCCCTTTGTTTAGAGACACCAATCTCAAAGAGCACCAACCCCTTTTCTATTTTTCAATAGAACATACAATGATACAGAGGATCTCTTTGTTTCTCTTATTTCTGTCAAGTGCCTCTTAACAAATAATGCATAGAATTCTTAAGAGTCACAAATGACTCTTCAGGATTCCATTCATTATCAAATCTTGATACAGCTTGAGGAAAATAATCTAGTTACAGTGTCAATACAACTTTTCATCAAACTGCATTACAGTGATATGATCTTTCTTTCTTTTTCTCACAGTCAGATTTTCACTTTCATGATACAAACTACAAAACAGACAACACACTGTGTTTTCAAATTTCTCAACATAATCTAATTTTTCCTCACATTCCTCTTAATCAAACTGCCCTGTTTTCTTTTTAGGTTTACCTATCATGATTAAGCCCTAATCTCTCCGTTTTCAACCATTTACAGTTTACATCATTACATTTTAGGAAGGATTACAACTGTTGCTCGTTTTTCCACTTTCAAGAAATTGTACAAAGATAGTTTTCAGGTTATAATTACTACTGTCAATCAACGGTTTCAGAATACACCGTGTCCCTGAGAAATATATTTTTTCTTTCTGATAAGAATAGAACAATAGTTTCCAAAAATAGAGGTGTAACAAAACTTTTCTCTTTAAAGGAATAGACGTTTTTCATTTTTCTTTTTGCATACGAGAGAAGAACTTAGCTCATAATAACCTTGACTTTAAAGTAATAGATCTGCAAACCAGACTAAGGATGAATAGCTGACAATAGTGATGAAGATGTTGTGAAGAAAAGATTACCAGATCTGCAAACCAAAAGAAACGACCAAGATATCTTCCAAATCCGTGCCTTCACGGGCAGTTGCAAGAAACTGACACACAGAATGACCATTGTAATGGTCTTCTTACAAATCCCATTCGCTTTCCAAGAACAATCAACCAGCAATGTGCACTATGAAATGGCCAAGGGAATGATTCCATGGAGGTGGCTAGAGAAGGGTTCAAGACCCTCAAACAATGAAGCATAACGATTTTCCCTACTTTCCACACGAATTCCTTTACAAAAATGATATGTAGTTTGAAGTCCGCAAGGACATACTCAATAATTTAAAAATATCATAATGATATTTGAAATCCGAGGCCAAAGCAATTCAAAGACATGCCAATAAACTCATTACCTGAATCAAAGACTAGGCATGTGTAAATTCGACTCAATAATGCCTAGCATTATTTCATGCAAAGTGTCGAGTTCTTAAAACTTAATGTCCCCAAGTAGTCACAAGCATAGTCACTTCCAATGTGACTTATACAAACTAATAAAAAACAAATACATGTTGTCAGCCTTGAGGCTTGAATAGATATTTATCATTTTGACCCAATTTAAATGAAAATTGGAGATTAATTTGAATGCCTTTACCCAAGGTCAATTTCCAAAATCAAAATACCATATGCAAAATAATGAACTAAGTGATTCTCTTTTTCAAAGCCCAAATTCAATATAGTATCCAATGCCTTAAGAAGTATAATAAAGGCCGGATATTATGTAAAATTTAGAATGCCATTCTCCCATGCCAAATACCATAAACCAAATGCAAAGGAATGAGTAGTGTGCTTCTCAAAGCCAATTACCATGCATGAAGTGAATCAAGAATGAAGAGTGTGTATCTCAAAGCCCATAAGCATAGTAATGATCAATGCCCTATAATATGCCAAAATCTAAATACTGAGAGCTCAAAATATTAACAAATATTCCTTGTACCAATGCCACTGATTAAGAATAGAGAAATATAACTTTAACGAATATCAAGATGCTTGTAATTGATCAAGCCATAATTAATCAACCTATAGAAGACAGATCATGCCAATCACTTGTAATCAAGTGAAATACTGAAACACAAATTTACCAAAATAGAAACATGTCACTTGAATAATGGAACATAGAACCTGTAACTAGAAACCTCAACTGAGATCTACACATGGAGCCAAGATATCGGAGCCACCAAATATAATATAATCAATGAATTAAATGTGCCAATCAGAAAAGCAGATCAACTGAGAAAGTAACCACCAAGATGCCAGAGGTAATACAAATTGTCATCAAGGACAAAACAGCACAAGAGGGATTCAACAGTATTATCTATAACATTGAGCCTTTTTTCTATTGATAGGATAATATTAAGGCTTTACCAAAAACATCCAAACACTTTAAAGAAACCATTTAATATTGTTTTCATCTTCTAAGAGGGTGAGAAAATAGTCAACAAAAAAACGACCTTAACAAGTTGAGTTAAAGAGTTTGGTAAAGAAATACCTTTAACATACCTTGAGAGATTGAATTAGAGAAGAGGTACCCAAATCCTTTGGTAACAAGCACATAGAGTGTTGGAGCTAAAGGATATCCATCCTTGGAAAATGGACTTGATGAGGCTAAAAATATTAGACTAATGACCATTAATAGTGAGACAAGTTGAAGAAACTACTAATAGAATAAAGTAAATTGTGGCTCGAATCTCAAATCTTAAAGCATTGCTAAGATGAAGGACCACTCAATTTGGATATAAGCATTAGAAAAATTAATTTTGATGAACATGAACTTTCCTGATAATGTCAGGCCCATTCTATACCTTCCTATACCACACCAATATTATCTAGAATAAATTTAGATTTTATAAAAACAACTTCCTCACAATGCACAAATTGGGAAAGGATATGGCATAAATTTAATGCAAGTTCTTTGGCAATGATTTAATAGTTACAGACATTGAGCAATGCATTCAATCACCAATTATAGATATCTTTTTTGTCACTAGATGTAGGTATAAATTCTATATTTCCTTTATTAATAATCTTTCATAAGGAATTAGAATGGTAGGCTTCAAGAAAAAAAATTATGGAGATCCTCCCCAATACAATTCCAAAGGGTCTTGTATATTTCACACTTGGAAAATCATTACATCTAGGGGTTTCATCATTAGCCATTATAAACACTATTTGTTGGAGATCGGCGATGGAGAGAAATTGATCACAAAAGGTCCACTAAGAACAGGAAATATGACAAGGACAAACTTTGAAACACTATTGTAAGGAATGACCACATTTAGGAGAATTTTATTGAGCCTTGAAATTGTGCTCATAATGTGTGAAAAAAAATTAGAGGATACTTGTGAGAACCTTAAGTATATTTTGATAATATTTTATGTACTTGATACCTTGAGCAGTATGGCGAGATTGTAGAGCTTGAAAAAATTATTTGGAAGCTTAATCTATCACTTTCAACCAATATGTAATATAGTTTTGATCTTAGCACCTCTAGCAGAATGATTGTTAGCAATTTGATTTTGATGGTAGAGCTCAGCCAATTACTCCTATAAATTAGTAGAAATAGTATTGGCTTCAAGTATAGCAATGGATTGAATGATATTTAAGGCGGTAGACTCATAAGAATGATGTTGAAAATTAGCTAGTTGGTGGCTATGGATATGAAGAAAGAAATAAGTGCACTTAATGAATTTGTTCCACAAGTCAATCCACCTAGTCAATTGAGTACATCTAGCCTCCAAATTCCAAACCCAATGAATGTGTGCCAACATGGGTTAAGGAGTTAGTAGAGAAGTATTAAAATAAAATTGAGTATCAATAAACTTGATAATAGCTATTTCCCACTCAATACTAAACAAGTAGAATATCTTCTTTTTTTTTATTATAATTTTGACACGTGGGACATGGGATTTAGATGGATTGTAAGTGGACCACATCTAGATTGAAATTTAATACTTTGAATGGCCCATACGAAGATAAAGGAAAATAGAAGTATGATACCCACAATAACAATTATGTCAAGTCCTATGAAGTCATGTTTAAATCCATACTATCTCTTTAGGAACACATCCTTTATGTTCCCCACCTAGATCAGTGGGGTTATTGAATTGGTGATGTCCTTATATTTTCCTACATATGATAAAGCCATACGAAGTCCATGCATATGGGAATTCCTAATGATACCATCTCCATCACACTAGGATTTTCTACATTTGATTACATAACACCACTCATCTCATATTTAATTTTATTCAACAAGACCCTTTTTTCCTATAGTAACAAGAAAAAAGTATAAAAGGAGAAAAACCTAATATTATATTTGAAATACTTACAAGGTAAGTAATTAGAAAGCCATATCATTTTTATTCATGTGGTGGAATTAGAAAAATAATGGTTAATGTGTTAGTCTTCCTGTGAGATAACAAATTTTATTTGAATTAGTCTTAAAAATTATAGAATAAGCACATTGTGTGGAGCTTAGGGTGGTCAACTTGTTCAATTTTAATTATGTGGCTTCAACATTTGATCATCATTAGCAATTATGTATATTTTCCATGAGATCAAGCCTCTTTAGGGAGGACAAGAAGGTTATTATTACACCATCGATGTAGCATATTATTAGGATAATCTTTTGTCTTATGTATGATTGGTAGTGTGATTATCTTCCTTGAAGAAGAATTCATATAGATAATTTACCATTTGTAGGAGAATACATCTAAGATACTTGACTCTATACAATGACAACAAATAATTGATTTTGAGAGTGTAGTCTAGCTGCTCAAATTATCAAAGTAATATCATTAGGAGGGATGACATACCCTCACTTAAATTTAAAAGAGTTGAATTTAATGACATGCCATATTGACCAAAAATCTCGCTAAGTTGTAAAGAGGATTTTATATGTTCCTCTAAGTTACAAACATTAGTATGTCATCATTAGATTATGTGCACCTTGCATATGTAACTTAAATATACATAAATATCTATCTTGCATTTATGTTATATAAGGCGTAGAATTCTATCTTGTGTGACTTGATGAGGCATATATAAATAGAAGCAATACCTCATCACTTATCGAGGAGAAAGTACTTGATCATTCATTATTATGCCATACTAAATTTCATAGTTATTATTGCTTTACTTGGCGTATATCAATAATTTCACTTCAATTGTTACAAAATTTATTTATTCAATTTATAAGCATCATTTAACATAATATTATTTTTTAGATTGGTGTTCATTTGAAAAGACGACCTAAATTTGGACCATTTAAAAAGAAATGGTCATTACAAAACGATTGAGCATGTAAAAATATTGGATTGAAAATGCTTTCGTAATAATTTTATTAGGGTAGATGGTAACTTGATACATCATAATACCAACAATGAAGCATATGTCTAGAACCAACAATTTAGTTCTAGCACTTACATTTGTTTGCTAGATATTTTTAATTTTATATCTTTAAATAAAGAATAATTACTTCTTTCTAACTTAACTCTATTCTAGTAGTAATGTTTGGATGGAATGTAATGAGAAAATACAAACAAGTAGAATATCTAAATTGTTATTAATATAATTTTGACATGTGGGATGGGATTGAGATGGATTGTGAGTGGACCTCATCTAGATTGAAAGTTAATACTCTGGATGGCCCATGTGAAGACAAAGGCAAAGAGAAGTACAATACCCACAGTAACAATTGTGATGGGTCCTAAGAAGTCGTGCTTGAATCCATATCGACTCTCTAGAAACTCACTCGATGGTTGTGTTTCCCCAGCTATTGATGAGGTCATTGGACTGGTGATGTCCCCGTATTGAGATGTGATCAAGCCATACAAGGTCCATGCATAGGGGCATGCCCAATAGTACCACCTCCACCACACTGGGATTTTCTGCATTCAATTACATAACACCACCCATTTCATATATACGTATATTGAACAAGACCCTTTTTCTCTGTAATAAGAAGAACACAGTATAAAAAGAAGAAAACTTGATATCATATTTGAACTACTTACAGGTCGGGGAATAAGAAAACCAGAGAAAAGCATCCAGATGTCATAAAAAGCAGAGGAGACAATTGCAGCAATGGTGGCATTTGGAGTGAGAGCTACCGTTATCACCCCATAATATGTGTGGTACAAGAAAGTGAAAAACATGAAAAAGAAGAACCAAAAGAATTTGGTTGCGATCCAGTTAAAATCGATCATTGCATAGACTATCAACCCATACATCACTGATTGGAGAAATACGTAAGGTAGCTCAATCAATATCTGCAACATAAAGCCCATCATTTGTCTCTCATTAATAAACTAAGAAATATTTATTTTTTCCATGGAAAATTCTCTACTGAAGTATCGAGTTGTATACACTTGATTGGAGAGATGAGGAGTGATTATTCCTTACTTAAGCGAAAGCATAAGGAAGAGGTGAGTACATTCCTGCTGCTTTTTCTCGATAGAAAACGGTTCTTTCAACTTCAACCACGGGTTGAATAGAAGAGGCATTGTTCACTCCAATGAAGACAACTGCTGCAAACATTGACCCCATCGCATTTGACACATCTTGTTGCTTCTTTCTGCACATGTTTATAATGTCCCAGAACAATTTCCAAGTAAAAATCAGTAGACAATATGAAAATTGTAGCCATTTAAACAACTCAAGCGCATGCAACTTACATCTTACTCCCCAAGTTCCAAAAGATGGTACCGAACAACAAAGCACAGACGAGAGTGAAGAAGAATCTGACGGCATTGTACTGCGGATTTCTCCAATATGACAGACGTTGTTTCCATAGACACGCCATTATTTGAATAGAAAAAGGCTGCGAAAATTGTGACTCGACATATAAATCTTGGGAGTCTGGAGCAGGTGTGCTGATTTCCTTTATCAACACTTGGTTTTGCCTGCAATTAGTATTTGGATTCCGTTGTTAATACCTGTTTTGTGTTTTATCAAATCTAGTTTGAAGTGCATACATAAATGTTAACAAGAGAGTTCCTATTTGTAGATGTTGGGATGTGAAGTCTTTGGGAAAACAAATTTCTGTTCCAATGTAACTAAAATTAAGTGCTGTTCCATGATATTTGTCTGGAAATACGTCAACATAAACTATCTATTTTTGGTTTTCTCCTAACAATCAAATGTAAACAAAATCAGTTCCAATGTAAACATTTTCTGGTGATGTTTCGTTGTGCAAGTTTGTTATACAAGGCTGGATATATGTCCAAAATAAACTTAGCATATGGTTGCAAAGTCCATTATATATTGGACTGTTTGTATTGAAAAAAGTGTGTGCTGTGATTAATAAAAAGATTTTCTCCTGCTTTCATGTGGACGTAGGCACATTGCCGAACCACGTTAAATACTTTGTTTTATTTCATTTTATTTTTGTTGTTGTGTTTCTAATTTCTTGCATAATAATTATATCAAGAATTGTTTATGTTAGCTACAAATTTTAACAACTGGTATCAGAGCACAGGGAGCATAGGAAGCACAAAGAAGAAAGTTGAAGACTCAGTGGCAATAGGTGTTGGCAATAATCATTCAGCATAGGCAATTAAAGAGCCTGTAAATATTGGAGCCTGAGTTTAAAAGTCAAGCTGCCAAAGAGAAATTTGGATTAGAGTCAAAGGAGAAACAATTGCAGAAAGCATGGATTGTAAATTTTTTTGTGTATTGCAAATCTGAATTTAAGTATTTAATTGCAATCATTATAATTTTAATTTGATCTGTTTATTGAAATTTGCATAAGAAAATTAGCACAAAAGGCTATAAGAAATGGAGGAGACAGACAAATGGAGAATTGAAAAATTCTCAGGCCAAAACTTTGGAATGTGGAAATTGCAATTCAAAGATCTTCTCATTCAAAAGGACCTTTCAATTATTTTGGAAGGAAAAACTAAAAAGCCAACCAGCATGAAGGATGAAGATTGGGATAAAATGGATCAGAAGGCTATAGCTACAATTATTCTTTCATTATCCAGTAATGTTTTGTTCAATGTTTCAACACAAACGACAGCACAAGGACTTTGAGATCATCTATCAAAGTTGTATGAGAGACCTTCTGCATCAAACAAGGTATTTTTAATGAAGAAGTTGTATAATTTATAAATGCAAGAAGGTGGTTCTGTCACAAATTATTTAAATGAGTTTAATACTTTGGCTAGTCAGTTGTCTTCAGTAAATATTACAGTAGAGGATGAGATAAAGACCATCTTGTTATTGTGTTCATTTCCTGATCGTTGGGAAGGAGTTGTTATAGTTGTTAGTAACTCCGCAACTAGCCCAAAAGGCATGCTAAAATTTGATGATGTTGTAGGAGTTCTTCTCAGTGAGGATATGAGAAGAAAAAATCAAAGTAATTCATCAGGTGTTGCTTTAGTAGCTAGTAATAGAGGAAGAACATAACAACGAGGCAAGGATAACCAAAGAAAAAGATCAAAATCTACTAAGAGATCCTAATCTAGAGGCAGAAAAGGTGTCTATTGGCATTGCAGCAAAGAGGGCCATGTGAAGAAAAATTGTTGGACCCTCCAAAACAAAAGGAAGGCTGAAAATCAATCTAAAGATAATGAGGTAAATACAACTTCTGAAGAAGATGTTGATGTTCTTATTTTATCTTCAAGTGATGTTGTTGCAGATGTTTGGATACTTGACTCAGGAGCATCGTTTCATGCAATATTTTCAAGAGATTGTTTTAGAAATTACCAAGCTGGTAATTTTGGTAAGTTTTATCTTGATGATGATGAACCTTGCAGTATCATTGGAAAAGGAGATGTTTTATTGAAGATGAAGAATGGTAACAGTTGGTTGCTGAAAGATGTTAGACATGTTCCTCAACTCAGAAGGAAATTGATTTCAGCTAGACAATTAGATGCTCTTGGATATAATGTTACATTTAGAGCAGGAGCATGGAAGGTAACAAAAGGAGCGTTGGTTATAGCGAGAGGAAGAAAATTTGGTACATTGTATGTACTAGAGGGTCAGATTGAAGTGAGAGCTACACTGGCAGTAGCAGATAGCGCAACAGAGCTTTGGCATAAAAGGCTCGGACACATGAGCCAGAAGGGACTTGAGATTTTGAAGAATCGACTTCCTGGTTTGAAAGAAGTGGATATGGAGTTATGTGAACATTGCGTCTACGACAAGCAGAAGAGGACAAGATTCTCTAAAAAGGAACACAAGATGAAGACACGACCATTGGAGCTAGTGCATTCAGACGTCTTCGGCCCCACAAAGGTAGCATCTATTGGAGGTTCTATTTATTTTGTTACTTTTTTGGATGATTGCACTAGGAAGGTTTGGGTTTATACGATGAAAAAGAAGTCTGAAGTTTTTGGTATATTTAAAACCTTCAAAGCTCTTGTTGAAAACCAAATTGGTTATAAGATTAAAAGTTTTAAAATTGACAATGGAGGTGAGTATTGTTCGAAAGAATTTGATCAATACTGTGCAGAGAATGGTATTCAGAGAATCAAGATTGTTCCTCTTACACCACAAGAGAACGGTGCTATAGAAAGGTTAAATAGAACCATTATGGAATGAGCACGAAGCATGCTCTCTAATGCAGGACTAGGAAAAGAGTTTTGGGCAGAAGCAGTAAATACATCAGTGTACCTAATTAATAGAGCACCATCCACTTGGCTTGAATTTGGAATTCTAGAAGAAAAATGGTTAGGTAAGAAAATTTCTTATGATCATTTGTGTGTGTTTGGATGTGAAGCTTTTGTTCATATTCCAAAAGAGAAATGAACTAAGCTTGACATGAAATCTAAAAGGTGTATCTTTATTGGATATGGAGAAAAAATATATGGTTATAGGTTGTGGGATCCAATTACTAAGTGTGTTACACGAAGTAGAGATGTGATATTTAATGAAAAAGTAATCCCAGGTTTACAAGAAGTTAAATCACCTAAAGAGTATATTCCATTAGAAGATATCACAAACGGTAATAATATGTTTAAACAAAAAGTAATTGTAAACCAACCACAACCACTAGTGCAAGTTCAAACATATGATCAACCACAAGATTTCCAAGATAATGAAGAATGTGTTAATCCAGATGGTAATACACAAGAGTTGATTCCTCCAGTTTGGAGGTCCACTAGAGAGCATAGGCCTTCAACCTGGTATAAAGATTTTATTCAATATTTATTGCTTTCCGATGAATCAGAACCTACTTCGTTTAAAGAAGCATGTGTAGATAAAGATAGCAACAAATGGATGGAGGCCATGAGAGATGAGATGGAATCTCTTAAAGGAAATCACACATGGGATCTAGTTACACTTCCACCCAATCGGAAAGCATTACAAAATAAGTGGGTGTATAGGGTGAAGGAAGAAGCAGATGGAAAGAAGAGATTTAAAGCCAGATTTGTGGTCAAGGGATATGCTCAATAAAAGGGCATTGATTTTACAGAGATATTTTCACCAGTTGTGAAAATGACCTCTATTAGAGTGGTGTTGGGTTTAGTAGCTGTTCATGATCTAGAGTTGGAACAGCTTGATGTCAAGACAGCTTTTCTTCATGGTGACTTAGAAGAAGAGTTGTACATAGAGCAACCATAAGGTTTTGAGAAAAAAGGTAAAGAAGCACTTGTTTGCAAACTAAATCGCAGTTTATATGGGTTGAAACAAGCTCCTAGACAATGGTATATGAAATTTGATTCTTTCATGTCTCAGCAAAAAATTTCTAGGTGTGAATCTGACCATTGTGTCTATTTTAAGTTCTTTGATAATGGAGAATTTGTATTGCTATTGTTGTATGTTGATGATATGCTAATTGCAGTATCTAGCATGGTTGTTGTTAACAGGTTGAAACAACAATTAGCTAAGAAATTTTCAATGAAGGATTTGGGCGTTGCAAAGAAAATCCTTGGAATGATAATTATCAGAGACAAGAAGAAAATGGAACTTATCTTGTCACAGGAGAAATACATTGAAAAAGTACTAGAAAGGTTTAGCATGAAGGATGTCAAGGCAGTAAGCACACCCCTAGGAGAGCATTTCAAATTATCTTCTGAGATGTGTCCCAAGATACTTGAAGAAAAAGAATATATGGCAACAGTGCCATATTCATCTGCAGTTGGGAGTTTAATGTATGCTATGGTTTGTACAACACCAGATATTGCCCAAGCAGTGGGAGTGGTTAGTAGATACATGAGTAATCCAGAAAAAGTTCATTGGCAAGCAGTGAAATGGATTATGAGATATCTTAAAGGCACTTCAAACCATGTTTTGAAGTTTGGAGGTGAAGATGCACAATTGCATGGATATGTTGATTTAGACATGGCTGGAGATTTAGATCGAAGACAATCTACAACAGGATATGTGTTCACATTGGCAGGAGTAGCAATTAGCTGGATTTCTAGGTTACAGAAAGTATTGGCTCTTTCAACTACTGAAGCAGTGTATATTGCAATGACAGAAGGAGCAAAGGAGATGTTGTGGTTGTAGAGGTTACTATTTGAATTGGGTAATAGATAGAAGGAATTCGTATTGTATAGTGATAGTAAAAGTGCCATTCACTTGGCCAAAAATGCAGCATTTCATTCACGAACGAAGCAAATAGAGCTTCAATATCACTATATTTGAAGTGTTCTTGAAGAGGGTAAGCTCAAGTTGGAAAAGATACATACGAAGTTGAATCTTGCAGATGCATTTACAAAGGTTGTTTCAAAAGAGAAGTTGGAGTTCTGTAGAGCTTCTCTTGGATTGGTAAGCCTATGATGATAGGCCTTGAAAAGTAGGAGATTTCTTGGAGCATGATTGTTCACAGTATTGTTTGGACTTCAAGTGGGAGATTGTTGGGATGTGAAGTCCTGGGAAAACAAATTTTTGTTCCAATGTAACTAAAATTAGGTGCTGCTCCATGATACTTGCCTGGAAATACGTCAACATAAACTATCTATTTTTGGTTTTTTCCTAACAATCAAATGTAAACAAAATCAGTTCCAACGTAAACATTTTCTGGTGATGTTTCGTTGTGCAAGTTTCTTATACAAGGCTGGAAATATGTCCAAAATAAACTTAGCATATGGTTGCAAAGTCCATTATATATTGGACTGCTTGTATTGCAAAAAGTGTGTGCTGTGATTAATAAAAAGATTTTCTCCTGCTTTCCTGTAGGCGTAGGCACATTGCCGAACCATGTTAAATACTTTGTTTTATTTCATTTTATTTTTGCTGTTGTGTTTCTAATTTCTTGCATAATAATTATATCAAGAATTGTTTATGTTAGCTGCAAATTTTAACAGTAGAGACATGAAGATCGATATATTTCTGCAAAATCTACTCCCAAACGCATTTCTGAACCCACAGAGCTTGCTTCAAGCATCCACGTGGCAGGGTTGTATCCCGGTGTGATGTAAGGAACTCCTTTTGTTGACTGGAAGTAGTCAATTAGAGTTTGAGAGTGGCGACCGAGAGGTCCCACATATATCATCCGCCCTCCACGCTTCATCAACACAAGCTGCAGAGATCCACATTCATTTAATTAGCTGCTCAATAGAAAGCTCTCTAAGAAGTTCGGCTATGTTATAACTATCATTAGTATTACCTCATCAAAGGCTTCAAAAATATCAATGCTAGGCTGGTGAATGGTGCAGACGACAGTTCTTCCCGTATCCACTGTTTCGCACAGTTCTCATAACAATGGCAGCGGCTCTCGCATCCAAACCTGATGTTGGCTCGTCCACGAAAACGATGGAAGGATTTGCCACCAATTCAACTGCAATTGTCAGTCTCTTGCGTTGTTCTGTGGAAAGACCGTTCACTCCAGGGAGCCCAACTAGTGATTCTCTCAGATTGTTTAACTCAACCAGCTCCATCACTTCATCTACAAATTTCTGCAATAAACATTCCACAAAATTATTCCCACTTCATTTTTGTGAACCTCACCCACATTGTATTGTATTGGATTTGAGAGGGAGGGAGGAGGAAACAGTACTGAGTGATTCTCGCTTGAGGATCAACCTCCTTTGGAAGACGAAGCCAAGCAGAATAAACGAGGGACTCGTAAACCGTAACATAGGGAGAATGGATGTCATTCTGCTCACAATAACCAGAAATGCGAGCAAAAGTCTCTTGCTGCTTTGGATAGCCAGAGATGGTGATGGATCCTTCGATGTATGCCCCTGTTTTCTTTCCGGCAAGAACATCCATCAGTGTTGTCTTCCCAGCCCCACTCACCCCCATCAAACAAGTGAGCACGTCAGGCCGAAAGGAGCCACTCACTTCACGCAACAGCTGGAGTCCTTCCTCTGTAACTCCCTGCTGCTTCATTTCCTACATATATCGTAGTTTCTCTTATGAATACTTTTAGTTTTAGCCAAGGAATACAATCTAAGATGTATATAAAATTGAGGGATGGCAGGGGAGAGAGCATACTGCAGGCATGTCCACGAAGTAACTGACATTTTCGAATGCCATTGCCAAGGGTTGGAAAGGCGGCACCATTCCCTTCTTACCTCCTGTGACCAAACAAATATCTTAGAAACATTACTAATAATCCAGGCTAAAACTGTGAACTTCCCGCTCCAAATTTGCTTCAAACAATAAAAGCCTTAGATCCTTCACAAATTTGAAACAAGCTTACTTCCAACTGAGGAAATAGTTTTCATTTCTTGTGGAGTCTGTCTACTTTCCCCCATTCTATCTGCATGCTCTTCCTCTACGCCTTCTTCTGGAATTAGTGCTTGAGGTCTCCCAAGAGCTTCACAAGTGACGACCATTGGACAGGTAGATCATCATATTTTTGAATTTTTTGAATTATTTGAATTATCCATTTGTAAGGCAATCACATTTAGAGAAAGGGGAAGTGGGGATTTCAAGAATTTAACTTACGATCTAGATACGCCAATGCCAGGGTGTAGAGCAAATTGAAAATAAGGGCATATCCCGCGAGTACTCCAACCGCCATCCAATACCAGTAGCTTTCAGGAAACAATCCACGAGATTTCAACAATGGTGTACCGATGTTGTCATTGCTGTTTCCGGGCTGCAACATTATCACAACATTTTAACAAGACAAGACAAACATCAATGCCCCTGGTCTGCATAAATAGATTATAACTCGGTATTCAACCTTTTGCCAACGGTTTGCTAGATATTCAATCACTGCAATGGCATTTTGAGCACATGAGAGGAGATGCCCAATAAGCCCATATCCACCAGGGCTTAATATCCTCTGCAAAGTGCAAATACAGGATCCGCTAGGAATGTTAAATTATTTCATAGTCTGGATTACATTCTAGTTTCTTTATATGTCAAAGTTATATATTGTAGAAAATGGTATAGCACCTCTTGATACAATGAATCCGCCAAGAACTAATATAATCAGAAGTGCAAATGTTCCAAATCTGTTTCCCACAATCTGACTCCGTCCGACTGCAGCAATGAAACGAAAAAGCGACAGAGACATTTGGTGGAGGACGAACAAGAGGAAAAATTATCGGAAAAACCTGCATCACATCAGGAAATGGATTGATGTCATCAGATTTACATTGGATAAAGAATTAAGGGCACCGTAACGAAATGGTCAAATCCAATACCTGTTTGGATTTGGGGCAAAACCTATGGTATAGTAGGTGAGAATGACCCAAATGGAAGACTCCATGAGTGACAGAGGGACTCTCATAACCCAGGTGGGAAGTGAGTAAGCCCAGGCCGGATACAGCTTGGAATCTCTCTGCTTGTAGAACACGGGAAGGCGAGTCATTGTGATAGACAGCTCTACAAATCTGTTGAACATGATGTTAACCAACGTAAAAAACAGAGCACCGAAGTAAAGTCCGCCGCCCTCGGGACTTTTATCATCCATTTCTGTGCGGAAAAACACCGTGAGCGTAATCAACGCAATCGTTGAAATCTGGCATCAGCATTGTACAACGTCAAGATGACTAAAGGAAAAATTATGGTGCCCTGCCCAAGAATAATGTATGCTGGAAAATACAGTAAGGACTTACTTGAAAGAGCTTAAATATATAAATGAAGGAGCTTCTCTTCATCAGCGAAATCTCTCTGTCAATGCAAGCCTTAATAAGCTCCATTTTGCCCAAACCATACTCTTTGGTTGTAAGAGCTGCGGGATGGCTTTTACTTCTATCATATGGAACGGCTAGTTGCGAGTTTAGCTTTACACCAATGTCAAAGAATTGAAATGCATCTGCGAACTCCTTCACAGGGACGTAACGGTATATCTGGCTTTCTCTAATCCAATACTGCTCTTGATCTTTTCTAGATGTCACCAAAAAAAAAAAAAAGGCCATTAACATATCTCAGAATTCTCTTTCCTACTTGTCAGTGATTTTCCTTTGGTATTTTCATGAATCTGGAAATCAAACTAACTGCATACATAATGTCAGGCCTTGTGGCTGTCAAGTACATTAAATTTCTTACTAACTGTTTGTACAAGGTTGGATTAACTTCTGAGCCTTTGTCATCTCTGCTCAATTTTAGTCCAATCACCATTGGAGTAGGTGCTGACTTACAGTTTGACATATTGAATCTCTTTAAAACATCTTTTGCATATTTAGATTGTGAAATAAAAATACCATCTCTGTTTTGTGTTACCTCAATGCGTACAAAGTACTTCATCATGCCCATATCTATCATTTCAAATTCTTTCTTCATTTCTGTTTTGAATATTTCAACTGACAAATTCTTTGTTAAAATCAAATCATCAACATACAGGCATATGATCAGAATTTTACCTTCATCATTGATTTTGGTATACAGTGTTGGTTCATTGTCACATCTGGTAAATTCATTGCTTGTAAAATAACTGTCAATTCTGCTATACCATGCTCTTGGAGCTTGTTTTAAACCATACAATGCTTTCTTCAGTTTATAGACTTTGTCTTCTTGCCTTGATATTTCATATCCTGGTGGCTATTCAATATAGACTTCCCTTCCCGATATCCATTGAGGAATGCTGACTTCACATCCATCTGGTGAACTAACCACTTGTTTTGTGTTGCTAAAGCCAATAACATTTTGATTGTGTCAAATTTTGCAATTGGTGCAAATGTTTCATTGAAATCTACTCCAGGTTGTTGTGCATAACATTTCACCACTAATCTTGCTTTGTGCATAACCTTTCACCACTAATCTTGCTTTGTGCTTCTGCACTTCTCTATCTGTATTTAATTTAGTCTTATAAATCCATTTAACACCAATGACATTTTTGTCTGTTGGAAGACTTTGCAATTCCCAAGTCTGATTGTTTTCTATTGAGTTTATCTCATCATCCATTGCTGTCAACCATTTCTCTTCCTTGATTGCATCCTCATAATGAATAGGATCTTCAGCTTGTGAATAAAATGCATAAAGTGTAAATTGCTGTGGATTGTTCTCACCATCATTTTGATTATAAATATCAGTCATGCTTCTGATTTTTTGTCTTCTCATACTAGCCAAAGTAGGATTTGATAAATCACTTGAGTCTACAGAATGTGGACTTGAAGGTCCTGCGCCAGAAATTCTTGTTGTGGAGGGTGTTTGCAGACCTCTTGCTGCTGCTCTAGTATTGCTAGCTGGTGTCAGTTGTTGACCACTTGCTTGAGGTTGATTTGGAATTACAGGTACAACAGTTTGAACTATATTATCATTCTCATCTTGTGGGATATTGACAGTAACATTGACTGTATTTTCTTTGCTTCCATCCCATGCTTCATCTTCAACAAATTGAACATCTCTGCTAATTATTACTTTCTTGGTTGAGGGATTAAATAGCTTGTATGCTTTGGATTCTTCACTGTATCCAACAAAAATGCATTTCTCTCCTTTGTTATCAAGTTTTCTTCTCAACTGTTCAGGAACATGTGCATATGAAACACAACCAAAGATTCTAATGTGAAACACATTGTGCTTTTTACCCGTCCATGCTTCTTCAGGAATTATATTCATTACACTATTTGTTGGGCATCTGTTCATGATGTATGCTGCACAAGATACAACTTCAGCCCAAAATTCATTTGCTAAATGCTTGGCTTTCAACATACTTCTAGCCATCTCCATTATAGTTTTGTTTTTCCTTTCAGCTACACCGTTCTGCTGAGGTGTGTATCTTGTTGTGAATTGTTTGTGTTTTCCATGTTCTTTGTAAAAATTTAAAAACTCTCTTGAAATATATTCACCTCCTCTATCTGTTCTCAAAACTTTGATGAAGCAACCACTTTGTTTTTTAGCTAAAGATTTAAATTGACAAAAGTAACCAAACACACCACTCTTCTGTTTCAGAAAATACACCCATGTCTTCTTTGAATAATCATCTATAAATATCAGAAAATAGAAACTACCACCTATTGAAGGTGTCTGCATTGGACCACATAAGTCTGAATGAACTATCTCTAATGGGGCTCTTGCTCTAGTGGATTTCCCTGCTAGGAAAGACTCTCTATGTTGCTTTCCAAGTATGCAACCCTCACATACACTTTCTGGTTTTTGAATTAGTGGAATTCCCTTTACCATGTTCTTCCTATGAAGTAAATTCAAACCACCAAAGTTTAAATGACCAAATCTTAAATGCCAAAGCCAGTTCTCATCCTTCACCTCTGCCTGAAATACAGTTTGAACAACAGTTGAAACCTCTTTTGCTTGTGCAAAGTTTGTACTCAAAGCTGGCTGAATTCTCAAAGGAAACATTCTATTGTTTGTCATATGAATTTTTGCTATCAACTAGCTACTTGGGTATTTATTTAAAATAGTGCATAACCCATTCTTGAAAGACACTCTATAACCTTTTTGAATTAACTGTCCTACACTCATCAAATTATGTTTAAGACCAGGTACAAAGTAAACATCAGAAATATATTTTTGCTCCCCTTGCTTGGTTAGAATATTTACATTCCCTTTTCCTTTTACTAACACTTTGTTGTCATTTCCCAGGGTAACATCTGACTTGATATTCTCATCTAAACTTGTAAACAGCTCTAAATTTCCTGTCATGTGATTACTACAACCTGAATCTAAAAATAAAACTTCTTTTTCACTAGCCTGAGCTACTTTGCATGCTAAAAACATAGTGCTCTTATCTAGTCTGTTGTTTTGACTCTCTCTAGAAAAATTTGCATTTTGTCTACCAAAATCATTCTGCTTTTTTCTACACTCATTCATGTAATGGCCAAACTTTTTACAATAATGGCATTGGACCTGAGATTTATCATACCTTTGTCCCTGAGGAAAGTTTTGAGATGGGTTTTGGCTGCTGCCTCTTCCACTTGAACTTGACTGGTTATTTCTTCCACTTCTGTTGAAACTTCTTCTTCTTGATCTGAAATTCGTTCTACCTCTGCTTCTTCCTTGGTTAATTGAAGCTTGTGACTTGAATGCATGCTCCAATGACATATTTGCAGTTCTGTTGAGTCTGTGATCATATGAAATTAGTGAAGCATATAGCTCATCAACTGAATATTGTGTGAGATCTTTTGTCTTTTCTATTGTGACTGAAATTGTCTCAAATCTTGTGGGTAAGCTCCTCAGAATCTTCTCTATAACTTTGACATCTTCAAGTGTCTATCCATGTGTTCTCATTTGGTTTACCAGTCCCATTATCTAAGTAAAATATGAATCTACAGACTCATTTTCTTTCATAAACAGAGTTTCAAACTCTCTTCTCAATATCTACAACTTTGCAGTCTTAACTTTGTCCATACCTTGATATGCTATCTGTAATATGTCCCATGCTTGCTTAGACCTAGTAGTGGTTGATATTCTGGGAAAGATACTCTCATGTACTCCTTGTAGAATGAAGAAGTGAGCTTTTGAATCCTTGTTCTTGTTATCCTTCAACAAGTCTTTCTCTGCTTGTGTCAATGCATTGTATGCTGCTGCATCTACAGGTTCTGAAAACTCATTCTCTACATACTCTCATAAGTCTTGTGAACAGAATAAAGCTCTCATTGTTATATACCAGTAGTCATAATTCTTTCCATTCAACTGTGGAATTTGTGGATTACTCAAACTTGTGCTTACTGCCATGATTGTTCAGACTCTCTCTAACTTAACCTTACAGCTCTGATACTACATGATGGATTAGCAGAGAAAGAAAATATAAGCATATAAACATTAACATAGAACTGCCATTGATAAAAGCTTGCTTCTTGAGAGCAAATTATATTATATTCACTATATCTTATTACAAAAGATGTACTCGTATATATTGATTATTACCCACGCAGAAATATTAAATACGACATAACAGTCATAAACAAGCCAGCAACATATTCGTCCTAATACCGATCAAAACGGTTTAATATCCATCCTTAACAATGCATAAAAAACAATTAAAACGTCCTTATACATAGCACATAAACCAATCAAAAAACATCCTTATACGCTAACGTGGATTCCACTATCGACTGTCTGAGGAAAGCAAAAAGTCAACAAAAGTTGACAACCGCGCAACCGTCGATGGAAATGGAGAGGTTGCGGTGACCGCGGTAGACGAACGCACAACTAGGAAAAAGACCCACCGCATAACCGAGGTGGTTAAGAGAATAGACCGCGGTGGATGCGGTGACAGCAAAGCACAAGAAGCTTGGAGCGGAAACAATCACCGTGAAGCCGCACAAAGTTAAACTGGAGACTGTGGGAAGGCGGTAGACGATGCTGAGCGGTTAACCGTCCAACTGGAGGAGACTGGCGGCTTAGCCGCGGTAGCGAGGTGATAGACGGTGACCACCAACGAGACACCGCAGATTGTGGAGAACAAGGCCGCGATAAAACGGTAAGCGAAGGAAGCGTCTCTCGTGAAACCGCGAGGAGAACAGAGAGAGACGGAGGTAGCACGGTGGTGTCTGCAGAACCGTGAGCCAGGAAAGAAGAGGATGCGGGGGTGTGGGAAACATTGACCTCCAATACCGATGAAGATTGCAATGTGTCTGTGCGAGTTGGACGAAATTCCAACACATATGTTCAAGTTAAGAAGAAGAAGAAAAGGAGATGAATATACCTCTTGCAGGAAATCTGCAACACCTTTTTTTTCGGGGCAAGCAAAACCCATGGACTTGAAAAATTGCACGATTGACTCTCCGGGACCCTGGTATAGAAGTTGCCCTTCCGAGAGTAAAATGACATCGTCGAATAGATCAAAGGTTTCAGGAGCAGGTTGCAAGAGCGAAATCACCATTGCTGTGTTGTACACGTGAACAATTTGTCGCAAGCATTGCACAATCTGAAATGTTGTAGAGCTGTCCAGACCAATTGAGATCTCGTCCATGAAAAATGCCTTTGAAGGTCCAACAATCATCTCCCCCGTTGTCACTCTCTTCTTTTGGCCTCCAGATATCCCTCTTGTCATAATGTCTCCCACCAACGTATCCCCGCATACGTCTAACCCCAAAATCTGCCCACAATTATCGCTGATTCTGGTTATTCGACGAAATGGAGTCCTTATACCTAATTACTTCTAAGAGCTACAATGTTCGTTCCATATAAAATCAATCATCTCACCTTCAAAACATAGTCTATCAGCATACTGGATTTCTGTCCCTCCATAGCTGCAGCCTACGGAAAACAAGTCAACAAGTTACATAGAATTAGTATCTAAGTGAATTGTATTTTTATGACTTAACTAACAGTTGCAGCTGTTATAGTACCTTTATGAAGACATCAATGTTGGGGTCTGGTTTGATCCCCTGCTCCTTCTCTCGTCTCGAAATTTCACTTAGCACATCTGCAACCAATATATTCCTTCATCTTAATACGCAATTGTTATTATCAATATTATTCAGTATGTACTATTTACCATGCAATAGTTACCATATCTTTCAGCTACCCCTTGGCATCGAGCCGAGAAGTCGAGGGTCTCTCTCAGTGTCATTTCTCCAATGTGCAGATCGTGCTGACTAATATAAGCAGACGTTCTTTGCGCCACAAATTCATCCATCCTATGTCCGTTGTACGTTACTTATCCTCTCACCTGAAACATTCAGACATCATTTGATTCAATTCATATTCATTTTGCCTTTGGGTTTCTAAATGGCAATGACAATCTTAAGTAAGACTAACTTTTAGTGCTGCCTCCAGTTTTCCTGTAAGAGCTAAGAGAAGAGTAGTCTTTCCAGCACCGGGCGAACCCAAAAGAAGTGTCATCCTGCAAAACGTCAATTTGTTAATCACCTGGAACTTGGAAGCTCTACTGGTGCATTTAGTTTTTAACAAGGGGCATTTCAACTTGTTCTCTTCACCTGCCAGGCTTTATGATACCGCTGACATCCTTTAGAATCGTCATGGTTTTCTTATTGCCCTTATATAAATGCAGTGACTCCAAAAGACTCTGACAAAGAGAAAAGGGCACATCAGATGTAAATTTAATTAATACACAGTGAGTAGAGAATCAAGAAGAAATATGTTTAGTCAATACCTCGGCCATGTTAGCTGTATAGTTGAAGAGCGTAGGCAATGCTCTGCTTCCAATGTATGCATCAACATCCACATTGAGGTTCTGGAAGCGAACCTCTATCTCAGGCAAAGTAATCCCCACCCTGACTACAACAAAGAAACCGATTATACTCACTAGGTATCTTGTGTAGTCAATTTATTCACAACTGAATAGGAAATAGCAAGTACAAGCACCGATACCTGTCAATCCTTTCCCGAAGTTTATGCAAAAAGGGTTCATTGTCTTGGTCGGCAGCCTTTATAAGCCTGTCAAGCAGTTGCTGTCGTGTCCCCAGCTCCATATTTCTTACGTCTATTTGGTGAAGAATCTCCTCATCTCCCTCGGTCTGTTTGAAAATGGATGTTCTTATGCGATCGTATGTGGGAAGTTTCTCTAAAGCCGCCCATTTGAGCGCCTCCTCGTCATCCTCTTGCTGTTGATGTTGAGATCCAAAAACACTGTTTGATCTTCCAAACAATCTGGTGCTCCTAGAACGCAGGTTTCCCGTCCATGTCAAGCCTAACCCTCTGTCGCCCTCTAACGCTATAGGCGCAGCCATTGTGCTCTAGATATCTCTACACTCACCCACCACCTCCCTCAACAATATCTACCTCCAATGTCAAATATGGTGTCAACAAATTAAAAGGAGCACAACGAATTCAGTGACAACTGCAAAACCAAAATACTTTAAGGGGCCAGCATGCAGCACCAGCCCTATAATACATGTTTCTTAGACTGAGTTAATACATAGATCTAAAAGCAAACCATTTCTTTTATTTGGAGGATAGATTAATGGCTGCTCCAAATTTTCTCCCTTGCAATTGCATTGGGTGTGAGAGTGTGAGGAAGAGAGAGGATTATAAAGATAGAGGGCTAGAAGAACGGACAAGTAAGGTGGTGGGTGAATCCTAGGGAAATTAGATTTCCCATCCGCTTTAAAAACAATAAACCCATATCAACATTCGTCTGTATTCGCCATCAAAATCTTAATCCCCATTTCTAACTCATCCGCTATCAGTAAACCCCGAAAAGAAACACCTCCATTGCATAGAAATTGCAAGTAAATTAATATTAAAAGGATATTGATATCTCCACATCTTTATAGACAAAGACATTAAGGATTGCTATATGGCCAATAGAGTCCTTTCGTGCTTGATTGCCTTATAATGTTGGAAAGATTGAGCTGCTGAAACTTCCGATATCTGATTCCTTCTCATCTAATTGATGCACACTCATTTTTTCCTTAGCTATTTTCCAAAACAATAATGGATATAGTATATTCCCCTACCTACATATGGTCATAAAGAACTATAAAAAAAGTTCATTTTTTATAAAATAGATATTTATTTTTGAGTTGATTTATCAAATCAAAAATAAATTAAAATTTTGAGCTTAAAATTTTTTCATCATTTTGGATAACATTTTCATATATTTTTTTCTCATTGTCATTGTTTGGTTCATCACAATCTTGCACTCACTTAATAAAATCTCAAACAATGAGACTAATATCACAATTGAAAAATATATACTTAGAGATGATCTTTGTGATGCACAAACCAATTGACATACAAAATGCACTCTTGAACAACTACTGTAAATTTCAATGCAAGAATTGAAATTAATGTATTCTTATATTTATATATGTGTGTGTGTGTGTGTGTTTCAAGGGAGGACTACAATAAAAAATAAAATAAAATCCTAGATCCATCACCTTTGAATGAGCCCAATGAGATTATAAAACACCCACAAATCCCTAAATATTTAATTAAAATTGATGAGAAGATAATTAGAAATAGTGAACGTAAGAAGCTCCAATGTATTATTTCATTGCACAGGATTTCAAACTTTTCAATGAATATTTTGGAAATACTACCTTAAGTTAACAATGCTAACATTTTTTTGTCTAATTACTAAAAATGCACAATTTGAGATCTTTACTGAACAAATTTAAATATATTTAAAACAATTATTTTTAATGTTTTGAATGAAATCAAATCTATTATAAAAGTGGCTTGTAGAGAAATAACCATCTCAATAGTAAGTAAGCTCTCAACCAAGTCTTGATTGTTGAAGAAAAGTTCACTTGAATTTAATGTAAACCATGAAAACATTATAAAAATACTAGCATTACTTAATAAATAGTAGCTAACTATCTTCTAAATGATACCTAAAATTTTAGTAGAAGACTTCCACAATGTATTATAGGAAGCCAAGTGATACCACAAAGAGTCTAATTGAACAATTTTAGCATTATAACACTAAAGAGTCATCCTTTTGTAAAAGACATTTTAAAAATAAGATGCGGTAGTCAAGAGCACACACCTTATCCCAAACATTACCTAGAATATAACAAAAATTAATGTACAATCAATTTTATAAGGCCCATTTGAGTTTCATGATTCTTGTAAACCCTTCATATTGTTTGCCTCTTAAATTTATATTACATCTTATTACAAATATCATTTAGATTTTTCTAAGTATCATGACCTATTATTTCATATTCATTCTACTTTACACATTAATGAAATGTTGTATGTTTGTTGTACCATCCAACTACCTAATTCATCTTCATATTTGTAAATTTTATTTGGATGTGATACAAATGGTAGCTTTCTCTAGCATAAAGTGATTATTTAAATGATAGGTGTTTAGGGTGTGGTGAGTTGTCAAAGTTTTAAAACATGTATTCTTGACGATATTGAGCATGAATTTGAAAAAAAAAATGGTTGAGAAAAAATATGAGATAGTGAAGTACACATTGAAGAGTGGAGGTGAAGGTTCTAAATGAGAATTGATAAGTAGACAAGTAAAGTTGGTTAACTTTATTACGTATTTCAAGAAAAATCCTTTTTACAAATATGTAAAACATAGCCATAAATCTTATTACTTAGATAAATAATCCAAGATGAGTAAGGATTTGATATGTGTTAGAACTATTTTTCTAGATTTGATTTTGTGGAAAACTGCATATTAAAACCACACAATTAATTGTAAGATCATAGTACTACAATTCAATTCAAATTGTTATTATTGTTCACATCATATATATTAAAGTGATGAAATAATTGCGTCTATTATTGATATAAAATGAGTTTAAATATACATTGAGGATTTTGTTTATTCATTAACCAACCTTAAACAACACTCTCTTGGAATTAATTCCAAGAAAGTCAAAACCAACTCTCTTTTCTAATTTTAGACCAATCTCCCTGTATATCACAATCTACATGATATTCTCAAAATAAATCGATTTCAAACTTGCTCATCTCATTTCCCTAATAATTTTGGAAGAGAAAGGGGGCTTTGTTCAAAGTCAAGATACTTTGAAAGGTATTCTAGTGGCTCATGCGGTACTTCATTCTATATAGGAATGAAACATAGGGAAAGGGAACCCTTTTGGCTTTTGGACTTAGGGTTTCACACATTTCCCAAATTTCACAAATTAGGTTAGGAAAATAGGGGGGAGATGCGATGGATTGGAAACACAAGGATGAAACGAGGGTTTGATGGATTTTGGATAAGGTATGAGATTGAATTACAACCTGATAGGTGAGTCAACCAGTTCCTAACCAAATCTGGAAATGTATTCATGATGATATTGAGCATGAATTTGAAAAAAAAAATGGTTGAGAAAAAAATATGAGATGGTGAAGTACACATTGAAGAGTGGAGGTGAAGGTTCTAAATGAGATTTTATAAGTAGACAAGTAAAGTTGGTTAACTTTATTACGTATTTCAAGAAAAATCCTTTTTACAAATATGTAAAACATAGCCATAAGTCTTATTAATTGGATAAATAATCCAAGATGAGTAAGGATTTGATATGTGTTAGAAATTTTTTTTTTCTAGATTTGATTTTATAGAAACCACATAAAAACCACACAATTCATTGTAAGATCATAGTACTATAATTCAATTAAAATTGTTATTATTGTTCACATCACCTCAAGGACTTGGATATTTCTTGCTTGATTGCTTGAATGCTTTGGATACCTACAAAATTGCTAGCCTTCACAAAATAATGATAACATGAACACATTAACTCACATAGAATTAGATATGATGTTAGGATCTTGAATTATTGCAGTAAAGCTCTAAATAAATGATGCTCTTGACTTGCTCAATAGTGATCTTGATCATAAGTTTTCCAATAGTTCTCTTGTTCTTGCTAGATAGATTTGAAATAATGTAATAACTAGGTATTTATAGATATTTATTCAATTTCCCAATAATTAAATCTTGATGGCCGACTTTAGACAATTGAATTATAAATATTAAATTGTTGGCATCGACATATTTGAATTTGGAGACAAAATAGGGGGACACTCACACCCAGGGCATGAGTGTCCTTGCCCTATTTTCTGGGATTTTAGGCATTGGGGAAAAGGTCTTAGATAGATTCAATTGATTCCCCCTTGCAATTCCTAGAAAATTGTCAAAAATAAGCCATGGAATGCATAAAATTTAGGAAGTTAAATATTCAATTAGGTCTAGTAATTAAAGGGGGGTCAAAACATAAGGTGATATTGTCATGGGTGACAATTTACGATGGTACATTTAGCCCCCACTTTAGTGGTATTATGAACTTACGCTCAGACTCACACTAAAGTAGAAGATTTATGTCAAGAGGGGTCCAATTGTCCAAATGTTGAAGAGATAGGATGAATAAGGATCTAGGGGGTGGCCAAGCCCCCAGGATCCAAGATACCATGGTAAACCAATATAGGCACAAAGTAACACACATATAAGATATACAACAAGATAATATACATTAACATACAATGTCAAAATGAAATACAAAAAGAGGGTATGGACCAACAAGTTGTATTATGCTAGGGCCCATACAAAAGTTGTTCATGACTCACACAATAGAAAATTCTAATATTTTCTAGTTGAATCATAAACCATAAGGAACATGGGCTAGTGAGAATCATTTTTCACTAGGTGAGCCCCCAAGATAGGGTAGCAAAATGAGGAACACACTAGGTCTAGTGAGGACCATTTTTCACTAGGTGTGTACCTATAACCATACCAAGATTTATACTCCCCAATAACTTTGATAAGGTGCTACAAAATGATCAAAATGCTATTCCAATGCTACACTAAGTTTAACTCCTATGAACAAAGTGAAACAAAATAAAATGTCAAATGTCAATGTCAATGCACCACTAAGTCCAACCCCTATGAACAAAGTGAAGCAAAATAATGCCAATTTATGCCCCCACCTTAAAGAAATTGCTAAACACCATGTTGTGAGAAATTACTTTAAAGAAAAAAATGATAAATGTCATGTAAGGAAAGATCACAAGAGCTTATTTGGGAAGCCCTATACCGATGATATGTTTCCAAATAAAGCTACATCATGATAAGGGGTTGCCCCAAAATACAATTTGAAAAACAATATAGAAAATAATACCAAGGGATCCATGGATCTGGGGTTAGTATATACATCTTTACTACAATGATATAATAGAGCTCCAAACTAACACCATTCCCCAAATACTCGTGGAATAACGAACACAAAGGATGAATAACACATAAAGAGAGAAGAAAAACTTTTGGGTCAACATGGAAGAGACCTAAATATCTCAACACTTTGCATCGTCCCCAAAATGAAAACATAAGAAAAAAACAAAGTTTATGACATATAAAAGGATGAAGATACAAATAGAAGAATGTCATGTTGGATTCATTTCCTTTGTATCCTTGCACCAATGGATCAACAAGGGTTACCCAAAGAAATATCACAAACATAAAACACGCCAAGCATCACAACACAGGACATCACATTACATGTAAAAAACACAAAGAACACATGAAACAAACATAAAGGAGCACTACACATGCAATCCGACCTAAAGCAATTCGTTTGCATCCTAATCGTGTTCATCATATATAAAAGGCAAAAAACTAGCTAAAGGGACCAACGAGTGTCGTACTAGGAGCATCTCCAGGTTTGACACATGGTGGGTCACTCTCATCAGGAAGAGCATCACAGTTGCCCCCATCTAAATTCATTTTCTTTGAAAATAAAACTTTAAGCTCATTATGCACCTCCTCATCAATTTTAGAAATTTCATCATCATCCAAATTAATCAAAATTAGAGGTTTTATAACAATTGTATAGTTGAATTTTCTTGTTTCATTTCTTGTTTTGGTTCTATTTCTTATTTTGGTGAAAGTTGTATTTCTTCTTGATTTGTCTCCATAGGTGTTGGTTTATCATGCACTTTTTTATTGTTTTCTTCCAATCGGTGAGCAATATCATGACGTCTACACCTATGCTCTTTAGCATTTCAGTTTCTTTTATTTTATAATGTGGTAGGATCAAGTTTCTCGATCAATGGTTTATTTTCTTCCCTTAAAGGAGGAGCTGAAGGAACCACTAGGGGTTGGAAAAGCACTATCTCTTTAGGTCTGTACACTTGTTTTATCTTTGGTGGCACAAAGGAATCATTTTATTGTCTCTTGGTCTCTTATAGGATATGGATGGACGGATTGCAACATATTTACCTTGGTTATTTGGAAGGTTCTTGGCTTGAGGCATAGGTTCATCCATAACGGGCAGGGAAGGAGGAACACCATGGACCTATCATTCTTAGGAATATTACTTAGAGATAACTCTGCTATGTATTTTTCCTTAAACTTGTGATATGACTTGAAAAAGAAATCTTCACGAGGCTTTATAGGTTCCATAGGTTGAGGCCAAAATAAATACAATGAGAAATTCCCACAAGAAGTCAAAGGATTAAACCCACTATGATGCATTGTAAATATCTCATTTTCAAAAGGGAACTTTATGCACTTGTGAATAACCAATGGGATGATATTCATGGAGTGTAAGCATGGGTAGCCTATCTTCACATGAAATTGTTCTGATGACGAGATGATGGAGAATGAGACATCTAATTGCTTTGGTCCAATTTTTAGAGTTAGAGTGATCGAACCTATTGTAGGGTAAGCAAAACCATTATGAGTTTTTATCCATGCTTTCGATTGTTCATAAGAATCTTGATAAATCTCTTGCATAAATAGGAACTCCTCGTTGATCACATTCTCTACACATGTGGGATCAATGAGTATTCCTTGTATAGGTTTTTCATTAATACAACTAGAAATGTAGAGAGGACCATTGAGTGCATGTCTAAGTGCATCATTATCAATGAAAGTAATATCGGGTAACTCATTGGTTTGGCCCTTACAATGTTGAACATCTATTAGACCAAGCATGTGATCTACTTCCTTCTCTTCATTATTATCATTATTCATGGCATCACTCATATCATCAATCTTATCAACATTCATCTCATCATTCTTAACATCACAATATTACACAAAGTTGGATGAATGGTTTGGCATAGGATTGGTAAAAAATTACAAGTTTTGGTTAGGTGAGGCAACAAACTTATTCCCCTGGTTATTAACACCACCCAACTAGATGTGATTAGAGTCGATGAGGTCTTGAACTTGATGTTTAGGATGTATGCATTGTTCTATATCATGTCCACTTGTGTGATGATATTGAAAAAAGGCATTTGGATTGAAGTTTGGAAGTAAAGGTTTGGTTGTCTCCACAAGTTTAATAGGAGGCAAACGGATTAGGTTCTTACTCAAAAGTTGCAACTCATGATTGAATGGAGAGTGTCAAGTAGTTGGGTTAATTGTATATCTTTTGGTCTAAATTAGTATGGAGTTGGAATTATGGCAGCAACTTGAGGTTCAATGTGGTTGGTTGTTTGAGGTGTATGAAACTTGATGAAAATGTTTTTCTTTTCGAGAATGGTTGATAGTTGTTTTGAGGTACAAGTTCAAATTTCATAGTATGAGCCGATGAAAATGCTTCCTCATATTTACTAATCGAATTTTGATAATCACAAAGCGTCGTACACAAATTTATAAAGGATGGAAATCTCATTAGTAGGACCATGTCCCTTATGTTAGCTTGCAAGTTTTCAATGAACATTCTTTGGATATCTGCATCAGGAAGAGAGATTAATTTGTGATAATATCAACTGATAGCATATTATGAAATCTATAAAAAATTCATCTTGTCATTATTTGCATCACATTAAATTAGTTATGTTGATCTTAGGACCAATGTTGACTTGGAAATGATTGAGAAAAGCATCAACAAGCTCATTAAGTGAGTGGATCAAATTATTTAGCAATGAACAAAACCATTCCAAAGTCATGTCTTTCAATGACCTAGGAAAGAGTTTAGCCAAGATCTTATCCTCAAAAATGAAGTCATTACATAAGGTTGTGTATGCTGATATATGATTGCTAGGGTCCCCTTTACCATTATACTTGTCAAATCAGGGCATCTCTATGTTTTGTGGGATTTATGTTTTCAATATTTCAAGTGACAAGTGGCTCCTTTTGACATATTGTGATGTTTTCCATTTTGTTTGTGGTTCAAGCTTGAGATTTGTTGTTGAAGTGAGGTGGAATTTTGCAAAAGTTGGTTGATAATAGAATCATTGATTGACATATTTTGGGAATGTGGTGAATATGGTGGAATTGTGTATGTGCTATGCCTGTGGGCTACTATGTTGTAAATTTATGAGAGGGGATAAAACTTGATGTGTGACATGGGAAGATCCAAAACCATAAGGATTTCCGGTGGAAAGGCCTATTGTTGGAACTATACCAATGCTTTGTTGTATTGTTGAAGCAACAGTTGGATTTGTGTATGTAGGAATAGAGACTATAGTTGTAGGGATGGAGACTTGAATTCCTCCTTGACTTTGAGTGCATTCTAAAGCTTGAGAACAACTAGCCAGTATAGGTACATTATCATCAACTATATGGTCTATGCTACACAAAACCTCTAATACATGATCATCATTAATCATTTTCCTCATGTTGTCAATTATACCTGAACCGTTGTACCAACGAAGTATTCAATACTCACAAAGTCTTGAATTTTTTCTAAGTCCTTGTCTAGTTTTTTTACTTTGTCTTCAGGAACATGGCCAACCATAATCTCAACATCTATAAAGATAGGTGTCTGTAAGGTTGTCATTGGTATGGTAACATCAAGAATAGAGTCCAAAATGGGTTGAGTATTGAAAACACTTTTCATGGAAGAGTTAGAAGACTCGGGATGCGCAATCGATGTAAAACTAGTGCGGCATGCCATAAGTCTAGAACTACATCTCACTAAAGTATTGGCAATACGACACTAGGTCATGAAACTCATGCAGATTTTAAAACACTAAGTGTACCCAAGATGAACACTAAACTGCCAAACAAAAATAGTGCAACACTCAGAATCAAAATTCAGACAACATAAGCACACTGAAAACATAGAAATGGAGATCTGATTCAAATTTCAATCAAAAATAGGACATAGGTACCCAAGGCATCTGTGTCCTAGACAAGGTTTCTAATATTTCAAAGTTTGATTGTTTAGGGTGTTGTTTAAGGTTCTCATATTTGTATTGGGCATGTGCAGGATCATGATGGGCCAAAAGTGACGATATAAAAAATGTAGTGTTTTGCACTCGCCAAAAAATGTGAAAAAGCCGAGTTGACTTTTTTTTGGGTTGGGTGTCAGTACATTGCTCCATGGCAATGCCCAAGCCTAAGATTTACAAATCGAATATCTTATTTTTAAAAGTAAAAAAAATTAGATATCTGATTTGGGGTTGGGCAATATAAATAAAAAAAGGTCATTTCAAATTCACTCTAACTCTTTGAAACATCCAGCAGCTGGAAAAGTGACAATGGACGTGAATCTGATATCCGTTTTGAGCTGATATCCGATATCGAAGGTAATTATTTGGTTTTTTTTGTTTTAATCAATTTTTGCTTGAGTTTTGTATAATTTTAACTAGTTTTTAATAGATTTTTATTAAAAATTGGGGTGTTTTACATATTTTTATTAAAAACTAGGGTTTTTTACACTAATTTTATTTATATTGTGTAATTTCAATTAGATTAATTAGTTTTGAACTTCAATCAAGTATTATGGCTGAGAATCAAAACCCACAAATGCCAAACCCTCCACCACCTCCGTGCCCATCAATTTAAGAGTTAATTGGTGAAAAATTGGAGCAATTGAGGGGCATTTGTGATTTTCATAAGACAATCCCTCGATTAAGGAAGATGACAAACACATTGAAAGAAATAATTAAAAATATAGAAACCCTCTCCACCCAACATAATGTTTCTTTCATGGCGAGAAAGCATGAGGGAATATTACTCCTGTGGATTGTCTTACGAAGATGTGAAAGATCTTGAAATAACAAAAGCCCAAATAGCCTCTTTATTTGTTAACCCCTACACCAGTCTGCCAGTTAATGTTAATAAACCAAAAATTTCTATAAAATGGTGCATGAATAAGGATATTGCGGATAACTTTTGGGATCGTTGGTGCATGGTTTTTGATAAAGCACCCAACAACAATAGTGATGTACCATTTTACTTTATTAAAAAATTATACGCTAAGTTTGTGTTAGGGAATCATGTCAATTATTTTGACATTAAACCCTTACAAGGTGTAGGTGGAGGTATGCCCTAGGATAGACCAGGGGCAGTTAGAGTAGTCCAGGGCCCATGTTTTCCCCCTCCTCCCCTTCCTTAGCCACATCTAGTACATCTTCTAGATATTATTGAGGATGTAGCCACACAGACTATTCAGGCTATTCACTCTTTGAGTGATCTTTTTGATTCTCATACTACTTCAGTAGCTCAACCACATGCTGGTGATGTTGGTGATGGATTGAGTGTTGTTGCACCCTCCTCCTCAGGTCCACATATCTATGTGCCACCAGATATGCTTGGGTCCTCTTGTACAACCCACTGAGCATCCCTTGGACACATCTGATTATGACCTCCATGATGTGGACGCTAAAGGAATTCAGACACAAGAGATTGGAGCACACCCTGCAAAGTCCTCTGTTGCTAGAGAGGAGGATGTTGGAATAGTTACACAGCTAATACTTAAGTTGTAAATTCATAACTTGCATTTATTTTTAAATGAGTATTAATAAGAGATAGTATCAAGTACTAATATTTATTTACATGGTCTATTTAATAGTTGATGTCTAAGGAGGAGCTTAGATACGTTATTGATAGAACCCTCAGGGCCATTTCATTTGGCCTCGACATGCATGTGGTATGTATTTTCGCACTCACTCGTTTACATTTTTTTATTATATACTTTCTTGTCATTTGAAATAAATCATTAATAAAATTATATATTAACTTATATGTTTTTCTTATTTTCCTCTTGTAGGAAACACCTAGAGCGAGCGAGGTGCAGCACTCTCCAGAATTTGGAGGCGCAATGGTAGAAAAGGGAAAGGTAATTGGATTCAAATTCGATTGAATTAAGTTTTTTAAGATCTTATAGTGATTATACATACATCGACATAGATTGGTAGTTTCATATACTTGTCATTTTTATATGCACAGGCGGTTATTCAAGCTACACATCCTTGTTGACAAGTGTCATAATGCCTGAAGGAGTAGGTGTTGGAACACTTGAAGGAGTAGGTATCCAAACACCTCAAGGAGGAGTCATCAAAACAACTGAAGGACATAAAGAAAAAGAGATGCATAAAGATGTATGTGATTATTTTATTTTATGTTTGGTAAATATGTTCCTATTACCGACAATTGTATGCTAACTTGTATCAATTTTATGTTTTTGTTCACATATATAGATTAACATTGCAAAAGTTGATATGATTGGTTCTTTGAGAGGGGTATATTCTAGGACCCCTGACGGTTTGAAGAGACATATATATGAGACCTAATCAAGATTTCAATTTTAGAGTTCAATTATAATTCAATGTATATTGATTTTGATGTTAATTATTCGATTTTAAATTATATAATATAAATAATCTCAATTATGGTTTGAATTTTTCTTGTGCAGTTTCCTTCAGAGCCAAAGAGTGCTTCAAAGAGGCTCCATTTTGATGATTCACCAGTAGTTTAGGATGAGATAGACATGTTGGCATGTATATTTTGAATAGATATTGAGATGCTCCATTTTGATGATCCACCAGTAGTTTAGGATGAGATAGACATTTTGGCATGTATATTTTGAATAGATATCAAGATGGCATATGCCACATTTTATAAAACTTTTTTGAGTTGGCATTGATGCCAATTTTGTATATGGACATACACTTGATTATTGGATAATTTGATATATAAAAGTTGAGAATCAAAATAATTTGTTCCTCATGTGCATGTTTAAATTGTTCAAAAATTTAATCTTGAGCAATGGTTAAATATCAATGTACAATAGCATTAAAAATAATGGTTATATTATATAGTTCACAATAAAAAATAATGAATAATGGTTAAATTATATCATATATTGCTTAGTTATATTATAGTTGTATTATATAGTTTAAACAGCTTTGAAGACAAGAACAATGGTAAAGTTTAACATTTTAACTTTAAATTTTAAATACACAAATGTCATTGTCTCAAACTACATGATGTTTTAGCATCATTAGGGATTCATTGGTGTCATTTTGTGCATTACAATGAGGAAGTTGCAAAATATTGCAAATTATGAAAAGTTGTCATTAGAATGCCAAAAGGTTGTAAAGAGGAAACCCAACGGTCATTTGGGTTTGAAAAGTAGTTGTAACTGTTGAATTTGGTGGGAAAACCTTTAAATAGGCTTGTGAACTCGAAGGGATGGTTGGAGAATTTATTCATTGAGAAGAAGCAATAAAATTTCATTGTTTCCTTGTAATTTCTTGAGTTTTTCTAGAATTTCTGAAGTTTCTTTATGTTGTACAATTTCATATAGGGTAATCTTGCACTTCAATGGATTGAATTTGGTGGGCAGTAGGGTTAACCTCACCACAAACTTGGGTTAACCTTAACACCTACACTTGACCAATTGACCTCCATTTGTGAGCTTCATGTGCTTAGGTGCACCTGCACCATACAACCCTATAGAAAAAGAACTCATCTCACATTAATTGTGTCTTACACTAGTTCCACCAAGCTTTACACCTACCCTATGGTCTGTAAATCTCCTTCCTTGGTTCATAGATAGTGATTTCACAATCTACCTTGCATCCTTAACATTGTTTTCACTTGAATAAGTCACCATCTTTGCATTCCAACCTGATGTTTGTCTTTTATCTACTCCTTGATCAAAACCAAATAATGTTTCTACCTTTATGCCTGCAATCAAACTCTTACCAAAATTTGCTTGAATTGCCTTCCCCTTTATCACAGTTTCATGCTTGCATCTATCCTTGGGCTCTTATTATTTTTGTCCTTTCATCCCTGACATCAATCCTCTTATCTTACCAGCAACAAGTACCTTTGTACCTACTGTACTTGCAGAACCTTCATGCTTTACAACATTCTTCCCAACCAATGGACATACAATGGACCCTAACATGACATTAGCATACCAATTTACTACCAACTCAATCTCCAAACCTGTTTCAACCTTCACACCTGTTGTAAGAGTATTTTCAGACTTCAAACTAACCATCTCACTTGAAGTTGCTTGTTTAAGGTTGCAGTTAAGGGTTTGAGGGTCAGAATGTATTAAGAGGCCATTCCACCTACTGTTCATGCTGTGATTCAGTTGAATGGGCCTGGTTAGAATAATATTAGTTGTAGGAATAGATATCTAGTTGTGGCAAAGACATTTGGTGGAGATTTCCATGTTGCCCCTATGTAAAATGCATGAATTTACGCCTAGGAGGCATAGCTTGAAGTAGCAGATTAAAGAAATAGTTTGGAAGAAGGTTAGAACCTGGTTGTTTTAGTGTTATTAGGTAGAGTTTTATGTGATAGAAGATCTGCAAAGGCAGGGTAGGTCATTTGGATGTTTGGGCTTGAAGCCCTAGTTGACCAAAGAGTGAAAATGGGTGAAATTGAGATGTTTTAAAAAGGAAATGTGTGAGAAATTTGGGGGTAGAATAATTTGAAGGTGAATTAAGTTTGTGTAGGGTGAAATAATAATTTTTTAAAATATTTTGAGGTTGAATGAGGTCTAATGATGGGTTTTTCAATAAACCCTTACTTATTTGGTGAAAAATGAGGGTTTCATGAAAGAGGGTCTTAGCAAGCGAGTTTTGACTCAATGGTTGAATAATTTGTGGTTTTGGAGGTAGTTTGAGAAATTTCTAATGGTATTTTGAGTGGGCAGCAAGATTGAAAGAGATTTCCTTTGTTAAAGTGGGCTAATTGGAGCCCCTTTTCTAACGTTCAAGGTCAGTTTGATGGTATGGTTCCAAAGTAAGTACATGTGATTCTTTGATTTGTTTCTTGGGTGTAATAAGGTCATCCATGACCATTTAGAGTCATTTTAAAGTGATTTGGGGTCATTTGTCAAAAAATGTAAAAAGTTGTCAAGTTGCTAAAATGTTGTCAAGCAACTTTTGCAAGAAAGTGCAAAAATGAAGTTTTATTAACAAATTTTTTAAAAATTGGTTGTAAACAGTTGGGATGCATCTAGGTGGGTATTTTCATGCTAGGCATGGTCCTCTTATGCACTGAAACATGCGGAATCGCTCTGAGCTACATTCAACCGATAGAATCTCTTAACAGTCCAATGTGTAAAATGGTTGCAAACTTCATCATGCTCATATTCGAAGACCATGATGCTTAAAAAATTATCATCTAAACCTATGTTATTGCATTGGTCCCCTCTATAATAACCTCTCTTGGTTTTCACTATCTCGAAGGCGTTTTTCTGTGGTGACGAATTCTCGCTTGGGGAAAAATTGTCAAATGCAAGTAGTTGAAAGTTGCAAAGGGGTGCAACTTTTGTTTTTCAACTCGTGTGACCAAACGGACTGTTCCAGAGCATCTAGATGGGTACTTTTATGCTATGCATGATCCTCTTTCACACCGAAACATGCGAAATCACTCTGAGCTACATTCAACCGACAGAATCCCTTAAGAGTCCAAAGTGCAAAATGGGCTACAAACTTTAGCATGCTCGTATTCAGACACCATGATGCTTAGAAACTTCTCATCTAACCCTATGGGATCATGTTGGTCCCCTCTACAATAACCTCTCTCAATTTTATCTATCTCAGAGGCATTTTCCCGTGGTGGCGAAGTCTCACTTGGAGAAAAAGTTGTCAAATGCAAGTAGTTGAAAGTTGCAAAGTGGTGCAGCTTTCATTCTGCAACTTGTGTGACCAAACATACTATTTTGGCATGTTCAGGTGGGTACATTTACACTAGGCATGGTCCTCTCTCACACTAAAACATGTGGAATCACTCCAAGCTACATTCAATCGGCAGAATCCCTTAAGAGTCCAAAGTACAAAATGGATGCAAACTTGAGCATGCTCGTATTCGAACATCGTGATGCTTAAAAAACTTATCGTCTAACCCTTTGGGATTGTGTTGGGCCCCTCTAAAATAACCTCTCTCAGTTTTCTCTATCTCGGAGGTGTTTTCCTGTGGTAGCGAATTCTTGCTTCGGGAAAAAGTTATCAAATGCAAGTAGTTGAAAGTTGCAAAGTGGTGCAACTTTCATTCTGAAACTCATGTGAGAAAATAGACTATTCCAATGCATCTAGGTGGGTAAATTTATGCTAGGCATGGTCCTCTTTTACACCAAAACACACCGAATCACTCTGAGCTACATTCAACCGACAAAATCCCTTAAGAGTCCAATGTGCAAAATGGCTGCAAACTTTAGCATGCTTGTATTCAGACACCATGATGCTTAGAAAATTCTCGTCTAACCCTATGGGATTGTGTTGGGCCCCTCTACAATAACCTCTCTCATTTTTCTCTATCTTGGAGGCATTTTCTTATGGTGGTGAATTCTCGCTTGGAGAAAAAGTTGTCAAATGCAAGTAGTTGAAAGTTGCAAAGTTGTGCAACTTTCGTTCTGCAACTCGTCTAACCAAATGAATTGTTCTGATGCATCCGAATGGGTATGTTTATGCTAGGAATGGTCCTTTTTCATACCGAAACACACGGAATCGCTTTGAGCTACATTCAACCGGCAGATTCCCTTAAGAGTCCAAAGTGCAAAATGGCTGCAAACTTCAGCATGCTCATATTTGGACACCGTGACGCTTAGAAACTTATCATCTAACCTTATGGAATCATGTTAGGCCCCTCTAAAATAACCTCTCAATTTTCTTTATCTCAGAGGCCTTTTCCCGTGATGGTGAATTCTCACTTGGAGAAAAAGTTGTTAAATGTAAGTAGTTGAGTGTGTAAAATTGACTTTTTAGTCATTCCACCCATTGTATCCTACTGTAACTCAATGGAATTGCATAATTAGGGGTAGGGGACATATGTGCATGGTTTTTGGAGCAAGGGAGGCGAGTTGAAATCAGGCTTTTTCACTGTTTTAGACCCCCAATTGGGTCACTTTTACAAAGGACCTATGTCTTAAACTTTCCTTTTCACCCAAATTTCAATTGGGTAGCACTCACTAGCCAACATAACCCCAAATTCCACAATTATTTTGTGGAGACATATTCCCAAAGCACCCTACCATGAAACCCTCATTTCTTGCACTTTACATGGGGGGTTTATTGAAAAATAACCTTCCAGGGCATATCTAACCCAACCAATGCCTCCAACACTTCATAAAAGACCTGCAAAAACTCAAAAGATCAAGAGATCTCTACTGCCCCCAAAAATTCTATCATTTTCTCACTCAAACCACCGAATTTCACCCAAAAATGCACTATTTGCCACCTAGGGCATCATGCCAAACCAACCAAAAGACATTCCCTGCACACAAAATTCATTATTCAAGATGACTCCAAACCACCCCTAATACATGTAAAATAAGATTCAATATGCATTGTAAGGGAGATTCAAGAATGGCAGTAGCAAAATAAATTTTTTTTTAATCAACAAGCCGTAAGGCTATACAATGATATATATTGATAAAAGTATATACAATATATCCAAAAAATCCATACAGGTTTAGTACAAAGGAGTCATATGGACATAAAATGTCATGTATATATCGATAGTACAAATCATATTTCCCTCTAGGGGAAGGAAATAGATCTCGTATTTCCTTCGAAATTTGACTGGATGGAGTGACTATTTGTTCTCTTGTCTTTCAAACACACTCGCTAGTCCTCCTCTCTTCACTCTAGACATTGAAAATACAATTTACCATAGTAGTAGAATGTGTCAATAATAAGACTAAATGAAAACATCTGAGCTTCGAAATGAATGCATCTTTGAAGAATCTTTGATTATATGACAATCCAATCTGCCTCCCACTGTGCCTTCCTCAACCAACCAAAACAATCTGCACACTGTTGAATCAAGTGTCCCTCCCTATGACAGTGTTGAACTACACTAATCAACAATAGAATGTGCATCACTGAATTTTGCTCCTAAAATATTTAATTGCTCCTTAACTAGAGCTCTCTTTACACATGCACCTGCTCCATCATGCTCCCCTTTCCCATTCCTAGCTTCAAACAAACTCCAAATATGAGATACACCCTTCTCTACATGCATTCTACTCAACCAATAAAACATACGAGCATTCTTGAATTGACCTGTGCAGTTATCTGGCCAAATAAGATGTCGGCCCACTATTATATCATGCTCATGCAAGAACTCAATTAAATTCTCGAAACAATGTTGGGCATACTCGAATGAGTGAGATCTATCATCACTCATATAAAACTGATACTCTCTAATTATCTTTCAATCCTCTTCTATACTATCAGGTGCATGTCTATATATGTTATGTGGACAAAAATAGCAATCTGAATGGAATTGTAATACTGAGATTGTACCTCATTTTATGGTTGCAATGTGTAGTTTTCTGCAAAATCAACCACTGATATAATAGTGCCAATCGGAAAAGAGTCCTTACACATCCTAAATTGTTGATCCAGCCATAGAGACCTATGGCTATGCCTTGCATACTTGTAGAAAATATTGTCCTTAAAATCTGAAATAAAATTAGCAACACTGCATTCTTTTGTAACCAACTCGCATCTAGAACCTTCACCTCCACTGTGCAAAGTATATTTAACTATCTCATATCTATTTTTCTCAACAAGCTTCTTTCCAAATTTATGTTCAGAACCCTCATGAAAACATTGGACAAACTTTGACAAGCCACCACATTGTGAGCACTCCACATTTAAACAATCATTTCTATAGAAAAAGCAACCATCATCTCTAGAACATAAAAATAGATCTAGCAAGTCCCTTGATGATTTCGGAAGATGCATTGCACCACACTCCTGCAACATTTCATTAGTATGCAAAGTAGAATGGATATAGCATAATAGTTCATGGCACATTGAAAACTCCACATGGTATTTGCAACAACAAGTAGTACGAATTTAAGGAGGCACACAATAAAATGGCTTCAAACCTTCAAAAGAGCTTTGTGAGATTTCCATATTTGGATGTGTTTCAATAAAAAAAATTAACAACATTGTTTGGCTTGATTCCAAAAAATGTTTAGGATGCGGTGTACGGTCTCGATTGTCAATTCTTAACTTTAAAAGATCATTTGCATTGGGTGATACTCTAGAGTTATCATGCCAAAATTGTTGAATTACCCACTTTACATTATCGGTTAGCTTCTTATCAACATGTGGAAGCCTCCCGACAAAAGCCTATGTATCATTTTGAAGAAGATCATTTGTTCTTTCTCTTCTTGCAAGTGCTTTATCGAAAGTTTTACGATTTGAGTCAAAATCAACACAAGTTTGTCTCATAAAGCAAGCCTTTTTCAATTGATGGCTTACTAGGGCGGTTGTAATGACTCTCCGAGCAGCTCTCTTATTTTTTTCCTTGTTATTTTTTCCAATAGACTTGAAAGCATTAAAAATATTTTTGACAATAATAGAATTTTTTCGGTCTTCTTGTTCGCATGAATCTTCAATTTGGATAGCAAAGGTCTCATCTTTTGTATCTTTATAAATTGTATAAAAATTTGGCATTTCTCGGTCAATGTCTTATTGCTAAAATATTGGTTGAGAAGTTGTGTAGCCCACAACCGAACGGTTCGTGTTGACCTCTTGCCTTCAATTTTTTTTATAATGTTCTCATCAATTTCAAGTAACCATTTAGGGGTTCTTGAAGGTCTTGAATTTGGAATATGTCTTTCTTCATTTCCCATGTAATTTGGTGAAACATAATTTACACTTGGTTCAATATTATGTTCAACATCTTCAATTCCAATATTTTCAGCTTGAACATTTTTAATATCAATTTCAATAATTTGATTCCCAATTTCAATATTATGCTCAACATCTTCAATTCCAATAGACTTGAGAGCATTAAAAAGATTTTTGACAATAATAGATTTTTTTTCGGTCTTCTTGTTCACATGAATCTTCGATTTGGATAGCAAAGGTCTCATCTTTTGTATCTTTAGCAATTCTACAAAAATTTGGCATTGCTCGATCAATGTCTTATTGCTAAAATAATTGTTGAAAATTTGTGTAGCCCACAACCGAATGGTTCGTGTTGACCTCTTGCCTTCAATTTTTTTTATAATGTTCTCATCAATTTCAAGTAACCATTTAGGGGTTCTTGAAGGTCTTGAATTTGGAATATGTCTTTCTTCGTTTCCCATGTAATTTGGTGAAACATAATTTACACTTGGTTCAATATTATGTTCAACATCTTCAATTCAAATATTTTCAGCTTGAAGATTTTTAATATCAATTTCAATAACTTGATTCCCAATTTCAATATTATGTTCAACATCTTCAATTCCAACATTTTCAATATCACTTTCAATAGTTTTATTCCCAATTTCAATATTATGTTCAACATCTTCAATTCCAACATTTTCAATATCACTTTCAATAGTTTCATTCCCAATTTCAATATTATGTTCAACATCTTGAATCCAACATTTTCAATATCATGGTCAACATCTTCAATTCCAACATTTTCACCTTGAACATTTCAATATCAATTTCAACATTAGGATTCCCAATTTCAATATCATGTTCAACATTTTCACCTTGAACATATTCAATTTCCTCTTCACTTGAAAGAACAAAGGGCTTAGGTTCACCAATATTTGACATACCTTCTCTTCTCTTCCTATGACTTTCTCTATCTCTTTGTCTATATGCTTCAATTTGTTCTTTTGTAAGCTTTCTCTTACGTTTTTGGTTCTGACAACTGTTGCTCCCCATTATACCTCCAAGAAGATGCTAAAAAAATGATTGCTTATGAAAAAATTGAATAGAAGATGCTCCAAAAAGTTGATATTTGTCTCTTCTTGTTTGAAATCACATTTTTCTCGCCTACAAAGCATGCAAACAGAATGTAGGGTCTGTTGGGATGCCCAAAACGACCCACTTAAGGTTTTTATGTGGTCCACAAATCGGATATATGATAAAATCCGATATCTGATTTGTAAAATATTTAAAAATGTATAGTAATGGTAAGATTTTGGTGCCACAAATTGGATATCCGATTTGTGGCACACATAGACCCAAGAGTAATTAGGAGGTGGAGGGTGGACAAGAGATAGAGAGAGACAGAGATAGAGAGGGAGAGAGAGAGAGAGAGAGAGAGAGAGAGAGAGAGAGAGAGAGAGAGGGAGGGAGAGAGGGGGAGAGTAGGAGAAAGAGAGAGTGGGAGAAAATGG